>CM019064.1:451846743-451986743 GCA_009667805.1 Leptobrachium leishanense
TTAATGCAACATATGAATACATACACTGCTGGGAAGCGCCTCTCTGCAGTATAATTAATGCAGCATATGAATCCACACACTGCTGGGAAGCGCCTCTCTGCAGTATAATTAATGCAGCATATGAATCCGCACACTGCTGGGAAGCGTCTCTCTGCAGTATAATTAATGCAGCATATGAATCCACACACTGCTGGGAAGAAGCGCCTCTCTGCAGTATAATTAATGCAGCATATGAATCCACACACTGCTGGGAAGCGCCTCTCTGCGGTATAATTAATGCAGCATATGAATCCACACACTGCGGGGAAGCGCCTCTCTGCGGTATAATTAATGCAGCATATGAATCGGCACACTGCTGGGAAGCGCCTCTCTGCAGAATAATTAATGCAGTATATGAATCCACACACTGCTGGGAAGCGCCTCTCTGCGGTATAATTAATGTAGCATATGAATCCACACACTGCTGGGAAGCGCCTCTCTGCAGTATAATTAATGCAGCATATGAATCCACACACTGCTGGGAAGCGCCTCTCTGCGGTATAATTAATGCAGCATATGAATCCGCACACTGCTGGGAAGCAGCTCTCTGAGGTATAATTAATGCAGCATATGAATCCACACACTGCTGGGAAGCGTCTCTCTGCAGTATAATTAATGCAGCATATGAATCCACACACTGCTGGGAAGCGCCTCTCTGCAGTATAATTAATGCAGCATATGAATCCACACACTGCTGGGAAGAGCCTCTCTGCAGTATAATTAATGCAGCATATGTATCGGCACACTGCTGGGAAGTGCCTCTCTGCAGTATAATTAATGCAGCATATGAATCCACACATTGCTGGGAAGTGCCTCTCTGCGGTATAATTAATGCAGCATATGAATCCGCACACTGCTGGGAAGCGCCTCTCTGCAGTATAATTAATGCAGCATATGAATCCGCACACTGCTGGGAAGCGCCTCTCTGCAGTATAATTAATGCAGCATATGAATCCACACACTGCTGGGAAGCGCCTCTCTGCAGTATAATTAATGCAGCATATGAATCCACACACTGCTGGGAAGCGCCTCTCTCTGCGGTATAATTAATGCAGCATATGAATCCGCACACTGCTGGGAAGCAGCTCTCTGAGGTATAATTAATGTAGCCAGGCCCGTCTTTAATATTGATTGGACCCTGGGCAAACATTTTCTTGGGCCCCCCCCACCCAAAAGCCCTGCCCACCGCATAACTACCCAACACTTTCAAGAGCTCCACAGCAATAAAACTCACAGTACTGTGCAATGTGTGTGTATGTGTATGTGTGTGTATCACAGAGCTCTGCTGCAATAGAACTCACAGCAATGTGTGGTGTATGAACGTATCAGAGCTGCACAGCAATAAAACTAACAGCATATATGAACGTATCTCAGAGCTCCACAGAAATAACTCACTGTAATGTGTAGCGTGTATTCAACCCCCCCCCAGCCCCAGTATATCAATTTATTAAAACCCCCCAAGCCCCAGTATATCAATTTATTCACCCCAAGCCCCAGTATATCAATTTATCCCCCTCCAAGCCCCAGTATATCTATTTATCCCCCTCCAAGCCCCAGTATATCAATTTATCCCCCTCCAAGCCCCAGTATATCTATTTATCCCCCTCCAAGCCCCAGTATATCAATTTATCCACCCCTCCAAGCCCCAGTATTCAATATTTATCCCCCTCCAAGCCCCAGTATATCAATTTATCCCCCCCAAGCCCCAGTATATCAATTTATCCCCCTCAAGCCCCAGTATATCAATTTATCCCCCTCCAAGCCCCAGTATATCAATTTATCCCCCCTCCAAGCCCCAGTATATCAATTTATCCCCCTAAGCCCCAGTATATCAATTTATCCCCCTCCAAGCCCCAGTATATCAATTTATCCCCTCCAAGCCCCAGTATATCAATTATCCCCCTCCAAGCCCCAGTATATCAATTTATCCCCCTCCAAGCCCCAGTATATCAATTTATCCCCCCTCCAAGCCTCAGTATATCAATTTATCCGCCCCTCCAAGCCCCAGTATATCACTTTATCCACCCCTCCAAGCCCCAGTATATCACTTTATCCACCCCTCCAAGTCCCAGTATATCAATTTATCCCCCTCCAAGCCCCAGTATATCAATTTATTCACCCCCAAGCCCCAGTATATCAATTTATCCCCCTCCAAGCCCCAGTATATCAATTTATCCCCCTCCAAGCCCCAGTATATCAATTTATCCCCCCTCCAAGCCCCAGTATATCAATTTATCCCCCTCCAAGCCTCAGTATATCAATTTATCCCCCTCCAAGCCTCAGTATATCACTTTATCCCCCTCCAAGCCCCAGTATATCAATTTATCCCCCTCCAAGCCCCAGTATATCACTTTATCCCCCTCCAAGCCCCAGTATATCAATTTATCCCCCTCCAAGCCCCAGTATATTCAATTTATCCCCCTCCAAGCCTCAGTATATCAATTTATCCGCCCCTCCAAGCCCCAGTATATCACTTTATCCCCCCTCCAAGCCTCAGTATATCAATTTATCCCCCTCCAAGCCTCAGTATATCAATTTATCCAACTCCAAGCCCCAGTATATCAATTTATCCCCCTCCAAGCCTCAGTATATCAATTTATCCGCCCCTCCAAGCCCCAGTATATCAATTTATCCCCCTCCAAGCCCCAGTATATCAATTTATCCCCCCTCCAAGCCCCAGTATATCACTTTATCCACATCCCCCAAGCCCCAGTATTTCAATTTATTCACCCCCAAGCCCCAGTATATCAATTTATCCAACTCCAAGCCCCAGTATATCAATTTATCCCCCTCCAAGCCTCAGTATATCAATTTATCCGCCCCTCCAAGCCCCAGTATATCAATTTATCCCCCTAACCCCAGTATATCAATTTATCCCCCCTCCAAGCCCCAGTATATCAATTTATCCCCCTCCAAGCCTCAGTATATCAATTTATCCCCCTCCAAGCCCCAGTATATCAATTTATCCCCCTCCAAGCCCCAGTATATCAATTTATCCCCCTCCAAGCCCCAGTATATCAATTTATCCCCCTCCAAGCCTCAGTATATCAATTTATCCCCCCTCCAAGCCCCAGTATATCAATTTATCCCCCTCCAAGCCCCAGTATATCAATTTATCCCCCTCCAAGCCCCAGTATATCAATTTATCCCCCTCCAAGCCCCAGTATATCAATTTATCCCCCTCCAAGCCTCAGTATATCAATTTATCCCCCTCCAAGCCCCAGTATATCAATTTATCCCCCTCCAAGCCTCAGTATATCAATTTATCCCCCTCCAAGCCCCAGTATATATCAATTTATCCCCCTCCAAGCCACAGTATATCAATTTATCCCCCTCCAAGCCTCAGTATATCACTTTATCCCCCCTCCAAGCCCCAGTATATCACTTTATCCCCCCTCCAAGCCCCAGTATATCACTTTATCCCCCCTCCAAGCCTCAGTATATCAATTTATCCCCCTCCAAGCCTCAGTATATCAATTTATCCCCCTCCAAGCCTCAGTATATCACTTTATCCCCCCTCCAAGCCTCAGTATATCAATTTATCCCCCTCCAAGCCCCAGTATATCAATTTATCCCCCTCCAAGCCCCAGTATATCAATTTATCCCCCTCCAAGCCTCAGTATATCAATTTATCCCCCTCCAAGCCTCAGTATATCAATTTATCCCCCTCCAAGCCTCAGTATATCACTTTATTCACCCCTCCAAGCCCCAGTATATCACTTTATTCACCCCTCCAAGCCCCAGTATATCACTTTATCCGCCCCTCCAAGCCTCAGTATATCACTTTATTCACCCCTCCAAGCCCCAGTATATCAATTTATTCACCCCTCCAAGCCCCAGTATATCACTTTATCCGCCCTCCAAGCCCCAGTATATCACTTTATCCGCCCTCCAAGCCTCAGTATATCACTTTATTCACCCCCAGGCCCCAATATATCAATTTATTCAACCCCCCTCCCCAAGGGCCTACATTGTGTCTCCTCATCTGCCGGCCCTCATCCATTACAGTCCTCCTTCCTCTTAATTAACTTTAAAACAAAAAACATATACAAACATATATATTGGATATATAATTTCCGATATCCAATTACAAAGATTTTAATCAAATGCTGGCCCTCTAGCACCAGTATATACAATCTGGTCAAGCGATTAGAAGCATTAAAATTATTGAAGACTGACATAAATAATAATAAAATCGCTGCCTGTTAACAACTGACCGAGAAATAGTGTGCTGGCCTGCCTTTGCAGGGAATCCTTCTAGACCCGGCGGCACTATGGTCTTCAGAGTCTGACTCCTGCGAGTAATGTGCTGGCTGAGCGGCTGCTGGCCTCCTCCGTTGTGCTGTGCAGCCACCAGTGAGACGTGCGGGGATGTGCTGCACCTGCGCGACGCCTCGCGTCACGTGGTAGGTACCGAGGGCGGCGCCAATACAGCGTGAGTGTTCACTGGGAGGCACGCACGCTGCAGCAGCTAGCAGCACGGCCCCTCACTCAGTCAGTCAGATGGTGACGACAGGCAGGGGGCCCGCAGCGCAGTGTGACAGTCGGACTTCGTGTAAAATCAGCACCGGATTCATACCGGAGTTGAAAATTAACAAGTCGGATTCGGTGATAGGCATTTATGCGGGCCCAAGGGGCAGCTGCTTTGGGCCCCTCAGCAATGACTGGGCCCGGGGCAGCTGCCCCTTTTGCCCCGCGTTAAAGACGGCCCTGAATGTAGCATATGAATCCACACACTGCTGGGAAGAGCCTCTCTGCAGTATAATTAATGCACCATATGAATCCGCACACTGCTGGGAAGCGCCTCTCTGCAGTATAATTAATGCAGCATATGAATCCGCACACTGCTGGGAAGCAGCTCTCTGAGGTATAATTAATGCAGCATATGAATCCACACACTGCTGGGAAGCGCCTCTCTGCAGTATAATTAATGCAGCATATGAATCGGCACACTGCTGGGAAGCGCCTCTCTGCGGTATAATTAATGCAGCATATGAATCCACACACTGCTGGGAAGCGCCTCTCTGCAGTATAATTAATGCAGCATATGAATCCACACACTGCTGGGAAGTGCCTCTCTGCAGTATAATTAATGCAGCATATGAATCCACACACTGCTGGGAAGCACCTCTCTGCAGTATAATTAATGCAGCATATGAATCCGCACACTGCTGGGAAGCGCCTCTCTGTGGTATAATTAATGCAGCATATGAATCCACACACTGCTGGGAAGCACCTCTCTGCAGTATAATTAATGCAGCATATGAATCCACACACTGCTGGGAAGCAGCTCTCTGAGGTATAATTAATGCAGCATATGAATCCACACACTGCTGGGAAGCGCCTCTCTGTGGTATAATTAATGCAGCATATGAATCCACACACTGCTGGGAAGCATCTCTCTGCAGTATAATTAATGCAGCATATGAATCCACACACTGCTGGGAAGCGCCTCTCTGCAGTATAATTAATGCAGCATATGAATCCACACACTGCTGGGAAACATCTCTCTGCAGTATAATTAATGCAGCATATGAATCCACACACTGCTGGGAAGCGCCTCTCTGCAGTATAATTAATGCAGCATATGAATCCACACACTGCTGGGAAGCGCCTCTCTGCTGTATAATTAATGCAGCATATGAATCCACACACTGCTGGGAAGCGCCTCTCTGCTGTATAATTAATGCAGCATATGAATCCGCACACTGCTTGGAAGTGCCTCTCTGCGGTATAATTCAGCATATGAATCCACACACTGCTGGGAAGCACCTCTCTGCAGTATAATTAATGCAGCATATGAATCCACACACTGCTGGGAAGCACCTCTCTGCAGTATAATTAATGCAACATATGAATCCACACACTGCTAGGAAGCTCCTCTCTGCGGTATAATTAATGCAGCATATGAATCCACACACTGCAGAGAAGCACCTCTCTGCAGTATAATTAATGCAGCATATGAATCCACACACTGCTGGGAAGCACCTCTCTGCAGTATAATTAATGCAGCATATGAATCCACACACTGCTTGGAAGTGCCTCTCTGCGGTATAATTCAGCATATGAATCCACACACTGCTGGGAAGCACCTCTCTGCAGTATAATTAATGCAACATATGAATCCACACACTGCTAGGAAGCTCCTCTCTGCAGTATAATTAATGCAGCATATGAATCCACACACTGCAGGGAAGCTCCTCTCTGCAGTATAATTAATGCAGCATATGAATCCACACACTGCAGGGAAGCGCCTCTCTGTAGTATAATTAATGCAGCATATGAATCCGCACACTGCTGGGAAGCGCCTCTCTGCAGTATAATTAATGCAGCATATGATTCCACACACTGCTGGGAAGCGCCTCTCAGCAGTATAATTAATGCAGCATATGAATCCACACACTGCTGGGAAGCGCCTCTCAGCAGTATAATTAATGCAGCATATGAATCCGCACACTGCTGGGAAGCGCCTCTCTGCAGTATAATTAATGCAGCATATGAATCCACACACTGCTGGGAAGCGCCTCTCTGCAGTATAATTAATGCAGCATATGAATCCACACACTGCTGGGAAGCACCTCTCTGCAGTATAATTAATGCAACATATGAATCCACACACTGCTGGGAAGCACCTCTCTGCAGTATAATTAATGCAACATATGATTCCACACACTGCTGGGAAGCGCCTCTCTGCAGTATAATTAATGCAGCATATAAATCCACACACTGCTGGGAAGCGCCTCTCTGCAGTATAATTAATGCAACATATGAATCCACACACTGCTGGGAAGCACCTCTCTGCAGTATAATTAATGCAGCATATGAATCCACACACTGCTGGGAAGCGCCTCTCTGCAGTATAATTAATGCAGCATATGAATCCACACACTGCTGGGAAGCGCCTCTCTGCAGTATAATTAATGCAGCATATGATTCCACACACTGCTGGGAAGTGCCTCTCAGCAGTATAATTAATGCAGCATATGAATCCGCACACTGCTGGGAAGCGCCTCTCTGCAGTATAATTAATGCAGCATATGAATCCACACACTGCTGGGAAGCGCCTCTCAGCAGTATAATTAATGCAGCATATGAATCCACACACTGCTGGGAAGCACCTCTCTGCAGTATAATTAATGCAACATATGAATCCACACACTGCTGGGAAGCGCCTCTCTGCAGTATAATTAATGCAACATATGATTCCACACACTGCTGGGAAGCGCCTCTCTGCAGTATAATTAATGCAGCATATAAATCCACACACTGCTGGGAAGCGCCTCTCTGCAGTATAATTAATGCAGCATATGAATCCACACACTGCTGGGAAGCGCCTCTCTGCAGTATAATTAATGCAGCATATGAATCCACACACTGCTGGGAAGCGCCTCTCTGCAGTATAATTAATGCAGCATATGAATCCACACACTGCTGGGAAGCGCCTCTCTGCAGTGTAATTAATGCAGCATATGAATCCATACACTGCTGGGAAGCGCCTCTCTGCGGTATAATTAATGCAGCACATGAACTCGCACGCTGCCGGACAGCAACTCTCTGCGGTATAATTAATACTGATTGATTCGTATCCATTAATTTTGTGATCAGTTCATTTTTCATTTTTTTAATGAGTCATAATTGATGCAGCATATGAATCCACACATTGCTGGGAAGTTCCCGGCAGTGTGTGGATTTCATATGCTGCATTAACTATACTACAGAGAGGCGCTGCCAGGCAGTGTGCAGATTCATATGCTGCATTGAAACCTATTGGTTAAAAAAGCCTTGTTTCTTTAAAAAAAGTTAGGAAACCTAAAATTTCACCCTAAAAATTTCAAAAAAAATCCGAAAAGAATAAATAAGTAAAGAAACTTACATTCTATTGGTAGTAATCTACTTCCCATTCTTAAATAAGCAATAAAAAACGAAATAACTCATAAAAAAGCAAAAAAACCAACTGATTGGAATCCCCCGAAATGATCCGAATCATCGAAATGATCCGAATCACTGAATTGAATCGATCTGAAGCCTCAGATTGATCCGAATTTTTCAGATGGTCTATATTTCGTTTTTGGAAATGCTCCCGAAATACGAAAATGGTGAATGTTGTTCGAATTTCAATTCGGAACGAAACGAATTGCGAATCCCTACTTTACTTTATATATGAAGATCACTGTTTGCTCAGGGAAGCAGGAGAAGCCCAACCCTACTTATAAGGACAAACAGGGCTATTTAGAGAGAGGTGAAAACCTTGCGAACTGGCAGAAGAAGAGAACAGTCTAGACCAAATAGCTGATTTGGAAAGTGAGATAAATGGGAGAATTTTTCTGGTTTGACTATTTTGACCTACAATTTTCAATTCTCCAATCATTGACAAGGTTTTCATCTCTCTCTGAATAGCCCTGATAGGGATCCAATATGCCAGATGGTGGAAGGATCACTTCTGTTGTGCACCCAACAGCAACATTTTGGCTGTGTAGACAGCGTTTGTCAAGCTGCTATACAATCTATCCACCAAATATTATAAAGATGTAACAATCATTAATGATTAATGATTAACGGATCACACAGAGCAATGTTAAACTATACAAGTGCAACAAAATCCATACATCACAGGGAATAAAATGGTTCAATGATGACTGTCACGGAATGGCCTAGCACCCTCAGCCAGGGGCGGTGCAGTGACAGTGGTGGCTATGGACACTTAGGTGCGGTGGCACGCACCTAGTTTTGCAAGTGCTTTTATTTAGATGTGACTATTGTGTGGTGTAGTAAAGTGTCCCCGTTGGTTTATTGCGAAATGTATTTCCCCTTTGTCTGCCTTGTCCGCCGCCATTTTCCGATCACCTTGTGGCGCAGTTCAGATTCTTCGATTCGGAAAATGGCCGATCCGAACCATCCGGTTCGAATCGTAAGATGGCCGATTCGGACCATCCGGTCCGAATCGGCGACTTCCCGATCTGTAAGGGCCAATGGGTCCTGGGAGGGCGGGCAGGGATTCCCATTGTATGATAATGTGTGTAAAGTTGATAAATGCTTGAACTGTAATCAATAAAGCCAGATTTAGCAGCGCATCCAGCCTCGACTGATGTGGTTATTTCCCCGCCGTATTTTCGCATCTGAGTATCCTCCGCGGTCTCAGGATACGGTGCCACCCAGATCCGAACCGAACCGAGCGCTCTGTGCCTGCATCGAGCATCAGGACAGAGGCGCAGCGGATGGTGTTCGGTTCCCAGATTGAGAGATCCGATCCGAAGGGCGCGGCCGTGTACCGCGCTTCGGTATTGCGAGGGATTGCGGTCAGATCCGAATCCCTCGCCGATCCCGCAAGATCCGAAGCTTCATTCATCCCCGATCCGAAAAGTCCTCCACCGGAGATCCGAAGATTCACCCGCACCTGGATCGGAAACGTTTCCCGCAGAAGATCCGAAACGTTTCCCACATAAGATCCGAAGATTCCTCCGCGGCTGGCAGATCCGATCTCCACGAACGTCCCACACCCACAAGGTCAGTGAACCAGCTGCTTGGGACGCTGAGTGCCGTATGGCTCAGTGGTCGGGCTGGTTCTAGGCAGGGGTCCCCTCCACCGCCCGCTAAACCTTTCCCGGGGTCACGCCAGGCCGCACGAGATGCCGAGGGCGCGCCACTCGGTAGTCGGGCCAGCGGTAAGTGACGGGGTCACGCAGATAGAGCACACCCGCAGGCGGAACAACATCCCATTCCGTCATACTGGTGGCAGCGGTGGGATCGCTCTCTGCAACCCCCCCAGTGACGAGACCTATGCCATGGCGGGGTACGGCCATTACCACAGGGACACCCTACGTGGGATGCTGGAGAACCGGGGAGGAACGCCGGGTAAAAAGAATCGGAAAACCTTGATGAAGGAGCTGGCCAGGATGGATCAGGAACGGGTGAGCCCCCCAACCCTGACTCAGGACCCTGATGAACCCTTCGACAGAGAGCTCGGGCATAATTGAAATATGTGGCCTCACCCTCTCCGAGGACATGGTGAGTCGACTGGTGGGGGACCTCAAAGTGCCAAAGGAGAAGGACCGCCAGCACGAGCTGCGGTTGGCAGAGCTCCGCGGAGCAGAGACTGAATATAGTAACCCCGAACCCTACCCCGTGGAACCCTGGGACGAGGCTTGCAGCTTGACTGGAGCTTCACCTTGGGAATCTGCAACCCCAGTGATTGCCCTTGCGGGACTCTCAGCTCGCCTGGAGCCTGTACTGAGGACGTCACTCATCCCAGCGACCCTCGGATGGAGACTCACAGCTCGCCTGGAGCTGCATCTGAGGACGCCACATTTCCCGTTGAGGAGCGGTGCTCCTGTGCTGGCACCTTCGCTGACATGAAGGTTGTGCTGGCAAGAAGGCTGCAGGAGGGCCTGGAGCGGGACCAGAGGTCCACAGAGGAACTTTGGTACGCGGCCCTGGACCATGAGCGGGACTGCCATGGTGTGTACATTCCCTCCGACACTGTCGTCCATCGGGTGCAGTACGATGTGCGAGCAGCGTTCCTGCAAGGTCGGGCCCCAGCGGAGTGGAGGCCGAGCTCCGGAGTCTGGTGCAACAGGAGATCGCACTGGACGCCGCGTACCGCGCGCTCCGGTGGCTAACCGCCTCTCCGACAGTGCGCCCTATTGAAGGCAGTTCCACTGCAGGGCTTCGCTACGGAGGCACGGGGCTGCTCTACGAGGGCATGGCCGCCGACCCCGAGTTCGGAGAGGAGACCGAAGAACGAATGGAAGAGATCCTGGAGCGACGGGAACTGGAGCTCCCGTCAGACAGCAGGGACTCGGTGTTTGAGGAACTGGAGGCTCTAGCAGAGCGAGAGTGGGAGCTCGAGGTGGCTTACCGAAGACTGTTGGACGGCGTTCCACAGTCGAGCCTGAGCTCCCCGTGGTGGGACGGGTCGGCGGAGGAAGTCGACAGTCCCCAGGTTTGGGACCTATGGAGGCCGAGGCGGACCCATGGGTGCCCGTGGGGGTTCCGGCAGAGGAAGTTACCCCCTTCACCCCGCAAGAGGACAGGGTGGCCGTGGCCACGGGTCCAGCGGGGGAGCAGACAGATGGTCTCCCCGGGATGGGTTGTGCGCAACCATTGATTGCCCCGGGGGTGAAGTGACCATCCTTCCCCAAGGAGATCTCCAACCAGCGAAGAGCTGGCTACGGGGCAGAGTGCCGCTGGCCTCTGCCCACTACCCAAAATCTGCCAGGAGGAGCAGACGGATGGTTCCCCCGGAATGGGTTGTGCGCAACCATTGATTGCCCCGGGGGGGGAAGAAACCATCCTCCCGCCAGGAGATCCTCACCCAGGTGAAGAGCTGGCCACGGGGCAGAGCGCCGCTGGCCTCTGCCCACCACCCACAGTCTGCCAGGTGGAGCAGACAGATGGTCCCCCCGGGCTGGGTTGTGCGCAACCGCTGATGGCCCCGGGGGGGGAAGAAACCATCCTCCCGCAAGGAGATCCCCACTCAGCAGAAGAGCTGACACCAGGGCAGAGCGCCGCTGGCCTCTGCCCGTTTCTCCCAACTTGCCCCGAGGGGCAGAGCGAGGATGACCCCGTGCGACTGCCGTTGCATCCATTTATCTCCCTCTTCGGCTGCCAGGAGGAGCAGCCAGGTTTGGCTCTATTTGTTCCTTCGGTTGCCGTGTCCGTACCTGGCCCTCCAGCGGAAGAGCTGGCAACGGGGCAGAGCGCCGCTGGCCTCTGCCCATTTTGGCAACCCTTGGGCTCGGGGGCCTCACGCAGCCACAGTTCTTTCCCACGGCTGACCTGGGCACCCGGGGCGGGTGCCCTTAGCACCCGGTTTCCCCGGGTGAGCGATAACCCTGGAGGGGACACAGGAGGTACTCCGGCCCAGAGGGATGTCCTCTCGCCCAGCCGGGGTAATCCTAAGGACGTGGGGTCCCGACCCAGCTGGCACGGCCGCAAGGCCAAATGGAGAGGCCTGGTGACCCGGCCTCCCCAGACAGACTACGGGCCTGGGAGCACCGACTTCCCCGGTATGACCCGGTGGGGTCAGACCAGGTGCGTCGAACTGGGGGAGGGGGAGGAGTGTCACGGAATGGCCTAGCACCCTCAGCCAGGGGCGGTGCAGTGACAGTGGTGGCTATGGACACTTAGGTGCGGTGGCACGCACCTAGTTTTGCAAGTGCTTTTATTTAGATGTGACTATTGTGTGGTGTAGTAAAGTGTCCCCGTTGGTTTATTGCGAAATGTATTTCCCCTTTGTCTGCCTTGTCCGCCGCCATTTTCCGATCACCTTGTGGCGCAGTTCAGATTCTTCGATTGGAAAATGGCCGATCCGAACCATCCGGTTCGAATCGTAAGATGGCCGATTCGGACCATCCGGTCCGAATCGGCGACTTCCCGATCTGTAAGGGCCAATGGGTCCTGGGAGGGCGGGCAGGGATTCCCATTGTATGATAATGTGTGTAAAGTTGATAAATGCTTGAACTGTAATCAATAAAGCCAGATTTAGCAGTGCATCCAGCCTCGACTGATGTGGTTATTTCCCCGCCGTATTTTCGCATCTGAGTATCCTCCGCGGTCTCAGGATACGGTGCCACCCAGATCCGAACCGAACCGAGCGCTCTGTGCCTGCATCGAGCATCAGGACAGAGGCGCAGCGGATGGTGTTCGGTTCCCAGATTGAGAGATCCGATCCGAAGGGCGCGGCCGTGTACCGCGCTTCGGTATTGCGAGGGATTGCGGTCAGATCCGAATCCCTCGCCGATCCCGCAAGATCCGAAGCTTCATTCATCCCCGATCCGAAAAGTCCTCCACCGGAGATCCGAAGATTCACCCGCACCTGGATCGGAAACGTTTCCCGCAGAAGATCCGAAACGTTTCCCACATAAGATCCGAAGATTCCTCCGCGGCTGGCAGATCCGATCTCCACGAACGTCCCACACCCATAAGGTCAGTGAACCAGCTGCTCGGGACGCTGAGTGCCGTATGGCTCAGTGGTCTGGCTGGTTCTAGGCAGGGGTCCCCTCCACCGCCCACTAACCCCTTCCCGGGGTCACGCCAGGCCGCACGAGACGCCGAGGGCGCGCCACTCGGTAGTCGGGCCAGCGGTAGGCGACGGGGTCACGCAGATAGAGCACACCCGCAGGCGGAACAACATCCCATTCCGTCATAATGACATCCCACAATTAAACTCATTATACAAGTACATCACAATCACTAAAGACTGGCCAGTTGTGTCCAATCTCCATGTATTCCCGGGAATGACTGCGCATGTCTCAGAGCCAATTCCGCAAAAGAGGAACCAATGTGATGGACCCCGAAGCATTTTACTAATCATGGTGCATATGCCAGATCTTCAACCCACACAATCTTGTATAGAACAAGGAATATTTATCAGTAGTAATGGATGCATCTGGTTGTAAACGCAGTAGTCCATTGTATCCTACCACTACACTGATTGAGTGGCATCTTGGGCCATCTACTGGTATCATGCTCGGACTGGCCATTAGTCAAAGCAGCCAGATGCCGGTTGGGCCTCCATGTCAAAGTTTGGGATCCGAAAGGGATCTCAACTGCTTCTCAATGCTCATGTGACTATTTATGCAAAGGTTTTAATACTGAGAGTCGCAACTCCCTAACCCAACAACAACTTCAGCAGAATGCCATGCTCAGCTGTTTGCGCCAATCAAAGATCTTCTGATGTTGCTTACAATGTCTTGGAAGAAGAACCCAAGCCTGTCTGGACTGGAAGATTGAACTCATGAGGCTCATGGGGGTGGTCGTCAGTGCTTGGGTTCTTCTGCTGATGCTGGGTGAGTGAAGAGGCTTAGTTCTTCATTCAAGCAGCAATGTAGGAAACGGCACTCTCTTTGCCTTTTGCAGCTTGGGTGCACGGTCTCAGGGCTCCTCAATACAAGCACAATGAACAGAAACATAACAATCCCACAACCCAGGCATATATACAGGAGAGCTTTTATTCCACCCAAGTGGACCAGGCAACATTTCAACTCCAAGTGAGTCTATATCAAGACTTGATGAACCCTAGGTTTATCATCATCTTGGACTTTACTCATTACTTAGACAACAACAAAATGATATAGAAATCATTAAAGATTACATAAGGATATCTGGTTGGGTTAGTAGATGACATGATAGCCTCTTGTGTTGTATTAAAGTGTAAGACATATAAAGATTAGGAAAAAAGCCTAAAGTCACTAATGAAACTTAAAGCTTAAGCTTAAAGTGGGAAAATGTGATTTCTTGTCGGATTTTATAAAACACACATAAATTGCTTGTTAGAAAATGTTAATTTGTCTCAGCAATCTCTTGAAAAACGGTTGCTTGGAGTGTTTATTGACAGAGAAACTGAAGAATGTAGTGCTCGGGTAATCTACCGTCCACAACCATTAACCACTTTCATCAACAGTAATAATGTGGTGCTAGGAAAGGGGTCCTAAAAGACGAAAGTTTGGTTGAAAGCTCGTATGACATCAATAATGAGAAGCCACTTCATCTCTCTCTTGTCATCTTGATATCATCAAAGATTATAGTAATGAGAACTTGCGGCAGACAGGATTTATCGTTTGCTCCACTTGAGTTCTGTCCAACAAAGGCCGTAATGGCTGACTTAATTTCCCATGTGAAAGACGAACGCCCTAGACCCGTACGTCAGAAACAATATATATTTCAATACTGTGTTAATGCCGTGAAAGGGTCTCGAAGAGATGCTAAAAAGATAAAGTCTACTGTGGTAGACAAAGTTACAAAATCAGCCAAAATAATAATCTCTTAGCTCATAAATACGGTGTCGGTTGGATGGAAGAGTCAACCTTAACTAGAATTGAATTAAGTACCCTGCCAAAGAGCTGCTTTTTGGCTACTACTTTGGAATCCCTTACATGGATACAGTTTGCCTCTCTTGGCTGCTCAAAACATTGGTCGATTCTGTAACTATCCAGTTCTGCTCTTTAGTCCTAGTCAATGCCCTACTTTTTCATCACCTGTTCTTCTTTCTCCTTTGACCCGTTTTTCTCCTTCTCATCCCTCATTCCGTCTTCCTCGATCTACTTTCTGTTCTTCACTTCTCCAAGATTTTTACTTTTTTCCACTCTCACCTTTACTACCATCATGGTCGCACTTTCACTAATTTGAATCTTATAAATCAAGAGTTTCAGTCACCTTTAGCCATCCAGGTAGACACAACTCATGGCTTGCGCAACCAGTTCTCAAGTCAACAGCCAAAATAAAAGAGAGCACTCCACTTCCTGGACATCTCGGTTAAATCCTTAGAAGTTTGCTCGGTCTATGGTCTTGTTTCCACCCACCAGGGTGGATTCTCTTGAATATAAAGTGACCTTCCCAGGAGGAGGTAGTTGGATTATTATGTCATGTCCTAAGAGCACATGGTATTCCACAGATGGCACCATTTTGCCTCTTGGAAGGCAATGGGAGGATATCTTGCTCTTAGTCTTTAGTAACACTTCTAGGTGGCCCCAACCACTGCCTGGATTTTGATGTACACTTACATTGTCCATGTTGCTTATATCACTTCACGGGAATTCCTATCCAGAACAGGTGAGTTCTTGCAATTTGATTCGCCATCTTTGCTTTTTTGCCCTTTGTAAACCGCACATTTCTAGTCACCTGTCATTGTACACTATTGAACCTTGCTATTGCAATTGCAAGATACGCTCCTCGTGAATCAGAAGAGACAATCTCACCAATTGTTGGTTAAATGAGAGGAAAGAAGGCAGTACATCTAGTGAAGGGGTACATTTTAAAGGCATGCAGTAGTCAACTGGAGCATCTCGTCCGTCCTTTGGTAAATTAATTCTTTATTTTGTTAGGCAATCAGAAGATCGTAAATTGCAGGAAATTACAGAAAATTGTCATGTACTCCGTACCAAAAGATAAAGCTGCACTTTCCCCAACTGGGTCAACAGGAACAAAGAAATAGAAAGGAAAAATAAATTGAAAATAGATAGGTGCAAACATTATCCAAGGGAGGCACCCTCCAACAGAATCTGTAAAAAGTAAAAGTAGGAACAGGGCTCTCAACACCAAGGTTTATTGGAAATACGTTAAAAAGCAATGTTTCGGCTCATCACACGTGAAGCTTGAAAAGGGCTCATGAGGAGCCAAAATGATCCATCTTAACCCTTCAATATCATGATCAATTATACACAATGGCAGACAGCAGTCCGAGAGTGTGTTAACACCACCTGGACCTATGCTGAATCAATGCGAATGAGATTCATTTGTTACAAACTAATTTCATTTGAATTTGGCTCCAAAATGTACCCCTAATGTTTTAGCACCCTGAGCATGACACACACTTTTTACAACCAGCTGGGGAATGTCTCTAATTGACATCTCCCCAGATGACCCCGCACATAGCTCAAAACTGCAGTTCCTCCTTTTGGCCATCAGATGGTGACATCTCCCTGCCAAATAGGTTGTTGTAGTAAGGAATACATTGGGAATATTCCCAAATATTTCTTACTGTATAACTAATTTTTGGAAAAACCACTGGTTCCTGACAGTGATTTTTGTTTTGGAAAATCCCTTGGTAGTGAAGGGGTTAATGTACCTCCAAGAAACCCGGGCTAGCAGAAAGAGATGGAGTGTCCATTCCTTGTTTACTTTGTACAGAAAATTGGCACAGGCTTACATGTATACGCTGGGTAGAATAGTGATAACTAGAGATGTGCATTCATTTCGGAAAAATTAGGAATTTGGAACGAAACTTGATAATTCGTATTTGGAAGTACTTCCGAATAACGAATCGATACGAATTCGAAACGGTATATAACTAATTTATTTCGTTTTACACTCTGTCATCATCATAAAAGAAAAATTTGAATAACTGATATCAACTATCAAATTTGAAATGAACTATCAAATTGATCTTAACTTACAATACAAGTAATAGTCAGCAAAGGACTTTATGAAACAAATAAATTTTGTTTTGCTGTTTAATTTGACTCAAATACTAATCTGTGACACAGTTGAAAATTTAACCCTAGCTTTTCTTTTAACAGCAAAATTTTATTAATTGGGGTTTTACAAAATTTGAATTGATATCAGCTATCGAATTGATATATGAAATTCGAATCAATTTGAAATTTCAAATCGATTCAAAATTTTAAATCAATCTGAAATGAAACAAAACAAAATACGAAATGAAATTAGTTACGAAATTCTTAAAACTAAATGATTTAAAAACTAAACTTAACTAAACAAATTTTTCAGCCATGCACATCCCTATTGATAACATGACTGCTCTACAACCGTGGTGAAGCATGTTTGAGAGATGCTCTAGCATGTGTCCTCAGGCAGGACACCTAATGATACCTACTTGCTTATCTCACAATATAAGCTGTAAGCTTAGGGTTAATATCTCTGTTGTGCAACCATGGAGAAGCAGATTCAAAACCTGGTCAGAACACCTCACCAGCATGTCTGTGCTATACAACTGTGGAGAAGTGAGTTCATCCTCACCACCTTGTCGGTGCTCTTCAACTGTAGAAAAGCAGGTTTTGATCCCAATTGGAGCACATCCCCTGCAAATGTCCAGAGTCAAGATACCTACCAATATTAAAACATATCTATCCCAGGACATACCTGTAAACTAGAGAAATCTCAACATGTGTCTTCACTTATGAATAATTATCTGTGATTTTGTTTTTGTAAAAATATGACACAATGCAAAAACTGAGAACAATTAGAGTCCTTCATGTTCCACCTCATGTAACTCGGTTGTCATGCTGCCAGCCTGGAGACCTATGAGGCCCCGTATTAGGATTCAAGGCCACCTCTTACCTGTCCTGTCCATTGCATCCAGTCTGGGACTTTCCTGCTGCTTGCCATCTTGTTTGACCACATGACTTCCATAGCATTGACCCTTCTCCCTACTTTAGGGCGGTTCACCATCCACGCATTGCTCTGTTGTTGAGTCCATGTTTGCTGTCTGTGTTGCTCCAAAGTGTGTCCTGTGCTTCTTTCTGCAGCCTCTGCCACCATCTGTACAGGCCAAGGCATCCAGAGTCCTGTGCTCCTTTCTGCAGCCTCTGCCACCATCTGTACCGGCCAAGGCATCCAGAGTCATGTGCTCCTTTCTGCAGCTTCTGCCACCATCTGCACCGACCAAGGCATCCAGAGTCCTGTGCTCCTTTCTGCAGCCTCTGCCACCATCTGTACTGGTCAAGGCATTCAGAGTCCTGTGCTCCTATCTGCAGCCTCTGCCACCATCTGTACAGGCCAAGGCATCCAGAGCCCTGTGCACTTACCTCTAGCATATACCACCATCAATTTTGTCAAGGTAACCTATCTAAACTACGTTTCCAAGCATCTGTGAATTGACCTGTAAAACTACGTTTCCAAACATCTGTGCATTGACCTGTCTACGTGTCCAAGCATCTGTGTATCAACCTGTATCAACCTCTGTTTCACTTTGTTGCTGAGTATCCCTGAACTGTCTCCGGCTGTCCCGACTTCCCAGCCGCAGTATAATAAAGTTCCATCTTGAGTATCCCTGCCTGAAGAAGGGTCATCATGTCAAGTCCTGGGGGTCCCACCGTGGCTCACGCCAGGTGCCACCTTTACATTGGTTGTTTCTGATGATCCAAACAAAATGAATATAAAATAATATGAAGAAACTTCTAATTGTAATACAAAAAAAGTGGGAAAAGAAAAATCCTTCTTGACTTCATAAACACAACTTTATTGGATCAAAAATCTGTTATCGAATATCGAGTCTGTCATCCTGGAATTATCTGTTTCTGTAAAAATACATCCAAGAGATTCCCCGACAATCTTTGAAACTTTTCCACTGAATACTTTTGACGAAGAACATTCATACTAAAACCACTGCCCTCATCAGGTTTTATGATCCGAACGACTGGTTCTAAGAATATAATAATGGGCTCACTGATCTACTGCATAAAAAAATAACAAAAACTTTATTGAAATACACTCATGGAAACATTTTAGTAAACGTCTTGCAGTCTACACAATAGCACATGAACAATACTTATAGAATGTAACGTGACAATCAATGACATATACTGGCTATATAACTGGTAGTAGTTATGACTGGCCTTGTCAACATAAGTCATATAAGTTAGCAGATACCCAATATTTTGGCACCATCTGCCTCTTTCAGGGGACATAAACCTGAAGAAGGCATTTGGTGTTGAAACATTGGAACACAATTGGTTATCTGCTATTTTACATCACTTATGTTGACAAAATAAATAAAGGCTACTGAAAAATGGCCAAAAAAATGCCCCGATTTTGGCCATTTTGGTCCCTTAATTATGGCTATGTAACTGGTAGTAGTCATGAGTGAAATTGTCAACATAAGTGAAATACGTTAGCAGATACCCAGCATTTCAGCTTCAACTACCTTTTTAGGGGGGCATATACCTGAAGAAGGCAGTTGGTGTTGAAGCATTGGAGCCCAGCTGGTATCTGCCAACTTACATCACTTATCTTGACAAGATACATTAAGGCTAATGAAAAATGGCCAAAAACTCCTGATTTTGGCCATGAGGCCGAATTAAATCAAGACCTTAACCCTTTCGCTGCTGAGGCATTTCACGCCTCTGTGCTGAGCTAATTTTTACCTGTTTCGCTCATCATGTTTAAACGCGTTTTGAAGGCTTATTTTAGTATATGACCCAGACATATTATATATTGTTCTTTCCGGCAGACTCGGCAGGTTCATAATATATCATTATTATATGTATCCATCATGTCCTGTCTGTATATTATAACAAATAATGCAATAACATTTTAAATTTTCAATAATTTACGATGTTTAAAGTGTTTTTTTTCACATTTTAACATGCGAGCAATTGTGCTTATATTTTGTATGGGGTGCGCTTGTTAAAACAATTAGAAATGGGGTCTCGTTACATTTTTTTGGGGGGAAAATTAAGCGATTTTTAACAAACGCACCTCAAACAAAAATCGTTAGTGCAGCATCATTGTTCACATTTTAATTGAAATGGGAACAATATTGCTGCATTAACAAAACAAAAAAACTTTTTTTTTTTTTATAATTTTGTTTTTAAATATTTTTTTATTTTTATTTATTTTTTTTTTTTAAAACTTTTTACATGGTCAAGATTGGTATCGTTGGAAAGGCCATGCTCTGGCCGATCCAACGATATCAAACATTAACCCCTAGCTGCCACGGATCGGGAGATAGGGGTTTCATTGGAACCCCCTATCTCCACCATTGCTGGCAGCTAGGGGTTAACTCCAGGACTGGCGTCATCGTGCTATGCACGATGACGCCAGTCGTCAGGGGGAGTTCCCGGAGGCTTGGCCGACATCCAAGATGTCGACCACCACCGGGAGAGGATCACGATCCGGCGCTTTTCAGCGCCGAATCGTGATCAGGCTCCTCAGGGGTTAATGTCAGCCACCCTTTGGAAGGACAGGCTGTGCCTTTCCAAAAGGTGCCTGCCTTAACCTTGTGACCACCGACGATCGGGAGGGAGAGAGGTCCGAAGGCCCTCCCTTTCAGGCGCCTCCTCCGCACATGTGGGGGGGGCACCTGAATTAGATGTCATCGTGTCACCGCGATGACATATAATGTCCCCGCCGGGGTCCTAGAGTGTTGGGCTGACATCCAAGATGTCAGCCCACACCGGAGGGGGCCAGCAATCGTCCGAAATCCTGGCCGACTGCTGCCTCCTGTGCTAGGACGCGCTGAGCATGTCCGTAGCACAGGAGGTGCCCCTGGCAGTACGCGCTGAGCGCGTCCTTAGCAGCCAAGTGGTTAATTATGGCTATGTAACTGATAGTTGTCATGATTAACTTTGTCAAGATAAATGATCTAAGTTAGCAGATACCAAACATTTTGGCACCAACTGCCTTTTTAAGGGGACGTACGTATACCTGAAGAAGGCAGTTGGTGCTGAAGCACTGGAGTCCATTCGAGTATCTGCTAACTTACATAACTTATCTTGACAAGATAAGTCTGGGCTATCGAAAAATGACCAAAAAAGGTGCTGATTTTGGCCATTGGGTCAAATTAAAATGAGCCCTTAATTATGGCTATATAACTGGTAGTAGTCATGACTAACTTTGTCAAGATAAGTGATATACGTTAGCAGATACCCAACATTTCTGCACCAGCTGCCTTTTTCAGGGGAAATATACCTGAAGAAGGCAGTTGGTGTTGAAGCACTGGAGCCCATTTGGGAATCTGCCAATTTATCGGCTACATGGAGTAGAGGTAACATCACTGCTCTATAACTGTGCAGACCCAGGTTCGAATCCCAGCCAGAGCACCTCCAGTAAGTGTCCTTGGGCAAGACACCTCACGGTTCATACTTGCCAACCACACAATATCGGCTGTGAAGTCCAGTGGTAATGTATCTACCCTTTGACCGGGGAGAAGCAAGTCAAAATACCTTTCGGCACATTCCTCCAATACAACTGTGGAGAAGCAAGTCTTGACTTTACGAGAAGCGGGTTCAACCTGACCACCAGGTCGCTGATCTACAATCATGGAAAAACGACTCGATCCCACTCAGAAGACGCCACCAGCGAGTGTCCTTGGGCAAGACACCTAACGATATGGATGTGCCTACCTCACAATATACTTGTACTGTTATGGACATGAATATGTATCTGCTTTAATAATATTCAAAGGCCTAGAAAAATGCTCATTTAAGTAGTTTAAGTGGTTAATCCGGATTTAAGAAGTTAGTATGTCTTTAAGAGCAGACATTAATTAACCTGTTTTTATAAGAATCAAATGCATATTATTGTTTAACACGCTATCTTAGCCGATTGTTTTGTCGCACATGTAGTTTCCTTTTCCTAGTATCAAGAAGAGAATATTTTGGAACATCTTGGAATGTCCTGTAACAATGCCCTTGATGGCTAAGGGGACAAACCGATAAGCTGATGTATATTTTTCTTATATATTAAACATAAGTCTGCAATTTCACAATATTAATGATTAATATAATGTTGGGCAACAGCCTGTTTTCATTACGTACGAAGTAGCATAAAAAGCTTGTATCGTTTCAATAAAGAGCAGAGAAGTCACCCGGCCTTGTCCGAGGAAGGCTACATAGACACCTATCCAGCGAGTCTGTGTGTTTTCTTTCAGTGCGCACTTGACTTACCTGACTTCTCCACCAATTCGAACAGAGACTGGCATCTGATAGACTGATAAAGTCCATCTCAGTACATCTCATAGATTGTAAGTTCCCTTTTGAACAGGGACCTCCTGAATCAGGCCGTATCATCCATGTGTGGTACGCTGATCTTGGAAAGTGCTGTGGAATTTGTGGCGCTATATAAAGGATAATAATAATAATAGCATCTTGACAAGATAAATCAAGGCTATCGAAAAATGATCTAAAATGGTCCCATTTTGGCCAAAGGGCCAAATTAATACGAACCCTCAATTCGAAAAGTATCATGGTTATCCTCCACTGGAGGGTTATTTCCTGTGTCAACTGCTATTTCTTCTGAAACGCTTTGCTATTTGTGGATTATGTCAACCAAGTATCCAAGGATCCTCTACTATCGTCAATCCTTTGTCATATTTATTGCTTTTATTGTGTAAGGATTCTCGTTTTTTTACTGCAAGCTGTAAAAAATATAAAACATGCGTGAATAAAGTAAATGCACTTTTTATATAAGACTTAAGTATAAACACTTGTGTAGCTCCTCTCCAGGATTTAATCCCCCATCGATTATATTTCTATCTCTATTTCGGTTTATGTTCCTCGCGATTCTTTCTTTCTAACAATGGGACGCAAAGACTCTCCAGATAAATGTAATTACAACATCCTTTTTCCTTGGGTTCAGTGAAGGTGCATTGATACGACTGATCTTCTCCACCGAAGAAACCCCAAGGCTGGGGTCAGACGAGCGTCTATGGCGAGCGGAGGGAACGTCCGTGAGAGTGGACGCTCCTTCCACTCGACGCCCGTCTGGCCACCTCGCTGAGTGCTACAGCGTGTGACTGGCCCCGTCGCAGCATCAAAACACTACGACGGATGCAGGTAGGCACATCAGTACCGGCACACCTACTGCGCTCATCTGACATCGGCCTTATGGGATTTGCTACTGAATATGACTAGCCCAGAAGAATATAACATAAATATTATAGCTTCTAAAGCTCTTCGTCTGACACGTGATATAGGGCATGACCAGTGTGACCTCATCTTGCAGTTGAAATCTGATTTTCGCATAAACAGGGTGAGCACAACTTCCAGCTGTAACCTGATCCCTGGTTGACCAGGAAGCACAGCTTGCAGCCGCAATGCTTTTTCCATGTAACCAATAAGCACAGCACAGTCTTCTTACGGTATAATGAAAGAGCACAGCTTGCATCTGCAATCTGCTCACACGATGGAGATGTAGTAAGGTGTGATACTGCCATGGCCTACGTCGCCATCGGCACAAGAAGGGCAAAACTGGTACTGCTTCACTGTGACATCTCCTGGCAGCACACTTCATGTGCTGCCCTGCCCTTCTTGGCTAAGGCTTTCCCCTGCAACAATGATCTGATTCCACAGGTACTACTCATCAGAGACTCACCATTTTAGGAAGGCACAACCCTCCATCAATACTTCTGCATTGTGTTTGTGTACTCTCCCCTGTCCAGAAGCTTGTCCTATACTCCTGTGTTTCAGACCCCCGTGGACTTTGCCTACCCATACCTGCTTTAACAAGACTACTGCTTTACTAAGGCTCTTGCTTTACCAATGCTCCTGCTTCACCAATGTTCCTGCTTCACCACGGTTCCTCCTTTACCAAGGCTCCTGCTTCGCCAAGGTCCCTGCTTTACCAAGATCCCTGCTTTACCAAGGCTCCTGCTTCACCAAGGTTCCTGCTTTGCCAAGTTTCCTGCTTCACCAAGGCTCCTGCTTCACCAAGGTTCCTTCTTTGCCAAGGTTCCTGCTTCAACGAGGTTCCTGCTGCACCAGTGTTCCTGCTTCACCAAGGTTCCTGCTTTACCAAGGCTCCTGCTTTAGCAAGGTTCCTGCTTTACCAAGGCTCCTGCCTTACCAAGGTTCCTGCTTTACCAAGGTTCCTGCTTCACCAAGGTTCCTGCTTTACCAAGGCTCCTGCTTTACCAAGGTTCCTGCTTTACCAAGGCTCCTGCTTCACCAAGGTTCCTGCTTTGCCAAGATCCCTGTTTTACCAAGGTTCCTGCTTCACCAAGGCTCCTGCTTTATCAAGGCTCCTGCTTCACCAAGGCTCCTGCTTTACCAAGGCTCCTGCTTCACTAAGGCTCTTGCTTTACCAATGCTCCTGCTTCACCAATGTTCCTGCTTCACCACGGTTCCTGCTTTACCAAGGCTCCTGCTTTACCAAGGTTCCTGTTTCACCAAGGTTCCTGCTTCACCAAGGCACCTGCTTCACCAAGGTTCCTGCTTCACCAAGGTTCCTGCTTTACCAAGGTTCCTGCTTCAACAAGGTTCCTGCTTCAGCAAGGTTCCTGCTGCATCAATGTTCCTCCTTTACCAAGGCTCCTGCTTCACCAAGGTTCCTGCTTTGCCAAGATCCCTGCTTCACCAAGGCTCCTGCTTCACCAAGGTTCCTGCTTTGCCAAGGTTCCTGCTTCAACAAGGTTCCTGCTGCACCAGTGTTCCTGCTTCACCAAGGTTCCTGCTTTACCAAGGCTCCTGCTTTAGCAAGGTTCCTGCTTTACCAAGGCTCCTGCTTTACCAAGGTTCCTGCTTTACCAAGGTTCCTGCTTCACCAAGGTTCCTGCTTTACCAAGGCTCCTGCTTTACCAAGGTTCCTGCTTTACCAAGGCTCCTGCTTCACCAAGGTTCCTGCTTTACCAAGATCCCTGTTTTACCAAGGTTCCTGCTTCACCAAGGCTTCTGCTTTACCAAGGCTCCTGCTTCACCAAGGTTCCCGCTTTACCAAGGTTCCTGTTTTACCATGGCTCCAGCTTTACCAAGGCTCCTGCTTCACCAAGGCTCCTGCTTTACCAAGGTTCCTGCTTTACCACAGCTCCTGCTTCACCAAGGTTCCTGCTTCACAAAGGCTCCTGCTTTACAAGGCGCCTGCTTCACCAAGGTTCCTGCTTTCCCAAGGTTCCTGCTGTACCAAGGCTCCTGCTTCACCAAGGTTCCTGCTGTACCAAGGCTCCTGCTTCACCAAGGTTCCTGCTTCACCAAGGCTCCTGCTTCACCAAGGTTCCTGCTTCACCAAGACTCTTACTGTGTCAGGAACTAGTCTCCATGGACTTACCCTCACACTAGTGGCTATTGTTGTTTATACAATAAATCCCTGTTGACTTTCCTTAACTTGAATTCCCTGCGTGTATTCCTGCATACCTGGGCTCGTACCCTCACCCCACTACGCCGAACATTACAGATACCTGTCACCACATTGTTCTATAAGAGGAAATCAGAGACCTCTGTGCTTTGTAAAAGTATCCGTAGTGTTCGATGCAAGGTGATACGTCGAAGGCATGTAAAATGTGACTAGTGATGTCAAAGTCAACATGCATGGACCCGGAGCATCCTGAGGAAGGACTTGCAGTATTTATCAGACTTTACATGGAATTGCTTTGCTGTTTTTCACGATGCAGAAAGCGAATAAAAATATCAAACATCTTAAGGTGCTTAAAGCGAGATCCGACGCACGTGGAGAATAACTTATCTGGTTCCGTAGAGCAGATGGGGACGAGAACAATAGTTTTATAATGTGCGATTGTGAGTTAAATCAGATTGTCTGCCGGTGGATAAGGTAAGAGTAAAAGCTCTTAAACAGCAATGTCGTTTTTATGTGCGTCGGGCTATACCTGCTGTATTGCATTACGCTCTGGACGTGAGTAACGCGGAGATATTCCTGAGCCGTATTACATGATATATTGGATGCAAATCACAAATGTCTGCCAATAAGGCTTTGTTGTTGCTTTTAATTAAGAGGAGGAAGAGGAATGAGGTCTGCGAGTTCACATCGCCGCAGCGTGGTTTACGTTATAAAGCCATTTTTTGGGTTTTGAAAATCACTGTTAGCCCTAGGAGTGGATTTAATATTCCTGTCTGTGCTCGCTCGGGTCAGTGGTATTAGCCATAAATTTTAAGCACAAACAGGTACGTAATGTTCATGTTTAATAAAAACATCATGAACGTATAACGGAGCAGCGAGTGGTTCCATCGTGCTGTTGTTTCACATCAATGTATTTATGTGCAGCCATAACGATCAGGGACACAGTGTGGGTAAAATATTGTGATATTCCTGCAACGTTTCATTTTACACCCGATGGATATCTCCATAGCTTTGCTTTCACCTTCGCTGATCGTTAAAGTGGTTTTGATAGACTTGCGTAAGCTCGCGGCAGTCTGACATTTTGATGGTTGTTTGTTATTGAGCAGGGTCAATAAAAATACAGGAACTCCCTAAAATTCCTCGAACGTTCCCTCAGGTAACACGTCCTCCTTTACAAATATTACGTAATTTTGACACTTATGGTCAACCCGTTAGCGCTCCGATTGTAATATGGTCCACCTGCGCTAGGACAACCAGAGCTAACGTTAATGCTCACACATCTGAGCGCTAAGGTTAGTCTTATGATTGAAATATGGACCCCAGTGTACACACATACATACAGAATAAATACCATGGGCCATATTACATCACTAACGCTAACGTTAGCGCCGCTCACATGTGTGAGTGTTAACGTTAGCTCTGGTTGCCCTAGCACGGGCGCCCTGTATTACAATCCGAACGCTAACGTTAGTGACTCGGATCTTGCGCTGTGCGAGGTTACTGTACTTTGCGCTCCCTATGCTTAACATGGGGAGCGCAAAGTGTTAATAAGCATTAGGACTAAAAAAGTCCTAATGCTAATTACCGTCCGGCTGTGGTTAACTCACAGCTAGGAGCTGGTGCTCAGTGATATGGTGCTCAGGGCTTCTGCAGAATCAGTCGGCACCAGCTGAGAAAAATACCAAAAAACACAAGATACTCGAGTATACCGCTAGCTTTGGTGACAAAAATTTACCTTAAAATTGGAGGGGTCGCGTTATATTCGACAGCTGCATCGCATGTAAAAAAAAAACTTGCCTTGCTCTGGATCTCATGTCTCCCAGAAGTTCCAGTAGTCTCGCTGAAGTGAATGCGGGCTCCCTGACGCTTCAGGAACTCCGGGATTCGGGAGAGGTGAGATCCATCACGGCCAGAGGGCATGTTCAGTTTAAGCCAATCATTCACCTCACTTGCCTCCGCCGGCCATCTAATCGCTAGTAAAGAAGACCGGTGGCTGGTGACTTCATACTTAGTAACAACTGCAATCATTCTAGAGCAGAACACCCCGGCCTGAGAGGGAGCCTGACTTTGTTAAGAGAACCTGGAAGGATTTTAATTGTTTACCGATACAGTAAAATTTTGTTCCTCGCATTGTATTCGAGTCTTGAGTATTCTCTCATTTCCATACTAAATCTCTATTCATCGCGTTATATTCGGGTCGCACTAAACTCGAGTATCTATGGTACTCAACTCTCATCCCGCGGAGAGAATGGCGGCTCCATCCGCCTCTTCTTGAGTGGGGAGCAGAGAGAGACTGGGGTACAACACTACAGTTCCTTGTAATGGCTGGTTAAACAGCTACACTAAGAAAAGTAGTATGCAAGCAAGGTCAGGGGAATGGAGAGATCACACAAATGGATAACTAGCCAAAGGTCAAGGAGTGGAGAAAACAGGATAACCAGAAACCAAACCAAGAACAACATACCAGAGAAACAAAGAGGTCAAGGAAAAAGGAAGTGGAAGGACATATAAACTCTGAGGTACCTTTCCATTGGCCTGACCAGGGATTAGCACAATTATAGCAATGGTGCACCACTGATGCTGAGCTGGAATTGAGCAGCACTGGTGCTGGTGGCCTGACAGATCGATGCAACACAAGAGCACCTCGTCAGACTGAAGGATCGGAAGGATTTCTCCTACAAATCCCTGGAGAAACACAAATATTAAGACTAATCGGTTCGCACAAACATGGTTTCGTCCGACACAAAAGTCTACTTGAAATCGTCTTTGGAGATTAGGAGGAATGGGGGTCATTTTTCTTATGATTAGTGGCCTAGATCCACGATATCAATCTATAGACCTGAACTCGTCAGATTTCTCCTTTCCTATTTCCATTTGTGCTGCCAATCCAAGAAGACGATAAAAAAATGAAAATAAAATCCATCTGGCAGCTGGTTTCAGCAAATATTTCATACATTGACTTTATATTATATGCTGGTTTACTATGAGAGGGACGCGGCTTTAAATCCCTGTCCAAAAATGGTGAGATAAAAAAGTAATGTCTTTGGAAAGACGCTCCAATTCGGACGCATCGGTATTGGACACATGTCAACTTTGCCCTCGGGTGAATATTGACGCGTCGATAATATCAGCCATGTCCAAATATTCATTTGTTAGGGTTAGAAATTAGGGTTAAAATAAAAAATTAGGGTTATACTTAGAAATTAGTTGTTAGGTTTAGAAATTAGGGTTAAGATTAGAAATTATGGTTAGGGTTAGAAATTAGGGTTAATCTTAGAAATTAGGGTTAGGGTTAGAAATTTGGGTTAGGGCTAGAAATTAGGGCTAATCTTAGAAATTGGAGCGAGGGTAGAAATTATAGTTAATCTTACAAATTAAGATTAGGGTTAGAAATTAGGGTTAATCTTAGAAATTAGGGTTAGGGTTACAAATTAGGGTTAAAATCAGAAATTTGCGTTAGGGTAGAAATTAGGGTGAAAGTTAGAAATTATGGTTAAGGCTACAAATTAGGGAGGTTAATCTTAGAAATTAGGGTTAGGGTTAGAAATTAGGGTTAATCTTAGAAATTAGGGTTAGGTTACAAATTAGGGTTAAGATTATAGATATTTGCTTTAGGGTAGAAATTATGGTTAAAGTTAGAAATTAGGGTTAGGGTAGAAATTAGTTTAAATGTTAGAAATTAGGGTTAGGGTTAGAAATTAGTGATAATCTTAGAAATTGGGGTGAGGGTAAGAAATTAGGGTTAATCTTAGAAATTGGGGTTTGGGTTACAAATTAGAGTTAAGGTAGTAATTATGGTTAAAATTAGAAATTAGGGTTAGGGCAGAAATTAGGGTTAAGATTAGAAATTAGGGTTAGGGTTACAAATTAGGGTTAAGATTAAAAAGTAGGGTTAGAAATTAGGGTTAACACAGAAGGAGCAGAATCTGTTGCCTAAAAATTAAGCAAAAATGGAGCAGAATGTTAGGGTTAGAGTGAACCCTAACCATAAAACAAGTGCAAATATGTAGCCTAACTTTAACCTTAATTTCTAAACCTAACCCTTGTCCTAATTTCTAACCTTAACCTTAATATCTAAACCTTAATGTAATTTCTAATTGAGAATGAAGCTCCATTTCGCCCTATGCATCCAAATCGGACGTGGACGATATTGGAGCATCAAAATTCAGCCACGGTAGAGTTGGATAGGCGTCCACATCATCCACATCCAAACTGGAGCATTTTTCCGAAGACGCAACTTTTTTTACAGCGTCATTTATTGATGCGGCTTAAAACCCGTCTTTGTCGTAAGACCCCTTGAGTCCACGCTAGAGATGCGCATGCATTTTTTTTTTTTTTTCGTTTCGGCTCGTTCAGTTTTTTAAAAGTTTTGTTTCGGATCGTTTCAGCTCATTTTAGTTTCGGCTCGTTTCGTTTCGGCTCGTTGTTTCGTATTCATTTTTGTTTAGCAAAATCGGGGAATTTTGGTCTTTCGGATTGACTGTTCTCTTCGTTTCAAAGGGTCCATCCTCGGATATTCATTTTGACTTTAGACGGTATGGTATTTCGGATGCTCCGATATTTCGGTCGATACAATAATTCTGCCGATTCGTTCCTTCGGACGTATCGTTTTTTATGGAAGATCCTTTTTTCTTATGAATATGCATTGCACAACTTTATTTAATCATATAAAATGTCAATATCTTGTACTGTTAGACTGAGGATTTAGGGAAAAGCTAATTAAATATTTAAAATAAATATATTATTGATGCAGAAAGAAAGCACTGGAACAAGTGAAAAAAGTGACTGACGATACTAAATTACGAAATCAGCAACGGAACCGAAACGGACTCGAAACGATACGAAAATTCCTTGTCCGAAATTAACCGAAACGGAACCAAAATCACGAATAGAACGAAAATGACTTGCGATTTTACAAATTTCATGTCCATACGAAATAACGAAACTTTTTGGTTTCGTATCGGGAAATATTTCGAATGGTATGTATTTCCTTGCCGGTCCGGTCCGGTCCGGTTCGGAACATCGGACGAATCTGAAGCACCGAATCGGCCCGTTTCGCGAGAAAAACGAATCAGTACGAAACGAAACACAGTCCACACTCATATAGTCAGTAAGGCTGAAATAAACCACTCAGTCTCTACTCTTTGGGTTCCTGAAAACAGGTTAAAACACATGAGTCAAAGATTTTAGGGATGTGCGTTTCGGGTTTCGGAATTTCGGAATTTTCACGAAATTTCCCGATTCGTGTTTTCGGATGCGGCCGAATTTCCGAAAAAGTTCAGATCCGAAATGTTTTCCGAGCCGAAACGAAATATTTTCGGATTTTTCGAATGGGCTTGAAATGTGGCAAACGAGGAGAACAGATGTTCCGAAAAACGAAAATTTTCCGAAAAACGAAAATTTTGTAAAAACGAACATTTTGACTGAAAAACGAAAATTTTTCGAAAAAACGAAAAGTCGATACAAAAAACGGGCAAAATGACACGAAAAATACAAAAAATGGTCGATATGCCGAAAAATGTGCAATTCCGAAAAACAAAAATTTTTCCGAAAAACGAAAATTTTGTAAAAACGAAAATTTTGTAAAAACGAAAATTTTCTGAAAAACGAAAATTTTTCGAAAAACGAAAAGTCGATACAAAAACCGAGCACAGTGACACGAAAATACGAAAAATGGTCGAAATTCCGAAAAAAAAATGTACCCGAAAAACAGGTCGAACCGAATCGAATCGAAACCAAAATCGGTCGAAACGAGCCGAATCGAAAAGTTTAAAAATCCGAAAAATCGAACCGAAAAAAAAATCGGTGCACAAGCCTAAAAGATTTACAAAGACAAAAATACGTATTTAATGTCATACAATTTGGTTCTTATAAATATATGTTTTTACCCTCTTTTAAAGCCAGAATTTTTATCAGAAAGGTTCCTGGTTTGGTTAAACTCCGCGGAGTACAAATCATTAATAAATCGCAGCTATGTGTCTGTAACATAGAAATGACAGCTCACATTCCCTTGCGAACCTCATTCTGGAACTGATACGCCGCATACGGTATATTGTTATTACACGCTTATCGGAAGTGATGAATGATTTACAATCGCACAGACTATTTAATATACAGTTTGTATCTCTTTGCTAAACATTTATCTCGGCTCAACTTATTTATTTCAGTTATTTTAAACTTTAAAGCTTTCATTTGGCTTCAATTTTAATATTAAAAAAAACACAGAAACAATTTTTTTAAAGGATTTTTTTGTTTGTTTTTTTTTCTTTGTTTTTTCTTTAGCTTATTGACTGATGTCTTTTTTTAATATAATAAAGATTTTGATTGAATGAATTAGGGTATTTTTTCCTGTTAAACACATGTCTGCTATGAAACATGCCATGCCAAAGAGCAATTGCTTCAGAGTTTCCCACACATTGATCAGCCAATACATTAAAACCACCTGCCTAATATCGTGTAGGTCCCCCTCGTGCTGATGCGTGGAGGTATGGACTCCACAAGCCTTTTGGGCATGTCCTGTAGTATCTGGCACCAAGACATTAGCAGTAGGGATGGGCTGCCGGTTCGAATCGGTTCGATGTTCGATTTGAACATCGGCTGTTCGAAAGTTCACCAACTGTGAAATTTTCAGGCCGTACGCAAAAAGTTTGCAAAAAAAGTTTTCAAAAAAATTCCAAAAAATGCTTAAAAGATCCTAAAAAATCTAAAAATAAAGAAACTCTTTACTGCAGAATATAATAACAAATGGTTTATTAGATATTGTATTAAAGCGAGAATATTTTTAACATTGAAGCCTATGGGATTCATAAACATTTCCCACACCTTGTTGCTCAAACATTTCCCACACCTTGTTGGTCAAACATTTCTCACACCTTGTTGCTCAAACATTTCCCACACCTTGTTGGTCAAACATTTCCCACACCTTGTTGCTCAAACATTTCCCACGCCTTGTTGGTCACACATTTCCCATGGCTTCAAATCACATTTAAACATGAGCAAAATTTGTAAAAATGAGCTCAGCGCACAGCTGTGAAATGGCTCAGCACTCAGCAGTGAAAGTGTTAAAAACGTTTTCTTTTTAATTTGTTTTTCATTGTTTCCTGTCCCGCAGGGCAATACCCGGACCCCCATACACCTTTTATGACCAATATTTTGCATATATGCCCTCTGGAGGGGACATTAATTTTCAAAAGTTCGAATTTTAGATTGCCCTCCAAGAGGGCATAAATGCAAGATATCTGCTATAAAAGTTGTATGGAGGTCCGGGTAGTGCCCTGGGGGACAGGAAACAAGGAAAAAAGTGTTAAAAAAAACGTTTTTAAAGGAACAGTGAGTTTTCCATGAAATAAGGGTTAAAAATAAAACGAAAAATTTCTTCAAATATCGTGCCTAGGAGGTCCCCATAACCTGCCCGTGAAGTGGCGGATTTCTAGGATGTATAGAAACATTTAAAAACAAAGAAATGACATTTCAAATGACGGTAAACTGTTTTCCTTTAATCTATTCATAAACAACTGCTTGGGGCGGCATTCTGTATGAAAAGAGACATTTTAGGACACGCAGAACAAGTTTAGTGATTTTTTGCCTAATTATGGTGAAACCTATGCAGGCTTTGGTGAAAGTAACAATAGGTGCTTTAAAATTGGGCCTTTAGTGTCAGCAACAGTGCCATCACACCGTAACCCCTCTGTGGTATTGTGGAAGAGTGCAGGGTTGGACCCCGCGGTCCAATATTAAAATGATATGAATCTGGTAATATAGGCGTCAGTGGCAGTGCACCCAAATATTGTGCCTTTGGTGGCAGCAAGTGCCTTCACACCGTAACCCTTTTGTGGTATTGTGGAAGAGTGCAGGGTTGGACGCTGCGGTCCAATATTAAAATGATATAAATCTGGTAATATAGGCGTCAGTATCAGTGCAGCCAAATATTGTGCCTTTGGTGGCAGTAAGTGCCCTGATAGCTGACTGTCAGTGACTGAGAAGACATGGATTACAATGCACAGAAATTTTATGGAAGTATGTGACACCCCCCTGATAGCTGACTGTCAGTGACTGAGAAGACACAGATTACAATTCACAGAAATTTTATGGAAGTATTTGACACCCCCTGATAGCTGACTGTCAGTGACTGAAAAGACACAGATTACAATTCACAGAAATTTTATGGAAGTATGTGACACCCCCTGATAGCTGACTGTCAGTGACTGAGAAGACAAACTTTCCACCACCAATTCCCAGATATCTGCAACAAGTGAGCCTCCCAAATTGCTCCTGTCACTGACTGAGAAAAAAACACTTTCCTCAATTCCCAGATATCTGCAACAAGTGAGACACCCCCAATAGCTATCACTGGCAGTGAGAAGACACACTGACAGAACAATCTCCTCTCACTCCTGCAGAAAGCCACGTGCTGGCTGGGCTGGGTTCAAGCCTTATATAGTGTGCTGCGGGAGTTACCTATGTGAGCCCATAATTGGGCAAAATTTGTCCAAACAGGACTCTGAGCTGTGATTGGCATAGTCTTGCACCTAAACTGTGGTCAGGTGCAGGCTGTAGCCAATTACAAGCTTCAGGCCAGTGGAAAAGTGCATTATGGTCCATTGTGGTGCATTGTGGGTGAACATGCGGCGAACACGCGGAAATGTTCATAGTTCGCGAACATGCGAACTGGCGATGTTCGAATCGAACGCCGAACACATCGAACCGAACAGCTCCTCCCTACTGGAAACCGCTGGTGAATCAGCTTTCAGAATCGCCAAACACCATATAGGATGCAGGATACAACAAAAAGGCTGGACTAAATAAAAGTAGTAAAATCTAATTTAATAGGACATAAACGTTGACGCGTTTCGTTACATAAAAGTAACTTTCTCAAGGCAGTTGGACTTTTTGCCTTGAGAAAGTTACTTTTATGTAATTGTTAATTTAATTGTTAATGTAAATGTTAATTTTAGCCCTTTTAGTCCTTTACGACTAAAACTAAATAGCATTTTAGTCATTTCAGTCAACAACTGAAACATTAATTATTATTATTATTATTATTCTTTATTTATAAAGCGCCAGCATATTCCGCAGCGCTGTACAATAGGCACAGTATAGACAGGGTTACAATACATTGAACAACATTTGACAAACAGTACAGGAGGAGATGAGGGCCCTATTCCCGTAGGAACTCACAATCTGGGAGGGTTGGGGTTGGAAACAGGAGGAGAGGACTGTAAGGTGAGAGTGATTGATGGTTGCGTCAGTGAGTTGGGTGGTAGGCTTCCCTAAATAGGAACGTTTTAAGGGAGCGTTTGAAGGAAGAGAAGTTAGGGGAAAGTCTGACAGTACGAGGGAGAGCGTTCCAGAGAGTGGGGGCTGCGCGTGAGAAGTCCTGCAGTCTATCATGGGAAGAGGTGATGCGGGGAGAAGCTAGGCGCAGGTCACTGTTTGATTTTAGGGAGCGGGCTGGGGTGTATTTGGTGATTAGTGAGGACAGGTAGTGGGGAGCTGAGTTAGTGAGGGTTTTGTAGGTAAGGATAAGGATTTTGAACTTAATTCTGCAGTGGATGGGGAGCCAGTGAAGGGACTCGCAGAGGGGAGCGGCAGAGACAGAGCGGCGGGTGAGGTGAATTAGCCTGGCGGAGGCGTTCAGGATGGATTGTAGGGTGGAGAGGCGGGACAGAGGGAGGCCAGATAAGAGATTATTGCAATAGTCGAGTCGGGAGATTACCAGGGCGTGTATGAGTTGTTTTGTGGTGACAGCGGTAAGAAATGGCCGAATTCTGGAAATATTACGCAGTTGGTATCGGCAGGAGGAGGAAAGAGACTTGATGTGGGGGATGAAGGAAAGAGCAGAGTCAAGTGTAACTCCAAGACAGCGAACTTGGTTTGATGGGGAGATGGTGATACCCTCCACCGTGATAGAGAAGTCAGAAGGTGGGGAGGCATTGGAGGGAGGAATAAGTAGGAGTTCAGTCTTTGACATGTTGATCTTTAGGTGGTGGGAGGCCATCCAGGAGGAGATGCCAGATAAACAGTCACTGACTTTTGAAAGGACAGGGGGAGAGAGATCAGGGGTAGAGAGGTAGATCTGAGTGTCATCAGCGTAGAGGTGGTAATTAAAGCCAAAGCTGTTGATGATTTTGCCCAGGGAGGAGGTGTAGATGGAAAAAAGCAGAGGACCAAGGACAGAGCCTTGAGGTACACCAACAGATAGAGGCAATGAAGAGGAGGAGTTACCAGCAAAGGACACACAGAAGGACCTGTTGGATAAATAGGAGTCAACTCAAGCAAGTGCAGTGTCACCAAGACCCAGAGAGTTGAGGGTCTGTAGAAGGAGGGGGTGGTCAACAGTGTCAAAAGCAGCCGAGAGGTCAAGCAGGATGAGAATAGAATAGTGGCCGTGTTTTTTAGCAGTTAGGAGGTCGTTGGTGACTTTGGTGAGGGCAGTTTCAGTTGAGTGTAGGGGTCGGAAGCCAGATTGCAGGGGGTCAAGTAGGGAATTGGAGGACAGGAAGAGGGAGAGGCGGTTGAAGACTAGTTTTTCTAAGAGCTTAGAGGTAAAGGGAAGCAGGGATACAGGGCGGTAGTTGGATGGAGAGTTGGGATCGAGGGATGGTTTCTTTAGTAAAGGGGTAACTAGCGCGTGTGTGAAGGCGGATGGGAAGGAGCCAGTGGAGAGAGATAGGTTGAAGATGTGTGTGAGAGCAGGGGTGAGGGAGGAGGAGAGGGGAGGAATTAGATGTGAGGGAATGGGGTCAAGCGGGCACATGTTGAGATGTGTGGAGGACAATATGGAATGAAATTAATGAAAATCTATTGACATGTGACTGAAACTATGATGACAATCTATTGACATTTTCATTGACTGATAAAAACTAGACAACAATTTTATGGAGAGATCAATTTTAATTTAGTTTTAGTCGTAGTTAATTATGACTATAACTGAATGGCATTTTAGTCTACAACTAAATTGCTGATGACATGTGCCTAAACCTATGATGAAAATCTATTGACATTTTTATCAACTGACAAAAACTGGATGAAAACGTTAGAGAGAGAACAATTTTAACCCCTTAACGCCGCAGGATGTACATTTACGCCCTGCATTAGGCAGGCTTTGGCGCCGCAGGACGTAAATGTACGTCCTCGGCGTTTTCAGCCCCCCCGGGAGATACTCACCTCCTCCGCCGGCTCCCTCGCTGCTCTGACTCCCACGGAGTCAGATCGGCAGGGTTTCCTCCTCTGGTGCACTGACGTCAGTTTCAGCCAGAGCAGGGGAAGCGCCTGAAGGGGAGGGGGGATCCTTTGGATCCCTCTATCTCCCCATCGCCGGGGACCAGGTGGCTGTGGCCAGCATCGCTGGAAGGGTCACAGCCTGACCTTTCCAGCGATGTATGGGGGATTAACCCCTTAGTTGAAAGGTCGCGATCGGGCACTAATTTGTGCCCGAAACGCGGCCTATTTCCGGTGGGGGCCGCCATCTTGGATGGCAGCCCCACCTCTGGGTCACCCCCCCCCCGCTCAACTGACTCATCGCGCCATGCGCGATGATGTCAGTTAACCGGGGAACCTCCTAGCTGCAAAGGGATTTCCTATGGAAATCCCTTAGAGGAGATAGGGGGCTCTTTGGACCCCTTTATCTCCTGATCGGTGGCAGCTAGGGGGCCATATATGATATTTTTGGAAAGGCCAGAGCATGGCCTTTCCAATGATATCAAACATGACCATGTTATATGTAAAATAAAAGTTTAAAAAAAGTAAAAATAAAAATAATAAAAATATAATAAATTAAATAATAAAAAAATAAATACATGTTTTTTTGTTTTTTTTTAATGCAGCACTATTGTTCACATTTCAATTATAATGTGAACAATGATGCTTCACTAACGATTTTTTTTTGGGGGGTTTAGCTAAAATCACGCAATCTCTCCCCAAAAAATAAATGGGTTTCCCGTTCTAATTTTTTTAACAAATCTACCCCACAACATATGACCGCAGAGCCTCGGATAATAAAATTAAAAAAAAAAAACACTTTACACACTGTGGAAGATTGAAATTTTATTGAAAATTCACATTTATTTCCTTTTTTTTCACATTTTTTGTTATAGCATTTTGGCAGGGCATGACATATACATATAATAATGATATATTATTAATCTGCTGAGTCTGCCGGAAAGAACGATATATAATTTGTCTGGGTGGTATAATAATACGTGACTTAAAAACGGTCAAAATGAGCTCAGCAAACTTCTACTTCCGAAACAGCGCCGAAGTTGTATAATTACTCCCGTCCTTAAGGGGTTAATTTAGTTTTAGTCATAGTCTTTTGACTAAAATGCCATTTAGCTTTAGTCATATTTTAGTCAAATAAATTACCACTTATATGTATATATAAAATCATAAAAGATATTCGTAAGCATGGGCCCAAACACCTCAACAAAAACATTAATTTAAAAATTCTGGATAATACAAAAACAAGGCAAAACAAGACAAAAACAATTAGTCAAACTCGGATTTTTCTTCTGTCTAATTATGTTATTTTTTTACCTTCAACCTCACCATTCAAACAGTGAACCTAAAATATTTGAACATATTTTTGTTTTATTCTGTTTATTTGTTAAATTGTCTTTTGTTTTTTTTATTTTTTTTTAAAAAAAAAGCGAAATAAATGCGTTGAATTCTTTTGAGAAAAAAAAGTTTAAAAACAAAAAGAAAACATTTAGACATTTATCCCCTTTATCAAAAGGGAGGAAAAATGTCTGTTGGTCTGTTGTCTCAGAAAATCATATGTGTGGGAAAATAGACGATAGATTCTCTCTTTACATCTGTCGTTCAACATATCGCGGCAAAGACAAATAAATAAATGATTATTCATTACGAAATCAAGATGGAGTGTCCGAATGTTTCAACAATGTTATCACGGGAAATAAAGATAAATTCGCTCACTTCATATTTTAGGAAAGCTTATCACAATAAATAGTAATGGTAACCAAATGTTCTCCATTTGTTAGGTTAAGACACTGGATGGGGGTCGGAGGTTTGAGTTTAAATGTGGTTAGTTCAGGCATTTTACGTTGAACAATGCAAACATTATCCCATATATAATAATTGGAAAAATGACTAAGGATTTGGAAATATTTTGAAAACTATTCCGGGGCACAAGTAATATCTATCTCCCTCAGGCTCCCTCCGGAGTTCATACTGATCGGCATTGACGAGATTGTGTCTTCTAGATATGGTTATGTAATTGACAGCTAGTTTATTTACGTTCAATAAAGCTATAAAACCAATTAATACTGAAAATTAAAGCTTGTAATTCATGGGCTTAACTCTTATTTCAACCTACATTACTGTTGGACTATTTTCTAAATGGTGTGTTCAGCTGTGGTTGTCTTTGTAGGAACATGGCATGCCATCAAACATCGTTGATTAATGATCCATAATTACAAGATCGTTATTAGGGAAAAGTGAGCGTGACTTCAGTCCTCAGCCACGCGTCTTTGATTGATAGCACCACATGAAGAATTATCAATACCCATGAGGACTTTAATCAGGCATGAATTGATTCCATTTTCCAGGCGGTCTGGTAACTGGTGTCTACCAGATGAGTCCAGTGTATTTCATGGTGAGCCATGTTTAAGAGCAGAGCTGTCAAACTCTGTCCCCCAGATGTTGATAGCCTACAATTCCCAGAAGACCTTGAATGCAATATATGGCCAGAGAACCACAGGAGATGTAGTTCAGCACAATCTGGGGATTTGACAACCCTACTCTAGAGGTTTTCCTTTGTAAGAACAAGAGCGTGACCACTGGCTACCAATCTGGCCAAACAAATCATGAAAATCAAGTAAAGACTCCACTTGTCCAGTATAAGTGATAAACACACATTTTATCCCACCGTCATGTAGAGGGTCAACACATTTTTACAAAAAGTAACTTTAAGGCTTGACAAAGACTGTTTCAGTCAAAACATCACCGGGTCCCTACATCATGGTGACGTAAAGCATGCAATTATCTGGAGAAGCAGAGTCTTAATTTGATTTTGGTGGTCATCCTGGTCTAACAGTTCTTCCCTGGCTGTTTTAATTTTTAGCCTGTATTGACCATAGTGTTGAAGTGTCTTCACTCTTGTTTTTCCAATATTTTGCAAAACTGGAAGGAAAGAGAGTAGGACAATGAAGGGGCCAGCTGGAGATGTAAATGGCCTTACCAGTCATGGGCCATGCTTTCCAGACCTTCTTTAAGCCATCAGTATAGCTTCCATAAAGAGCTCCTCTGTTTCAAGAGTGACCTAAATTTAATAGCATGGACTTCCTAGTTGTGGGCCATGGTGTCCAGACCCTTTTTATAACTTCAGTGTAGCTCCCTGAAGAACTCCCTTGAGCAGAAGTGCCCTAAAACTACTGGCATGGCCTTCCCAGTTCTCAGTCATGGTGTCCAGAGCCTCTTCATGACATCGGTATATCTCCCCTGAAGAGTTCCTCTGTGCAGGAGAACCCTAAAATTATTGGCATGGCCAAGGTTCACTTATAGATGACTTTCCCATCATGCTGAACATCTGGATTATATTTCAGAGACCCAAGTAAATGTTGGCTGCACGGTTTGCCTGTAGTCCGTGTGTACAATAATTTGTTTTAATTCCTTTAATTGTCATTGTTCAACTATTCTTCCACTCACTCGATTCATGTCATGTGATGCAACAAAGTTTTTCAAATCAACTCTACTAAATGGTTGAAAATTTGGATTATTTTGAGGCTAGACCCTAAATTCTTCATCTTGGATATTTATTATTTCTGCCGCTGCCAGATTTACTCAACAACCCAGAGTATGTTTGAGAAATCATATTACTGCAGCTGCATCTCCAGCCAAGAGAAAAGAAAGAGTTGACATCAGGCTTGGACGGGAGATTAAAAACACTCAGCCGAGTTGGAGTCCAGTTACAAAAAAAAAGTAGTACGTCTGCTTTTTAATGACCAGCCATCTTCGCGTGTCAACGATTAACTCACCAGCAAACTCCAGCGATGGGATCCACAGAGGAACAAGTCCGAGGTCGAGGCAGGTGCCACAAATGAAACGTTGTATCTGGACCGCACTTGATGCGACCGACCGCGTGCAATTACAAGACGAGACGCGTGAAGACGACTCACCGCAAAAGAATCTCACAGTTTTCGAAACGAACGTTGACTCGGGACAGCAACATCGTTCGCGAGCCGAGATCCAGAATGAAAGCTTATATCAATCTCTAATAACAGGAGAAAAAAAAAATCCGTTACATCAACACTTGGCACTTCCAGTGATTCTGAAATCCCAGAATACGGACCGAGGTCAAGAGGGGACAAGATGGAATTTAGAGGCCAGAGCTGGAAGAGCGAAAAGGGATGATCCTCTAGAGATAACAGTGTTTTCCTTCCACCCACTTTATGAATTTGATCCGAAAAGGAGAGAATTAAAAGTAAAAATAAACAAAGCTATGTCGTTTTTACAGCGAGAAAGTATATTTATCGTCGGGATAAATAATAAATATATTTTTTTATTACTCTCCGGCTAGAATTTTCTGGTTTTCTCTTTCATTCTCCTTAATTATTTTCTTGTTATGTTTTTTTTTATATTTCCCTTTAGTCTCCATCTGTTCCATTTTGACTTTTTTAGTTCTTTTCTTTTTAATTCTTTTTTTTTTCCATTTCTACATTTAGGATCGAGGAGGGGCTCTTTCAGCAGTACCTACGCCTTTGCTTCCCTGTCCTTTCGCACGAGTGAGATCATTTTTAATGCGCTCAGCCTTCGGTAAAAGGCTCAACATATTAAGGCTGTGAAAATTCAGTATATCAGTCTGCTAATTTACAAGGCACTAATCGCTCAGGAATGTGCGACCTTATTAAACCCGTCCATTCTAATAATTTTTAATGGTCCCAGTTTCAAATGATTTTTTTTCATGACGTACTTGAAGCAAAATTGTAGTGGCTGTATGAAATATATATATATTTTGGGCTCATTTTAAAATTCAGCTGGGTAAATTTATAAATTAAAAGACAGAAAAAAAAACAAATTTTTTTTTAACCCAGGACATACTTGAAAACGAGAGAAATCTCAATGTATCCTTCCTGGTAAAATCCTTTTTAAATAAATAAATAAATAAATTTTTACAGCAAAAACATTATATGTAAGATATAATATTATATATATTTAAATAGTATATATCAATAGCTAATAACAGGATAAAAGAAAATCTATATAAATATTAATAAATATCCACGATAACCTGCGGATAACACGGAGACTTTGCAATGAAATTTATTAAGTCTTTATTAAATCGACGTTTCAGACCTCACAGGGACTTTTATCAAGATTTATATTTATTTATTTATATATTAAGGCGGAGTGTGGAGATCATGGTTGGTTTAAATAATAATAAAGATATAAAAATATAATAAAAATAAATAAAAAATATAATAAAAAAATATATATAATATTTAAACCAACTTTCAAAAATTCTACATAAAATTCTCATGTTTATAATTAAACTTTGATAAATCCAGCTATTTAAAAAAAATTATGGCTTATTTTTTCAATATTATCAATTTAAAAAAAAAGTAAAAATAAAATATTTTTGATTCATTTCTGATACGTACAGAGGTTAATCTGTAGGACACATGGATTGCTACTGCTATTTATAACTACTGGAGATGGCAACAATTCATCCTTGATTAAAGGGACATTCTTGTAGTGCTCAGCATATTATAGAATAAATATAGGGCCCTTTTAAATTCTTCGCGCACAATTGTGCACGCGCAAAAATGCATTAACGCGAGGGGCAAAACCCTTTCTGTTGAACGTCGCATTACGACGTTCACGCACAAAATGCAAGTTAACGTCTAACGCGAGTGACCTTGCACGAACCCTTTGCGAGCGCAATTTAGTGCGCGCATCCTATACTTAACATTGTGAGCGCAAATGCGTCTGTGCGCTGGTGCGCGCATGGTATTACAACCTTAGCTCAAAATTTTACGGACAACGTTTGCGCGCAGGATTTTAACGTCTTTGAAAAGCTGGTGGTAACGGCAAATTGTAACAACCTGACCGAACCAAACTGCCGATTCACAACGGAGAACGTCGATACGCACATTTTGTTTTACTAGATCCGTCAAAAATGACGGCCACTACCTTGTCTTCCGTCAAAACGTACGTCTGTTGTGCGCACAAAACGACGGACTCGCGTTAAAAATTACATTGCGCTCACTGGTTTCTGCACGCAGCGGTACTTTGCGCGCATTTTTGCTCGTCGGTTTTACGAGCGCAATTTCCCGACAGATGAAAAAATGCGCGAAGAATGTAATTCCAGCGGTGATTTTAGTGCATTAACGTTTAACGCTCCGCGCAAAAAAAAACACGTGCGTTTTTGCATTAAGAATGTAATAGGGCCCATATTCTTTAACATAGTGACTATTTCCTACGTATTTATTTTCTGTTAATCTGTATATTTGTGTTGTTTTTAATATCTTGCATTTTATTACTTTGTATTTCTGTAACTGTAACCTATCAATGTTCTCGAACCCAGGACATACTTGAAAATGAGAGAAATGTCAATGTATCCTTCCTGGTAAAATACTTTATAAATAAACTAGCTTTTGCCCGCGGCTTCGCTCGCGTGGATTTTAGGATTTGTTAAAATATTTTTTTAAAAGAAACTTGAGGTTTTTTTGGTAGACCCCCCCTTCCCCCCCACTTGGAATTTTTGGAAAATTGTAAAACACGTGGTTTTTTTTTCCAAGAAGAATGTAAGTGCCAAATTTCACACCTGTAACATCTTTGTTTTTTGAAATATAGGTATACTGATAAAAGTATTCACATCCCTTTCCCCCACCCCCCTTAACTGGATTTTCGGAAAATGGTAAAACATGTTTTTTTTTTTGCACGAAGATTGTAAATATTGAATTTCACACCTGTAATATCATTGTTTTTTGAAATATAGGTATAGTGATAAAGGTATTCATCCCCTTTTTCACCCCACTGGATTTTTGGAAAATGGTAAAATACATGTTGTTTTTATTTTCAAGACGTATCTAAATACCAATTTTCACGTCTGTAACATCTTCTGTTTTTGAGATATAGGTATCCTGTTAAAAAGTATTCACACCCCCCTTTTTCACCCACAACGTGGGATTCTTGGAAAATGGTAAAACATGCGTCTCTTTATTTTCAAAAGATTGTAATCACCAAACTTCACACCTGTACCATCTTGGTTTTTGAAATATAGATATACTGATAAAAGTATTAAGACGCCTTTCCCTCGACCCCCCCCCTTATTTGGATTTGTGGAAGATGGCAAAACACATGTTTTTTTTTTTTCACGAAGATTGTAAATACCAAATTTTACACCTGTAACATCTTTGGTTTTTGAAATATAGGTATACTGATAAAAGTATTCAACCCCCCATGTTTTCCCCCCTCCCACTGAGTATTCGGAAAATGGTAAAGTAGGTGTTTTTTTGTTTTTCATGACGAATCTAAACACCAATTTCACGAATGTAACATCTTCTGGTTTTCAGATATACAGTTGTGTTCAAAATTATTCAACCCCCACTGAAGTTGAGTGTTTTGGCCAGTTTGACATTGATTTTGATCATTCAGTCATCTTGCTTACAATTAAATCAAAGAGGCACGTGTAGGTCAGACAAATATAACATAACATTTATAATGAAATAACCACAAATGTCTTTTCTGTGCTCACATCATTATCAGTTTTATTCAACCCCCAAGTGACATTCAATCTTAGTACTTAGTACAACATCCTTTTACAGTTATAACAGCTTTTAAACATGAAGCATAGCTTGACGCAAGTGTCTTACAGCGATCTACGGGTATCTTCGCCCATTCGTCATGGGCAAAAGCCTCCAGTTCAGTCACATTCTTAGGCTTGCGCACTGCAACTGCTTTATTTAAGTCCCACCAGAGGTTCTCAATCGGATTTAAGTCAGGTGACTGCGATGGCCACTCCAAAATGTTCCAGCCTTTAATCTGCAACCATGCTCTAGTGGACTTGGAGGTATGCTTGGGATCATTGTCCTGTTGAAAGTTCCAACGTCTCCCAAGCCTCAGGTTTGTGACGGACTGCATCACATTGTCATCCAATATCTCCTGGTACTGAAGAGAATTCATGGTACCTTGCACACGCTGAAGCTTCCCTGTACCTGCAGAAGCAAAACAGCCCCAAAGCATGATTGACCCCCGCCATGCTTCACAGTAGGCAAGGTGTTCTTTTCTTCATAGGTCTTGTTATTCCTCCTCCAAACATAGCGTTGATCCATGGGACCAAACAGTTCTAATTTTGTTTCATCAGTCCACAGAACACTATCCCAAAACTTCTGTGGTTTGTCCACATGACTTTTGGCATACTGCAGTCGACTCTTCTTATTCTTTGGAGACAGCAAGGGGGTGCGCCTGGGAGTTCTGGCATGGAGGCCTTCATTACGCAGTGTGTGCCGTATTGTCGGAGCTGAAACTTCAGTACCCACATCTGACAAATCTTTTCTCAGTTCCTCAGCAGTCACACGGGAACTTTTCTCCACTCTACGCTTTAGGTAGCGCACAGCAGTCGAAGTCAGCATCTTCTTTCTGCCACGACCAGGTAGCGTTTCAACAGTGCCCTTTGCCTTGAATTTGCGAATGATGCTTCCTATGGTCTCTCTTGGTATGTTTAACATCTTTGCAATCTTCTTATAGCCATTGCCCTTCCTGTGAAGAGTAATCACCTCTTCTCTTGTCTTCCTGGACCATTCTCTTGACTTCACCATGTTTGTAACAACACCAGTAAATGTCTAGAAGGAGCTGAGTATCACAGTCATTTTAAAGCTGCCTAATTGGTGCTTATTATGCTTTATTGCTGCTCCGTGACATCCACAGGTGTTTTCAATACCTGATTGAAAACACTTGAATGAACCTCTGTTCTTCAGAGTGGTAGTCTTTAAGGGGTTGAATAATTGTGTCAATGAAGAATTCACAAAAGAAACATTTACTACTGTATTACAAAACCAATTGATGTCATTTTAGTTGCATATGGTTCTTTAAAAAGTCCTTGTAGGATTTCATTCTGAATACAATTACAAATATACACTAAATTCCCTAAAACCCTTTACAGCATTGGGGGTTGAATAATTTTGAACACAACTGTAGGTATCCTGTTTAAAAGTATTCAGCCCCCTCTTCTTTTCACCCCCCACTTGCGATTTTTGGAAAATGGTAAATCACCTGATTTTATTTTTCAAGAAGATTGTAAATACCAAATTTCACGTCTGTAACATCTTTGGTTTTTGAAATATAGGTATAATGATAAAAATTCAGACCCCTTTCCCCCGAGCCCCCCCCCCCCAATTGTATTTGTGGAAAATGGCAAAAAACATGTTTGGTTTTTTTCACGAAGATTGTAAATACCAAATTTCACACCCATAACATCTTCGGTTTTTAAAATATAGGTATACTGATAAAAGTATTCAACCCCCCTTTATGTCCCCCCAAGGAATTTTCAGAACATGGTAAAATACGTGTTGTTTTATTTTTCTAAATACCAATTTTCACGTCTGTAACATCTTCCGTTTTGGAGATACAGGTATCCTGTTTAAAATAGTTAAAATATTCAACCCCCTTTTTTCACCCCCCAGTCGAATTTTTGAAAAACGGTAAAATACGTGTTTTTTTTATTTTTCAAGACGAATCTAAATACCGATTTTCACGTATGTAACATCTTCTGTTTTTGAGCTATAGGTATCGTGTTTAAAATATTCAACCCCCTTTTGGGTGGATTTTCAAAAAATCCTTCCCTAGTGGGTGCCTACATCATAAAAACAGTGCACCTTCAAAATTTCACGTTCCTAGGTTAAACGGTTTCAGCTGGGCATTGATGAGTCAGTCAGGACTTTCGCGTTTATATATATAGATATAGATGTACTAAATCCCCCATTTTGGCCCCCCATGGAATTTTCGGAAAATGGTAAAATACGTGTTTTTTTATTTTTCAAGATGAATCTAAATACCGATTTTCACGTCTGTAACATCTTCTGTTTTGGAGATACAGGTATCCTGTTTAAAATATTTAACCCCTTTTTCACCCCCCTAGGGGTGGAGTTTCCAAAAACCCTTCCCTAGTGGGTGCCTACATCATAAAAACAGTGCACCTTCAAAATTTCTCGTTCCTAGGTTAAACGGTTTCAGCTGGGCGTTGATGAGTCAGTCAGTCAGTCAGGACGTTCGCGTTTATATATATAGATAAATACATAAATAAATATTCCTTATCTTGATTCTCTTTAAATCTGTGGGAGAAAAACTTGCAAAATAATATTTACTGTTAAATACCTTGCACTTTCTGTTTGTATTCTGATGCCTTCTCACTCTATGAGAGGATCACCATCCACCTCCCCTCTTCTTCTCAACACCAAACAAAGGACCAGGAAAAATGACCCTGCTTACTGTGAACTGTGACAATAATGTTCAAGGCTTGAGCCTGCGACACTGCAGAAAAAATAGGGAAAGTCAATACCTGAGACCATTTGCAGATGGTGAACTAAAGCACCTTCCCATAAAATCCTTATCAAATGTCTGGATGGCGTCCAAGCAGCTGATTGTGTTTATTTTTTAACTCTGCCTTGCAACAGTAAAGGAGATGCTTAACCCCTTCGCTACTGAGCATTACACCCCTGTGTGCTGAGCTCATTTTTACATTTTTGCTCATCACCTTTTTTGAAGTCATGTTGTAGTATAGGAATGCAGGACTTCGTCGCCCTGCTGGGCGTGTCCTCCGCATCCTAGCGGGAAAGCAGAGGGCATTTTTAGCATGTTGTCTGCAGACATGTGGTCAATGTTACATAAGAAGCTTTATCAGGCATATTTTAAATGACACAAAAGAGAAAAAAGAATTTATATAGTTTAATTTTTTTTTGCAAAGAAAATAAATGGTAGTGAACTGCCCCAATTGCCCTTACAGATAAGCCTCCCCTGCCTGAAAGTGAACGTGTTGTGCCCACTGCCCACTGGACGTTGGGCTCATTTAATAGGGAATTACTCAAAATATATGTATCATCATATAACTGGAAAAAAATGAGTTTAGCTGGCACTCACTTCCATGTGGCATGCCGCAGGGGGGGAGTAACTTCTCTGAGCTGAGAGCCATCCTACAGGACAGCCCTCTGCTCACTGATGACCACTGAGGGCCAATTGCAAAGCACTGTAAGATGGGTCAAGCTCCTCCCACCCAGGGAGAAACATTATGGTTCCCAATGAAGGCACTGGGAAAGTAGCGGCAGCGGTATCTCATCCAGACCAACGTGATATCTACTTGACCACTAGAGGTGCACTTTAGATTACATAGTTTACCAACCTAATTGTGTTTATGCTTACTGTACTCTGCTGTGCTAAATCTGAGGACTGTGATAGTGTATACACACTCACAGCAACAAACAACACACAACTGAGTCAGTAGGTTTATAGATGTAACATATACATGTTATATAAAACTGAACATATGTTGTTGATGATCCCAAACCAACATATTATGGGGTATCAGGGATTCCATGTCCTTCCATTGTTGAAGATGAAGCCCCTGTTTTCGAGGAAAGTCCCTGACAGGGCACGTGGTTTTGATTCACTCTTTACAATTTATGAATATATATATATACAGTGGCAAGAAAAAGTATGTGAACCCTTTGGGATTACGTGGAGTTTTGCATGAATTGGTCATAAAATGTGCTCTGATCTTCATCTAAATCACAACAATTTGAAAAACACAGTCTGCTTAAAATAATACAACACAAACATTATATGTTTTCATGTGTTTATTGAACAGAACATGTAAACATTCACAGTGCAGGGTGGAAAAAGTATGTGAACCTTTGGACTTAACAACTGGTTGACCCTCCTTTGGCAGCAATAACCTCAACCAAACATTTCCTGTAGTTGCAGATAAGACCTGCACAACAATCTGGAGTGATTTAGGACAACTCCTCTTCACAAAACTGTTTCAGTGTAGCAATATTCTTGGGATGTCTGGTGTGAATCGCTCTCTTAAGGTCATGCCACAGCATTTCAATCGGATTGAGGTCAGGACTCTGACTGGGCCACTCCAGAAGGCGTATTTTGTTTTGTTGAGGCCATTCTTTTGTTGAATTACTTGTATGCTTTGGGTCATTGTCCTGTTGCATCACCCATGATCTGCGGAGCTTCAGTTGGCGGACAGATGGTCTTACGTTTTCCTGAAAAATGTCTTGATAAACTTTGGAATTCATTTTTCCATCAATGACAACAATCCGTCCAGGCCCTGAGGCAGCAAAGCAGCCCCAAACCATGATGCTCCCTCCGCCATGTTTTACAGTGGGGATGAGGTTTTGATGTTGGTGTGCTGTGCCTTTTTTTCTCCACACATAGTGTTGTGTGTTTTTTCCAAACAACTCAATTTTGGTTTCATCTGTCCTCAGAATATTTTGCCAGTAGTGCTGTGGAACATCCAGGTGCTCTTTGCAAACTTCAAACATGCTGCAATATTCTTTTTGGACAGCAATGGCTTCCTCCGTGGTGTCCTCCCATGTACTCCATTCTTGTTTAATGTTTTCCTTATTGTATGTAGATGTGTCAACAAAAATGTTAGCATGTGCCAGAGATTTCTGTAAGTCTTTAGCTGACACTCTAGGATTCTTCTTTACCTCTTTAAGCATTCTGCGCTGTGCTCTTGCAGTCATCTTTACAGGATGACCACGCCTAGGGAGAGTAGCAACAGTGCTGAACTTTCTCCATTTGTACACAGTCTATCTTACCGTGGACACATGAACATCAAGGCTTTTGGAGATACTTTTGTAACCCTTTCCAGCTTCATGTAAGTCAACAATTCTTGATCGTAGGTCTTCTGAGAGCTCTTTTCTGTGAGGCATGGTTCACATCAGGCAGTGCTTCTTGAAACCAGTAAACCCAAAACTGGTGTGTGTTTTTAAAGGGCAGGACAGCTTTCAGCAACACATCCAATAATATCACACTGATTGGACTCAAGGTTGGCTCACTCCTGGCTCCAATTAGCTCTTGGAGAAGTCATTAGGCTAGGGGTTCACATACTTTTTCCACCCTGCACTGTGTATGTTTACATGTTATGTTCAATAAACACATGAAAACATATAATGTTTGTGTTGTATTATTTTAAGCAGACTGTGTTTTTCAAATTGTTGTGACTTAGATGAAGATCAGAGCACATTTTATGACCAATTTATGCAAAACTCCACGTAATCCCAAAGGGGTCACATACTTTTTCTTGCCACTGTATATCTGTATCCTTGCTGCGCTCCTGTCAGGTCCGATGACTTTGTGTATATTTATACAGTATATATGTATGGGTTTTGTTTTCATTGCTGAGTGCTACTTAAGCCAGGTCCTTCATGGTGTCCAATTTAGGCCTCCCCCGCCTCTCTAAGTGTGTGTGAGTAGCAATAGGCTTCCGTAATCTTTATCAACACGATCGCATAATTTATTGTCAAATCTTCCCGCAGTTTGCACTCTCAGAGACAGTGGAGCGATGTATAATCGTATGTGGAGTGCTCTGTCAGGAGAACATTTACCAGCAGCTTATCAGATGAACGCGTGTCCTAACAGATCTGCCTGACGTGTTTTACCGGTAACACTAAGAGAAAACAGAAGAACCATATAGATCCAGAACAAGTAGACTCTCGGCTAGATCTAGGTACCAAAGGCATATATAGGGAAGATTAATCAATTTAAAAACATTTCTTGTACATCTTATCTATAGTGTCCACCAGGCATGTGGAGCACTCAAAATTTCGGTCCGGATTATTTCAAAATCTGAATGTTGGATTCTGAAATAACCAGAATCTGTCAATTTGGAATGTAGGACCGATTTAAAATATTTGAAACATTCCTTATTTTAGGCTCTTTCTGATATTCGGAACCCCGATATAATACATAAAAATATGGTTGGGGCTAAGATTAGCATTAGGGCTAGGTTTACAGTTTCTGTGTGTTACATGATTAGGGGCGAGGGTTAGAGCTAGCATTAGGACTAGGGTTAAGGCTAAGGTTAGGGTCAGGATAGGGCTAGGTTTACAATTACAGTTGATGTGTGTTATATTATTAGGGTTAGGACTAAGGTTAGGGCTAGGGTTAGTTACAGTTGATGTGTGTCATATATTTAGGGTTAGGTCTAAATTTAAAATTAGGTCTAGGATAAAGGCTAGGTTTACAGTTTCTGTGTGTTATACAGTATGATTAGGGTTAGGGGCGAGAGTTAGGGCTAGATATAGGGCTAGGGTTAAGGTTAAGTTTAGGGTTAGGGCTTGGGTTAGGTTAGGGCTAGGATTAGAATTATAGTTGATGTGTGTTATATTATTAGGGTTAGGGCTAAATTTAAGATTAGGTCTAGGATAAAGGCTAGGTTTACAGTTTCTGTGTGTTATACAGTATGATTAGGGTTAGGGGCAAGAGTTAGGGCTAGATATAGGGCTAGGGTTAAGGTTAAGTTTAGGTTTAGGGCTTGGGTTAGGTTAGGGCTAGGATTAGAATTATAGTTGATGTGTGTTATATTATTAGGGTTAGGGCTAAATTTAAGATTAGGTCTAGGATAAAGGCTAGGTTTACAGTTTCTGTGTGTTATACAGTATGATTAGCGTTAGGGGCGAGAGTTAGGGCTAGATATAGAGCTAGGGTTAAGTTTAGGGTTAGGGCTTGGGTTAGGTTAGGGCTAGGATTAGAATTACAGTTGATGTGTGTTATACTATTAGGACTAGGGCTAGAGTTAAGATTAGGTCTAGGATAAGGGCTAGGTTTACAGTTTCTATGTGTTATACAATATGATTAGGGTTAGGGGCGAGGGTTAGGGCTAGAAATAGGGCAAGGGTTAAGGTTAAATCTAGGGTTAGGGCTTGGGTTAGGTTAGGACTAGGATTATAATTACAGTTGATGTGTGTTATACTATTAGGACTAGGACTAGAGTTAAGATTAGGTCTAGGGTAAGGGCTAGGTTTAGGGTTAGGTTAGGCTTGCTATTTTCTTCTATAACCCGTTCGCTGCAGAGGACGCGCTGATCGCGTCCACCCGCAGGTAGCGTTGCTTGCGGAGGACGCGCTGAGCGCGTCCTCCCTTTGGGGCCAGCGATCGTCCGGGTTCCGGCCAATCGCTGTGCCCCCCCGGTGCGGGCTAACATCCTCGATGTCAGCCCAGCACCCGGAACCGCCGCTGGCACAATTAGATGTCATCGCGGCGGCGCGATGACATATAATTCAGGCGCCCCCCCGCATGTGCGGAGGAGGCGCCTGAAAGGGAGGGGGGAGGTCCTTCGGACCTCTCTCCCTCCCAATCGCCAGGGTGCAGGGGGTTAATCAAGGCACCGTTTGGAAGGGCACAGCCTGCCCTTCCTAACGGTACCTGGAATTAAGCCCATGGGGGCCGGATCACAAATCGGCGCCGAAAAGCGACGGTTCGTGATCCTCTCCCGGAGCTGGCTGACGTCTTGGATGTCGGCCAAGCTTCCAGGAATGCCCCCTGAGGACTGGCGTCATCGTGCATAGCAAGATGACGCCAGTCCTGGAGTTAACCCCTAACTGCCACCAATGGTGGAGATAGGGGGTTCCAATGAACCCCCTATCTCCCGATCCGTGGCAGTTAGGGGTTAATGTTTGATATTGTTGGATCGGCCAGAGCATGGCCGTTCCAACAATACCAAACATGACTATGAAAAAGTTTTTTAAAACAATAAAAAATAAAAAAATAAAAATATTTAATAAAAAATTATAAAAAAAAAAAAAAGTTTTTTTCTTTTTTATTGTTCCCATTTCAATTATAATGTGAACAATGATGCTGCACTAACGATTTTTGTATGCGGTGCGTTTATTAAAAATCGCGTAATTTTCCCCCAAAAAAAATGTAACGAGACCCCATCTCTAATTTTTTTAACAAGCGCACCCCATACAAAATATAACCGCAATTGCTCGCATGTTAAAATGTGAAAAAAAACACTTTACACGCTGTAAATTATTGAAAATTCATATTTTATTGCATTTTTTGTTATAATATACAGACAGGTCATGACGTATACATATAATAATGACATATTATGAATCTGCCGAGTCTGCCGGAAAGAACGATATATAATATGTCTGGGTCATATACTAAAATAAGCCTTCAAAACGCGTTTAAACATGATGAGCGAAACCGGTAAAAATGACCTCAGCACAGGGGCGGGAAAAGCCTCAGCAGCGAAATGGTTAATATTTTTTCTACTATTCTGATTAAATATAAATTCTTCCGATTATATTCTGAACTGGTCGATTATAATCAGAAACATTTGGACTGATTTGAATTTTTTAATTAGAAACCGTTTCGGTTTGGACATCGTCTTTTCAGTTAATTCCGAATTGCCAATATTTCAGCTGATTCTTGAATCTTTCCAAACCGAGTCGCACATTTAGTGTCCACCCACAGCGTCACGGATAATCCAAAACACTCTTGAGTATTTGGTCACTGCTGTCTTGCAGATTGACACGTGTCAACTGCCATGAGCTTCTCCTGGGCCTCTGCCCATGACACAACATTATGGAAGACGACCTGGAATGTATAGATTTGGAGACATGTTACAATAATTTTCACGTGAACGTTTGCATTAGGATAGGTGCAAGCTTCTACCACTCCTACAAACCCATAACTGTAAAGTGGGATCCTCTGCAGCTACGTGACACACCCAAGGAGGGCGCTACTTGTTTTGACTTTTTACTTATCAATTCTGAGCCAAAATATTGTTTGATTCCTTTCTGAGGTTCTTGGCAGTCATGGCAGCTCTTTTTTTGTAAATATGTAATCATGTTTGTGCATGAAAATCTTTATCTTCACTCACTCATTCATTCATGGTCACTGGATATGGAGACACCGAGAAGCTAGTGTTACCGAATCGAACATGGCGCAAAGCAGAAAGTCACCACTTGGTTGAATTACTCGATGAAAACAAAGAATCAAACTCAATGTTCAGAGGTCACACATCTGAGGAGGTGCCATAGGACCAGTGTCAACATTTTTTTGCAGGGATCAACTAAGATTACAAATTGAGCTCCCTAATCCAAAATGCACAGGACTCCAAGCATTCAGGATTTTTCCACCTTTTGGAATCCAGGAGAAAGCATGATTTATGGTAAGGTGAACGCGGCAGGAGAGCCACGATCCACATGTCTACACATTGGGAGACGCTGAGCAGCCTTTTCTGAGGGACATGCTGCTCAGACACATCATGTCTCAGGGCAGCATGTCTGATGCGGGGCTGCCAAGAGTCCCCCAGTGTGTGCCACACTAAACTGCAGCTGTCAGAGGAGCTCCGGACTGCAGTAGGGCCCTCTAGAGCGTCAAGGAGGTAAGTAATGAAATTCGGAAAACTCTGAAAATGACAGATTGCAGAGTCTTCTGGATTTCAGAATTGTGGATAATGGGTGCCCATCATGTACATTGCTCTTGAGAGACACACCAAGGCCCTTTGAATCAAACCGCCAACAGTGAACCACTGATACAAAAGAGAGAACAAGCCGTTAATCATTAGCGGCTCCCGATTACTGGATCAGTTACAAGACAGGCACTCTGGTAGCCACTCAGTTGGTTATTTTTGGGAACCATTAAATGAGCAAGGGCATACCTTGGAATCTCTTTTTTATCCTCTGGATGTCTCAGCAGTAGGACTTCCTATCCATAATATTGTTAATGCATAGTAGGCAGCCACACCATAACACCACTTGCAGTTCGGGTGGTGTAGCACTGCAGGCATCAACATTAATGAGTGGGCCTCTTGTGTCATAATGGTAATGGCTTGGTTGGAATAGAGTCCCATGTCTTTGGGGAAAGTCTCTGGATACCTAGGAATGGCAGAAGATTTCAGTCTCTATTCCAACTCTCTTGTGAATGACGTGAGCCGGTATTCTCTACTTGCCACAAGGTTTGCTTGCGGCTTGGAATTAGCACCTCCTATATTTTGTATATGAATAGTTAATAATGGCTGAATATGAGAGCAACCAGCTACTCCATGGTAGGTCACTCTTCTTGGGTGAAAGTGTTCTGCAAACACCAGCTCGCAGACCCTGGTGATTTTGCTTATCTGGAATTTAATCCCATCAAAAATTCCCTTACTTACCCATGGACATGCAGTGCAGAGGGCAACATGATCCACCATGTCCTCTGACCATTTGCAGCAGAACACTGTGAATAAATAGTTCCCTGTGTCCTTCCGCAGGCCTCAATTTTACCATACACACGCAAACTTATGTAGAGCTTGGGCAGAGTCAAGATTGGCTCCATGGATTCATATGGACTCAAGGAGCCAATACCAGTGGTGGTGCTACTGATCGGTGGCTCCCAGATATTGCGACAGTAGCAAAGAAGCAGCTACAGGGTTGTTGACTCGTACTGACATTTTCCCTATATCCACTCTCTGTTACTGGCAAGAGCAGACTAGGGAACCTAGGTATTTATTAAACAATGTTTTGGGGACAACCCAACCATGTACCCCACCAAGCTCTTGGGTCCCAGCACACAGTCATATAGTTACATAGTTACATAGGCTGAAATAAAGCCGTGTGTCCATTGGGTTCAGCCTTTCACACATCACCTACAGCTGTTTATCCAAAAGAAGGCAAAAAAAAACCAATACGCAACATACTGGGAAAAATTCCTTCCTGACCCCAGAATGGCGTCAGATTTCTCCTTGGATCAAGAAGCTTTTACCCACATATTAAATATTATAACCCTTAATATTCTGTGTCTGCAGGAAGTCATCCAGTCGTTTTTTAAAAGTCTGTACAGTCTCTGACCCAACCACCTCAACAGGCAGAGAATTCCACAGCTTTATTGTTCTCATTGTAAAATAACCCTTCCTATGCTTTAGGCTGAATTTCCTTTCGTCCAGTGTAAATGGGTGACCTCGTGTCCTGAATCCAAGAAACATTCTTATACGATCAAACAGAATAAAAGGAAAAAAAACAAACCCAAGTACATTGTTACATTACACCTAGTTTTATCAGAATGTTTAAAGAGCTGAACAGCTTCCCGGACTGGCAGCAACCGAACAGCTTTTCAACACCATGCGCAAAACTGGTTTTAATATATATAAGGTGTAACACTCGTTACTGGCTATATTTTATTACCCTTAATTGGTTGCCCCTAATCATGTGGCTATTGCAGACTGGTGGGTCAGTGGATACTTTAGAAAAATATGTGAAGAAGCGACTTTACTCCTGGAACTTAATTTTCGTCCATCATCTGGTTTGAAAGCAGAATACAGAGCACATTGGTGAATTAGTCCGCCTCGAACATTTTCAAAGTGTTTTATTTTCCTTTATTCAACCAAACTTGGGCACTATTACAACGGGGACACTAAGAGGGATAATGTGCACCTACAGATTTCTCCTTAGCGTCCTCGTTTTAGCGTGATATTACGGGGCAGACCGTAAGCCAGCAGCCTGCATTGTAACATGGCGGTAAGCCTCAGGGTGCCCGAAGCAATGCTAGTGCCGCCGGAAGCATCCCCTCCATGGAGTCCATAGAAGTCCATTGAGGCTTTGACTGCCGGGTCACATGACCTGCAGGATCTCGCCTCTCTCAAGATCCTGCAGGTCAGCGGAGTGATAGTGGAGGGAGACTAGGGGACTTTTTTCCCCAGTCTCACTCAGCTCTTGGCAGCAAGAAGCGACGGATCGGGCCACCGTTCTCGCTGTGAGATGAGAGGTGAGTATCTAAATTTTTTTGGGGGGGTTTCAGCTGGTGCTGACGGATTCCGAAGAAGCCATATCAATTAGCGCCAGCTCCTAGCTGTGGGTTACTTTCCAGTTAACCACAGCGGGACGTAAGTATGGCCCCTAATATCTTGAGCTGTATCGATCACATGAATTGTGGGGGCTTTCATGTCTCTGCGAGCACAACCTGCTGTCTAAAGCAGAAATGTGAATTATCAACACTTGACTGATTTTGGTATACCATTCATATTTGCTTCATTTTCAATTACCCATCTTCACCTTCAAAAAAATATATATAGTTCAACACTTACTTGAATGCAGGATGCATAGTTAATGCTTAAATGTAGGATAATAGGGCGATTTTGTGCAAAAAACATTATTCTGAGATTCAAATTATGTAAATCGGCACATTTTTTCCATTTATTCATTCAAGGGTCATGGTGCCACATATATTGATACACTTTACAGAAATATCACAGGGATGAAAGGTTCTAAACTCTAGATGGTATTCCTTATCTTCCACAATGTCACAGGGGGTCTGCATTATCAGCATACAGGCAGAAATGGCCTTTGTGTCACTGTCACGATTTCACATTCCAGCCAGGCCCCCTGGTGGTGAGAGCGGAGCTGATAGTCTGCGGTCACATGACCAGCCCTGCCCTATATATATGGCCAGCAGTAGAACAGATCCCTGCTTCAGGATAAGTTCCCTTACTGAGTGCCCACTTTGTGATCTGCTATTGTTTGTATTATTTACTGTGTATGACCTCTTGGCGTGTTTCCTGGACCTCTCTTCTGTCAGCCCCCTGGACCCTGTATCCTAATTTACAGTACCTGTGTATGACTTCACGTGTATTCTGGATTATTCTATTGTCTGCTCCCTGGAATCTGTATACTGCCTTCTGTCTATTGACCTCGGCCTGTACGATCTGTTTTCCTGGCTCCTGATCCCTGCTTACTACTGACATTTTCTTGTTTATTTATTATTTCCTTGTCTGTGTTGTATTTACCCAGCAGCATAGTGCAGGTTATGTTAGAGGCCAACTAGTAAGGACCTCATTCATAGTTCAGGGTTCTATATTGCTGCTGGGCCTCTTAGTTTTGTATTCTTGCAAGCTCCTGTTGTTTATTGTAGTGTTTACCCCCAACCTTGTAATCTGTATTAGATCAGAAGACCACACAAGGATCTTTTCCCCAGAGCAGGGCTCCCTCGTGTGTTTGTACTCTTTCCTGTCACCTCTTGTGTAGTTCTATGTTTTGGGTTCTGCATCATGCAAGCAACATACCTGCCTAAAGGGCTAAATCACATGCAGCATAAAGTACACCCTTTGACATCAGAAGGGGTGTTCGTGACAGTCAGTAAATGTGCTGCAAACAGATAATAAAATGGTGAGATCTCCTGCTTACACAGGGTCTGCATTATCATCATACATGCAGATGCAGTAAATGTGCTGCAGACAGATAATAAAATGGTGGGATCTCCTGCTTATGTGGATTTGTAGTGATCAGAATGAGATTATTAGCAATGCAATATCTCTATGTGCTGCATAATGCCTGTGTATGGCAATTACAGCAACACCTTGTATCTGTATGTGCTGCATAATGCCTGTGTATGGCAATTACAGCAACACCTTGTATCTGTATGTGCTGCATAATGCCTGTGTATGGCAATTACAGCAACACCTTGTATCTGTATGTGCTGCATAATACCTGTGTATGGCAATTACAGCAACACCTTGTATCTGTATGTGCTGCATAATGCCTGTGTATGGGAATTACAGCAACACCTTGTATCTGTATGTGCTGCATAATGCCTGTGTATGGGAATTACAGCAACACCTTGTATCTGTATGTGCTGCATAATGCCTGTGTATGGCAATTACAGCAACACCTTGTATCTGTATGTGCTGCATAATGCCTGTGTATGGCAATTACAGCAACACCTTGTATCTGTATCTGCTGCATAATGCCTGTGTATGGCAATTGCAGCAACACCTTGTATCTGTATGTGCTGCATAATGCCTGTGTGTGGCATGGAACACACCAATAAAGTTTGTTGAGCTTTTTGTTACAGTGAGGATAGGGCTTATCCTTAAGCCTCGTGTGCAGTCAGGGTGTACAGGGTGACAGGAGTGAGGTCTAAAAACTGACTTCATTTCTCACTGGGGAGAATAAAAAACTCTCACATTAGAAATAAGTGGTCTGTTATTGGCTAAATGTTGGTTTTTAAATGCGCAACATACCGATTTTTGGGTGTGAGGAGGTTGATCAAAACGTCCTTGATGGAAAACTATCCTATCAATAGGTCCCATCCAGTAGTGGACGTCAAAATCTCCATTCAGGCCTGGCCACATTACCCCATGACGGATAATTTCGATAGTCCAGATGTTTTTAAGCCACCCTTCCTTCCCACGGCTCTCAGAAACATCTACGGCGACTTAGCTGGCCACGGCTTGTTTAGCATTTTCTAAATATTCGCAAAATAACCAAATCTGGATCCCCCCCCTATCTAAATATAACTGCGAGCGGCTCTGATAGCGATTGATTCCGCTACAAGCTCCGCATCGTTCTAGAAAATCAATTTGTACAGTAACAGTCGTTAGGACTGGAACATACATCTCCATTAGGGCCGTGGAAGCACGGATGAAGACGAAGACTGCCAAAGTCTAGTGTTGGGGCTAGATGGCCTGACGTGAAGCCAAGACTTGACATAGATGCATTTCACCCCATCCTATCATCTGCCCTTCTCCCTAGCTCGAACATCCAAACATGAACATACGTTAACCATATACCATAAAACGCATCCGTTTTCTTTGTGCTCGCAACATTTGGCAACGGCCAACTCTACGGGAATTCCTCCGTATCCTAAATGGCTCTGCTTTCATGCTCTTTGCTCTCACCAGTAATATTTTATTCAGATTGCTTATAAATGTTTCTAGTAGCAACAACCAAAAAAAAAGCATCCTGAACAGTCTATAATACATATAATTTATTATTTTTTTTATGTGTTTTTTCCGGCTTTCTGGAAGAATTCCACCAGCTCCGTTGTGACTCAGACAGAGACGGAACATTACTTTTTTATACTGTTTTTTTATCGTCCCGTTATTGGACGCGTTTTACTCCTGTGCGGAGATTTATGGTTATTTTTCATTACATTTTATGCTGATTATCTGATGGGAGTTTATTACACGGCTTTCCCGTAGCTCCGAGTCACGTTAAAGCCGGGGCTTCGGATAAAAAAAAAAATCCGGACAAGAGTTGACTTGCCCGCGGTTTTTCCTCCGCAAAGACGCGTCTTTTGTTCCCTTTCTTTGTCTGGTAATCCGTTTTGCTTTCTCCTTGTGCGAGGTTTAGACAGATCTTGCAACGTATAAGGTCTGCGTGGTTTTATGGTCCCTGAATAACTCCCGTCACGCGTCGATGGCTTTCTTTAGTCTACGTACGCCAGTCGTATAAACAGGAACCTAGTCTTCCATTCTGAGTGCAAGGCATTTCTCTGATTATAAATGGGGGGTGTCCGAAAGGAAAGAAATGTCTGAATTATGCAGTAAATGAGTCATCGGGGGCTGTGAAGATGAAGAGAAAGGAGATATAAATCCATCACGTTTCGGCTTCTCATTAATCCCCTTTCAGCTTTTGTTGATTAACAAATATTCGCAAATCGCGTTGGCCGCGGCTCCGGTGGAATGTCCTAATATTGTGTGTTTTCAGTGACATGATTCAGTTTGAGCTGCTGAAAACAGGCACTAATATGCCATATTTTATGATAAATGATACCACAACGGAACATTCCAAAGGCAAACGAGTCGAGCGAGCCAACTGGAAACGCAGGGTAACTGGCGAACGTTACATTATAGTCGGAAATGAGGTGGTAATCGATAAGCACATGCAATGTCACAGCATTTATTCGCCTCCAGAGTGACATAATTTGTGGCCAAGATCTTGTGTTGATGATGGGAGAGTCGCGGCGCTGCGTAAAGTCTTCTCCAGCACATTATCCCAAAGATTAACCTCAATGGGGTTAAGGTCTGGACTGTTCGGTGGCCAATCCATGTGTGAAAATGATGTCTCATGCTCCCTGAACCACTCTTGCACAATTTGAGCCCGATGAATCCTGGCATTGCCATCTTGGAATATGCCCGTTGTGCCATCAGGGGAGAAAAACCCATTTATGGAAAAACCTGCTGATTCAGTATATTCAGGGAGTCACGGGATCTCGTTTTTTGGGCAAATAATTTTGCCGAACCTAGACCTGACCGCCTGAAGTCACCCCAGATTATAAAATGCCTGTTGGGTGGTGGGGACTTTGATTCAGCTATGAAGTGTAGCAAATAATCTTAAAAACAAGGGGCCCTATTACATTCTTCACGCGCGCGCAAATGCGCATTTACGCTAGGCTTGTGCACCGATTTTTTTTTCGGTTCGATTCGGTTAGATTTTTTGGATTTTTAAACTTTTCGATTCGGCTCGTTTCGGCCGATTTCGGTTTCGATTCGATTCGGTTCAACCTGTTTTTCGGGTACATTTTTTTTTCGGAATTTCGACCATTTTTCGTATTTTCGTGTCACTGTGCTCGTTTTTTGTATCGACTTTTCGTTTTTTCGAAAAATGTTCGTTTTTCAGAAAATTTTCGTTTTTACAAAATTTTCGTTTTTACAAAATTTTCGTTTTTCGGAAAATTTTCGTTTTTCCGAATTGCACATTTTTCCGCATATCGACCATTTTTCGTATTTTTCGTGTCATTTTGCCCGTTTTTTGTATCGACTTTTCGTTTTTTCGAAAAATTTTTGTTTTTCAGAAAATGTTCGTTTTTACAACATTTTCGTTTTTCGGAAAATTTTCGTTTTTCGGAAAATTTTCGTTTTTCGGAACATCTGTTCTCCTCGTTTGCCACATTTCAAGCCCATTCGAAAAATCCGAAAATATTTCGTTTCGGCTCGGAAAACATTTCGGATCTGAACTTTTCGGATCTAAAATTTTTCGGAAATTCGGCCGCATCCGAAAACACGAATCGGGAAATTTCGTGAAAATTCCGAAATTCCGAAACCCGAAACGCACATCCCTAATTTACGCGAGTGCAAAACCATTTGCGCAGAATGTCGTATTACGACGTTCGTGCAAACGATGCGCGTAATCGTCTACCGCGATCGACCCTGCACGAACGAATGCTCCTGCGCGCATCCTATACTTAACATTGTCAGCGCAAATGCGCTCGTGCGCTGGCACGCGGATGGTATTACAATCTTCGCGCAACGAAAGTTTGCGCGCATTTTCGTTACGTCTTACGAAACTAAATACACCAGCACGAAAAAATAAATACAGCACAGTACAGTTACACATTCTACACATACCCAAACATTCGAATTTATAAATTGTGTCATTGTTAATTTTTATTTTTTTTTGGCTGGTGGGTGTTAATTTTTTTTTTCCTTTTTTTTAGTTTGTAAATATTTTATTGGAAATGGGTGATTGATGTTGGCTGATTCCCGTGACAAAACAGTCTGCACACCGATTCCTGCACGCAACGTTCATTTGCGATCGGCTTTGCGCGTCGGATTTGCGCACGAAAAATCTTGGAGTAACAAACAATGCGCTCTGATCGTAATACCACGTTAATTTTCGCGCGATAATGTTTTTTTTGTGTGCTAAAAAAAATTGCGCTGCGCGAACGCAATTGTGCAGAGAATGTAATAGGGCCCTAGGTAAATAATTAGGATTTTTAACATAATAAATGCACGGCCATGGACATGTGATTATGTTTATTACAACAGATGTATGTATAATAATATGTGGCAGCTCTAGATTAAATACTAATCTATGGGGTATAGTCATAGGGTGAACTTTCAGGTTTTGTATGGAGCACATGATGGACAGAGGTCGGACATATTGAGACTTATTCCGATTGATAACCTGTTTGAATTATTTTCTCATTTAAGGAGCTTGACTCGGATGAAAAGCGTTCCTATACAGTGGGTTGGCCATTTGGCACGCTAGATTTTCTCCCCAAAAACTGGCGAAAAAACTAATACTACACCTGTATTTATCTTTTCTGATTGGATAAACTGTTTTCTCTCTGATTTTTACAATGTTGTCTCTATATCAGACGCCCTCTGTAACAGATCTCTGTGCCCTGACTGAGTCACATCTGTTAATGCCGCTCTGTTGCCGGACCCCCGTTCTCCCACCAGCAGTCTTTCGTGCCTTTCTCCAGCCCTTATCCAAAGCTTAAGGACAGGTACACTGAAAGCACAGTAATAACATCCCCCAGAAATGAGGCAGCATGCAGATCTTGAGGTTAGAACATTCAGAGAGAAACAGAGACTTAAATCAATAATATATACAGCACCAGGTGGGGCCTAGCGGCCAATGGAAAATTACACCCTGGCGTTTTACTGCCCTTTATCATGAGTCCTTCCCTTGGCATATTGCTGTGACTGCTCAGGAACCACTGCCTGGCACCTTGCTGTCTGGGAACTAATTAGACCAGGGACAGATAACGGGATTAACTCTGGTCACAAAGATATATATAGTTCAACATTACAACAAACCAGAACAATAGCAGATTGTGAGGATAAACAGGGGATTCAGATTGTACAACATCAGATAATAGGGCAGCGATTAAGAAACAAATCAGATAAATAAAGACCACTCCGAACTTTGACAGATGTAAACATATTCTAGATAGGGCAAGTAGGAAAAGGATACAGCGACCCACACATTAATTCTATCAACAGATAGACATAGACAATAACAGTATTCATACATAGCACATGCAACATAAACACCCTGCATCTAGAATTGTAGGTACAGAGTGACTTCAACATAGGAGAGGGCAGGGAAACATTATAGAACATCAGGCCTGCTCCTCTCAAATGCGTCTCCAGGTCCATGTACCCCATGATCACAGTGACTCTCGTTGCTCCCCCGATTGCTCCTTGTGATGACATCTTCACAGAGACGTTTATCTTCTGATGTTTTTTCATATCTCAAGCAAAAATCAGAGCTCTTTTCAGACGGACACAGACGTGGCAGCCATTATGGACATTCCAGCATGGACATTTTCGCAAACCGTCCTTTGACTGCCTGGCTATGCACGGACAAGTCGGCTGTTTGGAGAAGCTGTTGGTCGAACCCGTTTTCTTTCAAGCCTAGTTTGAATAGTTGAACGGTTCCCAAATTTACATTTTTTTTTTTTAATAACTCGTCCGGCAGATGATGCTGTTTTGTTATTTTCCTGTTTTAGACTGAAATAAGCCCAGAAGATTTTTTAAGAGGTTTGGACGTCGTGATTGCGTGTAACCTAGTTATTTGTATATATTCTTTGGGGTTTATTTGGATTTGTGGATTGAAAAGGATTTGAAAAGGATTTTACCAGGAAGGATACATTGAGATTTCTCTCGTTTTCAAGTATGATTGGAGGAAAATAATGGGGGTTTTTGATGAAAAAAAAACGGTTTCTCTACTTTCACAAGTTTTCTAAATAGACTTTGCATGTGTTATATATTTCCGAAGGGTCCAGGCACAGCAATGCTACGCTGCAGAATATCCACGTCCACACTTTTTTTGTGAAGACGTATGATCTACAGCAGGGGTTGGAGACCTTGGCTCTCCAGATATTTTGGATCGACATCTCCCATGATGCCAAGTCCCTCATTAGATTGGCTAAACCTCATGGGAAATGTAGTTCCAAACAATTCTGACCCCTGATCTATAGTTTGGGGTAAAATAATTTATCTTATTTGGGAAATCAACTTGCAAGACTGTCCAAAAATTAAAAAAAAAATACCAATGAGACTATTATCAGCTGGAGCAGGACCTCCATCCACTGAACCTCATTAATGTAACTGCTGGAGAGCTCGGAGACTTGCATCCCAGATTTTGCCAGATTTTAACACTTCAAAGCTTCCAACAATTCTTTCCCCCTTCAGAATTACAACAGTTCTTAACCCATTTGAGGTATTTTACAAGGTTCTGAAAACTAAGCTTTGTTGTAAATGGGTGGAAATTTGGTTCACAATGGATGGCCATGGATTGCTTAAGCCTGTCAACAGCGTCCATGTATTCCACCTTTTGGCAGGTCCGATCATGCTAACCTAATAACTGCTCTTATGGGATCAACTCACTTACCGAGGATCAAGTCCTTTCTGGAGCTCCCTGCAGTTCAAGGTTAAATAGATCCTGTGGGTGGAGCACCTGTGACATGGAGGGGTGCTTGGCCAAGAGGTGTCAGCCCTTTTCATATAGAACACATGGGGAGGGTAGCAATCAACCTAAATTAAGCACTCAGGAGCATCTCAAGACAAAGTAATACAACAAACCAGGAAGAGATGCACCGGCACTGAGTGCTTAGTTTAGGTTGAACATGGTTAACATGGGGAGCGCAAAGTGTTAATTAGTGTCAGGATTACAAAGTCCTATCGCTAATTATGCCCCGCTGCAGTTAACTGAAAAGTTACTCACAGCTAGGAGCTGGTAACTGATACGGCTTCTGCAGAATCATTTAGCACCAGCTGAAAAAACCTAAAATACTCACCTCTCATCCCGCGGCGGGAACAGCGGCTCGATCCGGCTCTTCTGGCCTTCGGGAGCAGAGAGAGACTGGGGGAAAAAATTCCCCAGTCTCCCTTCGCGATCACTCTGCCGACCTCTTGGTTCTCGCGGGAGGTGAGATCCTGCAGGTCATGTGACCGGCAGTGGAAGCCTGCTTAGCATTATGGGGCAGGCTGCTGGATTAGCGCCTGCACCGTAATATCACGCTAAAACAGGGATGCTAAGGAGAGACCTGCAAGCGCACATTATCTACCTTAATGCCCCCGTTTTAGCGTGAAGTTTGTAATATGGCCCCGGGACTTTTCTCAAGATAGATAATGCACATATACATACAGTATATATATATATGTATCATATATTGTCCTGTGTGCGCTTTTTTCTGGAATTGTATGTCTATGGCACATTGTAGCACCGGAGCCGGTAAATATCATGATTTATACATTGATGTGAGGCCTCTCGTTTTACATATATATGTATATATATTATTCCATTTTAATGTGTTAAATATTTTTTACTATTTTATTATATTTTAATATTTCCATACATTTCATTGCATTACGCGGTGGCTGAGTTACTTTCTGCTCAGGGCACTGTTTCTTTCTGGCACTCTCTCATTCAGTAAATAATGAATAGGGATGAGCCGAACACCCCCGTGTTCAGTTCGTATTCTAACTCGAACAATTTCAAAAGTTCGAGTTCGAGCTCGAATTCGAACTCGAACTCAATGCAAGTCAATGGGACTCAAAAGTTCGGTTTTTAGAGTGCCTTCCAAGAGGGCATATATACAAGATATTTGCCATAAAAGGTGTATGGGGGTCCGGGTAGTGCCCTGGGGGACAGGAAACAAGGACAAAAAGTTTAAAAAAAGATGTTTTTAAAGGAACAGTGAGTTTTCCATGAAATAAGGGTTAAAAATAAAAATGAAAAATTCCTTCAAATATTGTGCCTAGGAGGTCCCCATAACCTGCCCGTGAAGTGGCGGATTTCTAGGATGTATAGAAACATCACCATCAGAGACCCACACACGACACCTAGCCACCCTTAAGGGGTTAAAATGCACAGGGACTGGCTACTATCCTGTTAGATGAGGGAATGTATTATATGTATAAAGCAAGGTATATATGACAATGGATAGTCAGAGACTCTAGGGACACAGCTTGTACGCTGTCAGGGATCCCGGTGGTAGTGAAGGGTAGAACCCAAGGAGTATTGCTGAGTGTAATAAGGCACTGGTGTCTAGCAGAAGGTCAGGAGGAAGCCAAGGTCGGGATAGGAGATATACACGTAGTAGAGGGTCACTGTCCAGGTCGGTACATGGGTAATCAATTCAAAGAGTATACAATGGGGTAAGCAACTAGGGGAACTGCTCGTAATACAGGAGCGAGGAGCTACTGATCTGTCTGGCCTTTATTCAGTAAGCTCCTCCCAGCAATCAGGAAGCCGCTGATGTCATTGACATGCGCCACGGGCTCAGACGCCATATTGGTGGAGCCCAGTGTGCGCGCGTCTTGTCTGCGGCCTAACAAGACCCAATAGCCTGGCGCTCCGGCGGAGACCCACAGCCGCTGGTGGAGGGGCCAGCATCCGAATGCTGTGGGGGTCAGGACCACACCGGGCAGGTAAGCCAGGCACCCCTCGTACCGGTGGATCAAGCGGTCGTTGGACCAGCCGCACCCTAGCGTTCCGCACAGCGTTGCTGGGGAGGTAGGGTCGCGGCTGCATCCGGTGCCGACAGCCCAGCGGGCCTGACATACGCTTTATGATAGACATTTTCACGTTGTGTTGTGTTACTAATGCAGAAGCAGCATGCCCTTCCACCACGCTTGCACCAAAACTATAGATCTAACACAATAATAATTGTATGCTCACATAGGCCCTTCAGGAGAGGTACATGACATACAAATACTGGAATATTACGTTTAAATCTAAGGAGTGTGATTAAGATTTTATTAAGCCTTGATGACAAATGACGTAACATCTACATCATTAATGATTGGCTTTACAGAGCCCTGGTCCTTAAGGGGTTAAACAGCATATCAGAGGAACATGTAGTAGAAATGAACACTTCTTAGAATTTAGAAGCACAGTGTTCATACATGTGCAGGAGCCACATCCAGTCTGCAGACAATGTATCAAATTCATGAGACCAGAGTAATTAGAAGCACATGTTATTTCCAAACACTAATTAACACCTGTTGTTTACTCCATTTGAGAGCCCTGCTGTAAGCACAGGTCATTTAGAGGAGAGAATCTTTGCACCTAGACATTAGGCAGACTGTAAAGCATGCTTTCCTTGTAAGCTAGAAAATCCACATCACCCATTGCAGCATTTTAAAGATGAAACACACAGGCGGCGCAAAAAATCCTATGCAAGCATCATGCACTCTAAGCACATGTAATTTTGAGGTGTGAAAGTTTCAGAAAAATGTACACGTGTGCAAATATTTTAAATAAAGCCAGAATAATTTTATGACAGTCACATTTGTCTGACAAACAGATAATACATTACGCTGCAGCATGTGTTGACATATGTTGGTAGATGTATGTAATGTGTGTTATGTGTATGTAACATGTTTATGCTATTATACATACCGCTTCTTGACGACGTACACAGTCCGTCCATTGCTAATCATCGCCCACATGGGCGCCTTCTTGCCCTGGGTAGTTTTTTAATTCAATATCTAATAAACCGTTGCTTATAATATTCTGCAGTAAAGAGTCTCTTTATTTCTAGATTTTTTGTATTTTTTAAGCATTTTTTATAATTTTTTCAAAAAGTTTTTTTTTTTAACTCGAACTGAATACGCCAAAAGTTCGAAGTTCGCGAACTTTCGAACTGCCAATGTTCGTGTCGAACTCCGAACTGGTCGAACCGAACAGCTCATCCCTAATAATGAATAAACTGAATAGATTTAGCAGAAAAAGTTTGAAATAATTAGTATTATTTTATTGTAGTTTATTATTCTCAAGCATTTTATTGCATTATCTAGAACCTAGACAGATACTTAAAAATATGAGCACGTCCACCCTTTAATGGCCTCCGGCATAAAATACACCTATTCCCCCATGCCAATAAATATAAGCGAGCGCAGGACGCAGTGTTTTCCTTCCTCTACTCGTAAAAAACAAATATTAATATTCATGTTGACCCCTTTGGGCGATGACGTGTCCCACCCAGAGAAGTACAGGCTTTATGAATTATGATAGACCTTGAACTCAAAATCTCTTTTATTGAATTTGTGTGAGTTTAACACAGTTTCTCCAAACTCTGTTTTATTCCCCCCACCCCAATGATGGCTCCCAACCATGACCACAGACAGACAGCCGCGAGGCGGGCCAAGACTACTGATGGAAGCGCATGAAAACAGTTATCGTGTCTGGGACGGAGCATCACTGCATTGTTTAATTTCACCGTAAAAATGGCCTAAACAATGTTTTCTGCATGTTCCGAACGCAGCACGGCTCAATTAAAAAGTAGTATACAAGGCCGAGGGTGTGTAAACAGAACGCTGACTGGAGCTGAGCAGACGCTCGTTTTCCCAATACCGCAGGTTAACGTTTCAATAAACCATTATAATTCGCAATGTCAGCTTTGTTTTACTATGAACCAAGGGATTCGGCAGCTTCGGGGGAAAACTTAAGGTGAGAATAACACCTGGTTGGACCTGGGAAGGTACAAAGTGACCATAGTGAGCAAAAACAACAGGAACGGACAAAGGCACTAGTGTCCTGCTCTTCGGTGGTTCCCCCTCAGGTCTCACAAGGCTTTAGATGGATGATGCCATTAAAGGGAAGGCACAACCATATGCAAATCAGATGCTATCCCCCAAGAAAGGGTGGCCAGAACTGAAATGCCAAGGAAGTCTTCACTGCAGGAAAGGAACCACAGCCCAGAAGCTCTTTTCGGCCTTGTTAGGGTTCAACAGAAGGGTATAACTGACACCCTCCTAGGAACCTCGAGTAAGGGGTCCACATCTGGATTACCCTGTAGACCTATAGTGAACAAATCAAGATTTCTGATAATCGGCAACAGCACTAGCGTTCTGCCCTACGGTATGGCCCCGCGCAGGTTTCACAAGGTTTTTTTGTATAAAATATAACAGGATAAAAAGTCATCTGCGATCATTTCTATACAAGGTTTTTGCTTGGTGGTGCCATTACAGAGAAGACTATTACATATGCAAATCAGTCTGCGATCACCCAGAAACAGTGGCCAAGGCAACACACTCTGCAGAAGAAGACCCGCAGCCCTAAATGATCATTTCAGCCTCATTAATCCTTGACAGAAAGGCATAACCGACACCTCTTTAGGCACCTCGAGCAAAAGGTCCACCACGGCTGGCTTACCATGTAGACTTATAGTGAGCAAATCAAGATTCACAAGAGCAAAGTGAACACTGTCTGGTAAATGGACTCCTACCCCTTTGTGAATAATGGTTAATGAAGAGGATGAAGATCAAGGTCCTTGGGAAATCAGAGTCACCTGGGGCCCTTATACTACGTTAATTAAACCTTATTTATTCATGCTACGCAATGAAATGGCTCCAAATCAGTCACTGATTATTTCAATTGACTAGGCCGCAGCCTGCGTTAAATTTGAATGATGGCCCACCTGCCATTTGCCTGGTTTTGCTACCCGAGAACTCATGGGTTAATTATTTACTAAGACATCATGTATTTCATTATACTTAATTCAAAATTCCATAAATAACACCTCATACAGGGGTTAATGTTTTTGTATTCCCTAGTGGTCTTCTGGAGCAGTACGCAAAGAGGTCAGAAGTGAGTTCCCCAGTGCATACACACCTCACAAGATGTTTGAGCAATGGAAAAACACGCTCACTCAACTCTCACAAAACCACGATGGAATAGGGTAGGCTTAAGGTGGTCAACTGTGGGGTCTTTGAGAGGTGGGGGAGTGTATTCACTGACATACACGCATCTCAAAATAGGCTTTTGCAACATAGATCTCAGAACCGACGCCTTGCAATCCTGCTCCACCACAACACCAAAAAATAACCAATCCCTGAGTACATTGATCTTTGGAGACCAGGTGTTTATGGTGGAAGTCTCTATCACTGGACAGTAAGCCTTTCATTTCACATTGTCTGCTATGACTGTCATAAAAATATGCCCCATGCAGGCAAGTAACTGTCATGGCAAGTCATTGACCAAGGAGGGATCTTCTTACTTTCCAACACTGGGACTGCTCCATGATTATCATTTCCGACTGCTTCTAATGTGAGACATATAGAAAAAGAGAAGCTGGTCAGTTCATAGAATAAAACGAGCTGATTTATTGAAGCATGGTGAGATGCAACTTTCAGTTCCCAACAGGAACCTTTCTCAAGCACTTTGGTTGGGAACCAAATCGTTACACCGTACCATGCCTCAATAAATCAGCTCGTTATTTTCACCACACCATGGAGTGACTGGCTTCTCTTCATTTCTTGGTACCGTGTCGGGCTGGCTGCCAGAGGTGCCACTTTGTGGGTTTATATATAAAAATATATGTGCTATGTCAATTCTGATGTTATCCGATGTGAGGCATGTCGACATGGCCGTACCTTGATCCTGCCTGGTGGTCAACCTGTTTGACTGTCGCATGGACCCTATGTCATTGTATCGTAAAGGGTGTTCTTGTTCGCTTTGTTATGAAGGGTTTGACGGAATACGTCTTTACTGCTATTGATTGGAGGGAATTATTCATGATGTCAGTCCATTATGTTGTCCCTGTAGGGGCTTTTAGCCCTTTTCGATCATTTTGGGTGAAATATTCTGCCCATTTTCTAACCAACGGACGAAAGCTTTGTCTCACATTTATCTTTTGCAGGCAAAACGTTTTCTGAGGAAGTAAGAGGTTAAACCTGGCAAAAAGCCCCTGTGAAAAGGAAACGCACGGTTTCAGCCATCTCCACTGGTCATGTCACAGAACATCTTGAACAATGAGGTCAAAATGTCAGTAATTTCCAGGAGTTGGGTGTAGGCTATAGAGAACTTTGGAAGAAAAAAAAAATCCAATATGTCATTTTCCAAAGTGTCTCTGATTAAGACGTTCAAGGACGATGAAGCTCTCGCTCTGCCAGAAGCAAAACGAAATGTCATCGCCTTCTGAGAATAACATTTTTGTAATGGAAAGTTGACTCAGATTGAATTATCAGGATGTTTCTGTTTATCTGGTATTTATGGAGGGACACCAATAAAAGTGTTACCCTGTATTATGTCCTCTCTGTGCATCACTCGAATGTATCTGAATAGCCCTAAACAAATAACTAAGGCTCTATTCCATAGTTGCCGCTAATGTTAGCGCCTCGAAATGTAAGCGTTAGCGCCAGGATAAGTGACTTTAACAAATGCCCCTCATATTACATTTCTGACGCTACCCCCGTTATCAATCCGTTAGCCCATCGATTTTTTTCCACGAGCTTACTATACTTTGTGCATCCTATACTTAACACGGGGAACGGAAACGTAAATTAGCGTTTCGATAAGGTATCTGAAGGTGCTAGCGCTACTCACCGTCGGGATGTGCAACTCAAAACGTAAGCGACATCTAAAAGCTGGTGTTAAATGATTCTGCAAATGCTAAATAATTTGGCACCCCCTAAACCTCCCCCCAATAAATCCCATCCTCACTTTTCAGCCCGCGTCAAGAGCAGTTGGCCGATCCACTGCTTCTTGCCGCCGGGAGCAGAGTGAGACTTTATCGCGCAGGGCTCACGGCCTGGATCGCAATCCTTTATGGATTTGGAGTCCCATGGACTCCAGGAGGTGATACTCGTCGCGGTGCAGAAGAGGTACCGCGAGTATCCCAGCGGAGCAACATCTTATTAGAACATAGAAAATTCATCATTTCTCTTACTTGAGATTTGTTCTGATTGGATCTCGTCCCAAATAGCCCCACCTTATTATTATTATCCATTATTATATAGCGCCACATATTCGGCGGTGCTTTACAAGATCAGTGTACAAGGGGTTGATACATTGGAATACCACACATGGATGATGACCCGATTCAGGGGGACCCTGTTTCCAAGGGAACTTACAATCTATGAGATGTAAAAAGTATTTTGTGGGGTAGGCTCATCCATATCATTAGGTGTCTTGCCCAAGGACAATCGCTGGTGGCGTCTTCTGAGTGGGGTTGAGTCGGCTATCCATGTAGATCAGCGACCTGGTGGTTAGTAGACATGTGCATTTGTTTTAGTACTAAAACGATTTAGTCCGAATTTTGGGATAATTTAGTTTTTGTATGACTCAAGAGAAACAAAACTGCTCAGTACAAAAAACGAAAGAAACTAAAATAAAATGCACTACATTTTAGTTTCAGTCCTTTTTGTGATATTACATTGAGTGAAGGAGACCAGCAATGAAGAGCGCAACATCCGAAGTTCTGCACACTCCACATGCCAATGCAGTAGGATGTTCTATACAGAGAGGGGCATTAATTAATGCAGGAGGATGTTCTATACATTATACAGAGAAAGGTATAAATTGAGGAGGATGTTCTATACAGAGAGGGACATTAATTAATTCAGGAGGATGTTCTATATATTATACAGAGAGGGGTATTAATTAATGCAGGTGGATGTTGTATACATTATACAGAGAGGGGTATTAATTAATGCAGGAGGATGTTCTAAACATTATACAGAGAGGATCCTTTTTTTTTTAGCCCTTTAAATCCAGTGGCTGTGAGAGCTGAGATCGGCTGCTTGTTACATTATCTCTCAGTACAATGTATCAGGCTCAGCTGTTACAGTAACTGACTGTAACAGCGCTCAGTTTCAGTAAAAACAAGGAAATAATATTGTTCTAACCTCTTATATATAAAAATATTATTTACTAGTTTTACTGAAACTCTGAGCGCTGTGATGAGCAGCAGTCAGTTACTGTAACAGCTTTGCCTGCCACGGGGCAGTATTACAATGTTGGTGCTAACTTAACCAGAGCTGTTGTAAACTGAAAACCTCCATAGGCTATAATGGCTCTGGGAAATTTACAACAGCTCTGGCTAAGTTAGCACCAACTATGTAATATGGCCCATAGTGTGCTGAGAGTGAGAGATACTGTAACAAGCAGCGATCTCAGCCCTCTGAGGAGCCACTGCAATAGTAATTGTATCCACTGGTTTTCGGATGAATGAAATTAGTTTTCATACTAAAGAACTGAAAACGAATTTCTTTAGCAACTAAATAAATTGCATTTTAGGACTAATCCATTAGTTCAAAACGAAATTTTGTGCTGTGCACATGTCTAGTGGTTAGGTTGAACCTGCTTCTCGATAAATCGAGACTTGCTTCTCCACAGTTGTATTGGATGGATGTGCTGAACGGGATTTTGACTTGGTCGAAGGGTAGAGACGTTACCACTGGACTCCACAGATCAACATCTTGAAAGGTGCTCATCACTATAAGAAAATATTGACCACGGTCAGATTAGAATGCGATGTATCATGGACCTCAGAATCTCTACATAAAATATCGGATACTCACAACGTCTACAATTTTTTCAAATACCATAATATCAGAAAGCCGAATTGTCTGAATCGGCTGCTTCTGGTGGTTTCTGATGCCGAAATATTGGTGATTCAAAATATTCTGAACGAACTAATCATTTTGGCTATGTTCAGGTCTTCATTATGTGAGTCTCCATCCAGTCTGAATCCATCTACACAATCATGACGTCCACCAATATTAACTCAAGATGTCCACCGATGTTAACTCATTAGGCTCTCCTCATAGAAAAGCGAGAGATCAGAGGCCATTGTCCATCAACATCCACCACCTCCTCAGGTGCAAGAGCCAATTAATTCTCTCTCTTTTTACAATAAAAGCTGGAAGATGCTTGAACATAATTTTCTGAGTCAGTTCTACGATCTCACAAATTGTGTTCTTTAGTAATTTAATTTGTCTGTAGATGGTCTGTATGTTAAGATAAACTCTAAGGAGCCATTCTTCATAAACTCAAAAGCATCGCTATTCATGATACCAGTTGAGCCACTAACCAGGATTCCCATGTATGAAACCTTTGGGTCTCATGTCCACAAAATATCTTCGTCATTCCAAGTTCATGTACTATTCATTATGTTCGCTCTTTCAGCTGAACGTCTTCTACTCTTGATTTCACAAACGGTCTCTATTCCATCAATAACTGGTCAACAACAACCAACCCTTCCACCATTTCTGTTTTTTGTTTAAGGCTTTCTCTTTGATATAATATTTCTCATCAAAAGCTCTTAAGATGTGTCAGTTATGATGATTAGCAGTAGATGACAACAGTTTAATGATAATTATTACTGTGGAAAGTATGTGTTCATAACAACATGGACTGAGGACAAAAACCGGAAAAGCCACTGGTGGAAGAGCATCGCCCTTTTCAGAACATTTGAAATCGGCAGCAGATTTTCGATCTCTTTTGGCCAAGAAGAAGCAGGTTATTTGGTCAAAATTCACACGAATGACTCAAAAACGTATGTCTGATGGACCTCAATAGAAGGTTCTCTCAAAAACCAAAATGGCAAAGATTGGGAGCTCTCGCACCAGTCCAGTTCACAAGAAATCATCAGTTCTGCTCCAGTGTGGTCCATCGTCTCTAATGATTTCAGGTTGCCTGCAGATTTTTCCATTATCCACGGCAAAATAAGGTTACATAATATCGCTGATACCTATCGTGGCTAATCATGATTTTACGTCTGTCTCGCGGCATGATCACTGGCCGAAGAGCCGAAGAGTGCGGTGGTCAAACACGGAACGGAGCCTACGCACATGAGGGAAAAATAATCAGACGTCTTAAACGGTGGATGTCAACTTGAAGCAGATTATAGTAATCGCCTTCATTCTGCAAAAGTTGAAACCTGAGGAGCATACCTTACCTCTGACAGTATGAGGCCTACAGCATCTCCAGCTCAGACTCAGTGCTTCTGCAAACAGTCACACGGAGACAATCTCGGGCGATGGGATTTTGCAGGCAGCGCGGCGCAAATGCTTAATAAAGAACAGTCCTGCTATCAAGATGAGGTTCCCCTAGAGGAAGCACGGAGCTGAAGAATTCGCAGTATGGCGTGCTGCCCAGATTCCAAATGACACAAGAAAGGTGATTATCTTAATAGTTTTCTCGATGCTCTCCGTCAGTGAAAGCCAATAATTCTTTGCATATTGAAGAAATAAATCAGTTTGGCTTGTTCCCCTCCTCATTATGGAGCAATCTAGATATTTTGGTACCTGGTTCGCTATCGAACACCCTCAGACATGACATCAACAACCGTACGGAACATTGTTTGGCTCACCAGGAAGCCTCCCATACTTTCATTAATACCACATGCCCCAGGCTGGTGAGTTTCAGGAGGACATATATCGGTCCATTTATTTCAATGGAAAACTGCTGAGCCTTCGCTTCGATTGGTTAATAAATATCAGCATTGAATTGTTTCGATCATTTCAGCTTAGCGTTGCTTGATTCAAATAAATGACTCTTGCCTGTATATTAGTATATTTTGGTTATTTACAGCGGATGCATTGACACATTCTGCTGGGCTGAGCTGGGACACAGATTTAGGACCAAGTACCCACCCTGTGGCCCCATGGCCGGTTTCCTCAAGGCACCCCCTTTCCATACTTCATCTAATGCTCTGCAGAGCACAGGAATTCTCTGCATATCCCACCGCAATGTATCAATGTGCTGGTCTGATGCGTCACTGTGAGTCTCAAACATGCGCTACCTCATGCACACACTTCCTCACACAAACAAGTACACACCCCCACACTCACAGACATATAATCTCTCACGTACTCTCACAGACACACACTCACACAACCTAACACACACTCACATGGACTGACACACACGCACACAGACACAGACTCTCACATACGCTCAAAGATACAAACTCACACAGACTGACACAGACTGACACACACGCACACAGACACAGACTCTCACATACGCTCAAAGATACACACTCACACAGACTGACACAGACTGACACACACGCACACAGACACAGACTCTCACATACTCTCAAAGATACACACTCACAGACTTGCACACACCCGCACATTCACAGACACAGACTCTCATGGGCACATACTCACACAGTCTTACACATACAGACAGACACACAATCACACAGGCACACACTCACAGACTCTCTTCTACACACTCACAGACACAAACTCACACAGACTGGCACACTCACAGACTCTCTCCCACACTCTCACAGACACACTAACACAGACTGACACACACTCTCACAGACACACACTCACACAAGCACTCACTCAGAGGCACACACATAATCTCAAAGACACATACTCACAGAGACACACTCACAATAAAACACTCGCAGACACACACACTTTCTCACATGCTCTCAAAGACTGATACTCACAAAGACTTACACACACTCACACACACAAATACACCGTCAAAGACACCCACTCACAAAGACTGACACACTCAAAGACCGACACACACTCACACAGACACACACTCTCACACAGACACCCACTCACAGACACACTCTCTCACATACTCTCAAAGACACCCACTCACACAGACTGACACATAATCACATACTGAGACACACTGTGACACATATTGACAGTCACCCACTCACACAGGCTGACACATAACCACACAGACTGAGACACACAGTCACATAGACTGATATATACTAAAACGTACTGACACACACTCTCACAGGAACACACCCACAGACACATGCTTACATTAGCACACACTCATAGACACAAACAGGGTTATTCAAAGAGAATCGAAAAGTCACCGCACGTTCGGTGACTTTTCGTTCCCTGCACTTCTGGGCGATTCGGCGATCCTATTTCTCTGACCCTGCGGTGTATTCAGCAAGTACCGCAGGGCCCCCATAGTGCATGGAAAACCCGCTGAATACTCACCGAACACTCACCCAAACCCACAAAAACAGCTGGATTAACAACGCTAACTACAGTATATACACAGTGACTATATACAGTAACTATATACAGAATGCACCTGTAAACATTTAACATGGTGACTATATACAGAATGCACCTGTAAACATGTAACACAGTGACTATATACAGAATGCACCTGTAAACATGTAACACAGTGACTATATACAGAATGCATCTGTAAACATGTAACTTTGTGACTACATACAGAATGCACCTGTAAACATGTGACACAGTGACTATATACAGAATGCACCTGTATACATGTAACATAGTGACTATATACAGAATGCACCAGTAAACATGTAACACAGTGACTATACACAGAATGCACCTATAAACATGTAACATAGTGACTATATATAGAATGCACCTGTAAACATGTAACACAGTGACTATATACAGAATGCGCCTGTAAACATGTAACACAGTGACTATATACAGAAGGCGCCTGTAAACATGTAACACAGTGACTATATACAGAATGCACCTGTAAACATGTAACACAGTGACTATATACAGAATGCGCCTGTAAACATGTAACACAGTGACTATATACAGAATGCACCTGTAAACATGTAACTTTGTGACTACATACAGAATGCACCTGTAAACATGTAACACAGTGACTATATACAGAATGCGCCTGTAAACATGTAACATAGTGACTATACACAGAATGCTCCTATAAACATGTAACATAGTGACTATATAGAATGCACCTGTAAACATGTAACACAGTGACTATATACAGAATGCGCCTGTAAACATGTAACATAGTGACTATATAGAATGCACCTGTAAACATGTAACACAGTGACTATATACAGAATGCGCCTGTAAACATGTAACACAGTGACTATATACAGAAGGCGCCTGTAAACATGTAACACAGTGACTATATACAGAATGCACCTGTAAACATGTAACATAGTGACTATATACAGAATGGTCCTGTAAATATGTAACACAGTGACTATATACAGAATGCTCCTGTAAACATGTAACATAGTGACTATATACAGAATGCGCCTGTAAACATGTAACATAGTGACTATATACAGAATGCGCCTGTAAACATATAACATAATGACTATATACAGAATGCGCCTGTAAACATGTAACACAGTGACTATATACAGAATGCACCTGTAAACATGCAACATAGTGACTATATACAGAATGTGCCTGTAAAGATGTAACATAGTGACTATATAAAGAATGCACCTGTAAACATGTAACATAGTGACTATATACAGAATGGTCCTGTAAATATGTAACACAGTGACTATATACAGAATGCTCCTGTAAACATGTAACATAGTGACTATATACAGAATGCGCCTGTAAACATGTAACATAGTGACTATATACAGAATGCGCCTGTAAACATATAACATAATGACTATATACAGAATGCGCCTGTAAACATGTAACACAGTGACTATATACAGAATGCACCTGTAAACATGCAACATAGTGACTATATACAGAATGTGCCTGTAAAGATGTAACATAGTGACTATATACAGAATGCACCTGTAAACATGTAACATAGTGACTATATACAGAATGCGCCTGTAAACATGTAACATAGTGACTATATACAGAATGCACCTGTAAACATGTAACATAGTGACTATATACAGAATGCACCTGTGTTTCTTTTTCTTTTTATGAAGTAACTAGCTTTTGCCTGCGGCTTTGCTCGTGTGCTTTACACACTGCAGATGTTTAAAAATACAATTTTTATTGCATTTTTTGTCATAATATACAGGCAGGACAGGACGTATACATATAAAAATGATATATTATGAATCTGCGGAGTCTGACGGAAAGAACGAACCTAATACCTAATAGACGATACCTAATATGTCTGGGTCATTTAATAAAATGTGGCTTCAAATAGCATTTAAACATGATGAGCGAAAGCAGTAAAAATGAGCTGAGCACACAGCAGTGAAATGCAGGGTTAGTTAAGAGGTTAAACAGCATATCAGAGGAAGATTTAGTAGAGAAATGAACACTTCTCAGAAGCACAGGTGTTGTTTGATACATCTGGAGACACCACACCCTCATTCTACATACAATGTATCAAATTCATTAGACCAGACTAAAAACACCTGTTGTTTAAGCCGTTTGAGAACACAGGTCATTTAGAGGTAAGAATCTTTGCACGTAGACATTATTTGTTAATTCAATATCTAATAAACGTTGCTTATAATATTCTGCTGTAAAGAGTCTCATTATTTCTAGATTATTATTTCTTTTAAGCATTTTTTATACTTTTTTCAATTTTATTTTTTTTGCGAACTCGAACAGTACACGCCAAAAAGTTCAAAGTTCGTGAACTTGCGAACGGCCAAAGTTCGAATCGAACTCCGAACTGATCGAACCGAACAGCTCATCCCTATTGGTGGGTTGAGGTTCCGCAATAATATCACAGGCTTTCCCACGCTGGAGCATTGAGGGTGTGTGTGAGGCCTGGCTGTGAGAAGGAAGCGGACATGCTGGAGCAGTGAGAGAGTGTGCAAGCCCTGGCTGTAAGATGGAAGCAGACATGCTGGAACAGTGAGGGAGTGTATGAGGCCTGGCTGTGAGAGGGAAGCAGACATGCTGGAGCATTGAGGGTGTGTGTGAGGCTTGGCTGTGAGATGGATGCAGACATGCTGGAACAGTGAGGGAATGTATGAAGCCTGGCTGTGACAGTGAGGCAGACATGCTGGAGCAGTGAGGGAGTATGCGAGCACTGGCTGTGAGAGGGAAGCAGACATGCCAGAGCAGTGAGGGAGTGTGTGGGCCCTGGCTGTGTGAGGGAAGCAGACATGCCGGAGCAGTGAGGGACTGTGCGAGACCTGGCTGTGAGGGGAGCTGCATAGAGACTCCATTCTGTGTGAAGTAACAGAATCCCTCTGATCTGCTTAATATATTCACACACACCCTTTTTAATCCCCCCTGTCATGACCCACTACGCGCGCTGCTGTGAAAAGACGCTGGGTTAAGCCGCTCACTATCTGTCTACCCTAGACACAGATAATCACGCGCGCTTATCTACCCGTCCCGGCCACACTACCTCTCACAACAGGCACGTAGAGCACGATATAATGATCCCAGGATTGCAACGCAGTACAAATCTTCTCTTGAAGTGGGTACTGACTACGTCTCCCACAATCCCTTAGGCTCACTTTTCTACTCTATTAGTAACGCTGCCACCAGTCCTCATGGACACTACACGCGTCGCAACAGGAGACGCAGGGATTAAGCAACCGCACTATCCTAGACTCGGACAGTGACTACAGATCCCACAATCCCCTGCCGTTTCCCAACGACCGCAACATGCAATTTCTTATATATAACCGAGCTTAAAGCAAATAGCAATACTCCCAGTCTCTTAGTTAGCGTGGATCTCATCAGCTAGAGTCAAAACTTAAATACTTTGCATTTATTTATGATATAGAAAAGATCACAGTGCTTTGTTAGAGAAAAAATTATAACTAGAATAAATCAATTAATTACACACTACACAGCAAATAAAAGAAAAAAAGGGTGAACCATAGAGCAATTACTTACGAAGAGCTATTCATTAAGCTAGCATCAATGGTCTCCTGGAGCCTGGAGATAGAGCATGGACAGATCAGTCCTCTTTCGAAGGTACCCCAAGTGATCAGCCAAAGCACATGGCCAGTTTTCAGAATTTATTCATTTCCTGATCCTTCCAACCCCCACCCACAAATGGCCAAGGCTCCAGTACTACATATCCCAGCGTGCCCCTCTCGCTCATGCTCCGTACGCTTGTCAATTAATCTTTAATTGCCCAAAGGTGTCCCTCTTCCCAGTGGTGTATTTAGGTTTTGTGCTGCCCTAGGCCTGACTAAACTCGTGCACCCCTAATTTAAATTTGACGCACCCCTTCCTGTCAAGGGCACACCTCTTCCTGGTTTATCCCCACCCTTCCTCTTTAAGCTCCACCTTTTCCTCTTAGAGCTCCGCCTTTTCCTCTCTTTATATTAAAAGTGGATACCAAGTGCCTACTTGTATATTTTGTATACCATTTCAAATGTATCTATTGAGATAAAGAAAATTATGAAATGTTTAAATTCAAGTATTTTTACAAAGAACAGCCACGCATGTCAAGTAAACGGGATCACAGCCGCTCTAATTGGTGGAACAATAAAATCCACAGAAACGTGCACTGCATATGAGCGTATCACAGAGCTGCATAGCAATAAAACCCACAGAAATGGGCACTGTGTATGAGCATATCAGAGCTGCAAAGCAATAAAACTCACAGTAATGTGCAGTGTGTATGAGCGGATCCCAGAGCTCCAGGGCAATAAAACTCACAGTAATATGCAGTGTGTATCACAGAATCCACAGCAATAAAACTCCCAGCAATGCAATGTGCGGTGTGTATGAGTGCATCAGAATCCACTGCAATAAAACTCCCAGCAATGCAATGTGTGGTGTGTATGAGTGCATCAGAATCCACTGCAATAAAACTCCCAGCAATGCAATGTGTGGTGTGTGTCAGCGTATCAGAATCCACAGCAATAAAACTCCCAGCAATGTAATGTGCGGTGTGTATGAGTGCATCAGAATCCACTGCAATAAAACTCCCAGCAATGCAATGTGTGGTGTGTGTCAGCGTATCAGAATCCACAGCAATAAAACTCCCAGCAATGCAATGTGCGGTGTGTATGATTGCATCAGAATCCACTGCAATAAAACTCCCAGCAATGCAATGTGTGTTGTGTGTCAGCGTATCAGAATCCACAGCAATAAAACTCCCAGCAATGCAATGTGCGGTGTGTATGAGTGCATCAGAATCCACTGCAATAAAACTCCCAGCAATGCAATGTGTGGTGTGTATGAGTGCATCAGAATCCACTGCAATAAAACTCCCAGCAATGCAATGTGTGGTGTGTGTCAGCGTATCAGAATCCACAGCAATAAAACTCCCAGCAATGTAATGTGCGGTGTGTATGAGTGCATCAGAATCCACTGCAATAAAACTCCCAGCAATGCAATGTGTGGTGTGTGTCAGCGTATCAGAATCCACAGCAATAAAACTCCCAGCAATGCAATGTGCGGTGTGTATGATTGCATCAGAATCCACTGCAATAAAACTCCCAGCAATGCAATGTGTGTTGTGTGTCAGCGTATCAGAATCCACAGCAATAAAACTCCCAGCAATGCAATGTGCGGTGTGTATGAGTGCATCAGAATCCACTGCAATAAAACTCCCAGCAGTGCAATGTGTGGTGTGTATGAGTGCATCAGAATCCACTGCAATAAAACTCCCAGCAATGCAATGTGCGGTGTGTATGAGTGCATCAGAATCCACTGCAATAAAACTCCCAGCAATGCAATGTGTGTTGTGTGTCAGCGTATCAGAATCCACAGCAATAAAACTCCCAGCAATGCAATGTGCGGTGTGTATGAGTGCATCAGAATCCACTGCAATAAAACTCCCAGCAGTGCAATGTGTGGTGTGTATGAGTGCATCAGAATCCACTGCAATAAAACTCCCAGCAAACCGAGTGTATATGAGCACACAGCAATGATTTATTCTATATTTACCGGCCTCTGTCCGCGGTAGGGCTGTGTGCAGAGTCAGCAGGTACTGTGTACAGACTCAGCAGGAGGTCCCTCCAGGCCACGTTAGGATCACGGCTGTGCCTGTGCGTGGAGCCATCTTGTCAGCAGTGGGGTGCCACTGCCAGAGGGTGCACCGTGGCTTTGATTCCCTTCCCGATGGGTGTTCAGTGCAGAATAGAGTGACAGTCCATGTTAACGAAAGGGCGGGCAGCTGCGTGCATGCGTGTCACGTGGTTCAGCCAGTCAGGTGGTACTGTGACTCAGTACCACCTGACTGGCCGGACCGAGTGTGACCTGCACGCAAGCAGCCTCACCAGGAGCCAGGCAGCTCAATGACAAATTTCTATCACTGCAGTGCTGGTTAAGGAAAGGTCCACTTTAAACAGCAGTAAGCAGACAGGGCTTCATATTCTGCTGAACCCCCCCCCCTTTACCTGCCGTTTACTGTCATCTTCTCTCTCTGGACACAAATCACATCCCCTCCCCTCTCCTAGAGCTGCTGCGGGGCAGGGGAGGAGCTATGGAGGGAGGAGAGGGGGATTTTTATTCTATTCGATTTTATTCCGTATGCAAACGCCATGCTCCGCTGCTCGTTGTTTGAGAACACAGCTCAAAGCTGACACACAGTGACAGTGGCACCTCCTAGTACCCCCTAATGACACCCCAATAATCACTGGTACCTGGGGCGGCCCGCCCTCCGCCACTCCTCTAAGTACACCACTGCTCTGGTGATATGCTCACACACAAGTTTGGCGAACTGCCAGCAAGTACGGTGCTGTTTGAAGGCAGTGCAAATCCCCATAGAGAAGTAATGGTTAATCTATTCAGAGAACACTAAACAGCAGAGAAATGTCAGTGAAATAACCTGATGTTCGATGGTTTCAATCAGCAGGTTTATTCAGGCGAACCCCATAGGTTTCAATGTTAAAAATATTCCCGTTTTCTATGCAATATCTAATAAACCATTTATTATTTTAATCTGCAGTAAAAAGTCTTTATTTATTTATTGATTTTTTTTGTACCTTTTAGTGATTTTTCAGAATTTTTTGGGCTAAATTCCCCCCTTTTTTTTAATAGCGGTTCTCCTTTTTCTGTAACAGAACTTTTTATTATCAATCATAGGATCTTATATGTAAATTCCAGACATTTTCGTTCAGTAGTTCTTTTGAAAACAGCAGGCCATGGGTTTGCGGTGGCAGCATACAGCGGCCGACTCCATGCACTTTGGGTACCCTGCGGTGAATGGTGAATTCACTGCAGGGCTGGGAAATTTTATTCCCCGAAGTGCAGGGAACTACAGAACACCAAAATGTTGGCGTCATTTCGGTGCTCTGTGAGTAACCCAATTAGTGGTGAGGTTTTTTGTTGCCCCCTGGAAAGTGAAAGCCTAGGCCTTGCCTACCCAGGACATGCTTGAAAATTAGTGACATCTCAATGTTTCCTTCCTTGTAAAATAGTTTGGAAAAGTAAAAAAAAAAAAAAAAAAAAAATATTGTTTTTTTTTTTTTTTTTAGGGGTGGGGCCACCCAGCGGGCCGCCGCCCCCTGGAAAGTGCCGCCCTAGGCCTGGGCCTTGTTGGCCTAGGCCAAGATACACCAGTGCCTCTTCCCCCCAGACCCCCCTCAGAGATCAAGGATGTGCTTCCTGTCTTTGAAGATGGGGTCTAAATCTTGGTGCCGGGCTGGCTGCCAAGGTGTGAGTACTATGTCAGAGTACAAATGACATTCCCTTTTACAGTTACGTGTTATATCCTCCCCCAAGGGAGAAAGCTAACCATTTTAATTACATTTTAGCAGGTAAAATGCTAATTCCTCACCAGCTGTGGACACAGGGATACGCTTCCCAAATGGTCAGACCCCAATATGAATATGAAGATGGAGGGGAATATATATATATATATATATATATGCACTTAGACACATATACACAGGCAGACCCTGATATAGATAGAAATACAGATCTTATCTGCCACACCCCCCTTAACTGGATTTTCTGAAAATGGTAAAATATATGTTTTTTTTATTTTCAAGAAAAATCTAAGTACCAATTTTCACGACTGCAAAATCTTCTTTTTTTGAGATATAGATATCCTGTTTGAAATATTCATCCCCTCATTTGGATTTTTGGAAAATGGTAGAATGCTTGTTTATTATTTTTCAAGAAGATTGTAAATACCAATTTTCACTCCTATATCATCTTCGGTTTTTGAGCTATATGTATCCTGTTTAAAATCTTCACTACCCCTTTTCACCCCTTAGGGGCGGACTTTGCAAAAATCCTTCCTTAGTGGTTGCCTACGTCATGAAAACAATGCACCTTCAGCATTTCACATTCCTAGGTTAAACGATTTGAGCTATGCATTGATAAGTCAGTCAAGACTTTTCCTTTTATATATATAAATTTCATGTAAAAAGGAAAAATAATAGTTTTTTTATCTTCTATTTCCATTTTGTGGATTTTTATCATGATGCAACATTTACCAAAATCTTATAGGGAGTTTTACTTTGTGGCTGTGCTTTATCTTATTCATTATTTAAAAGTTAATGAGGTAGAGGAAAGAATGTTTAGATATGGCTGCAGGAGGTCTGTTGTGTTCTCCAGGCTACCTGAGATGAGAGATAGCAACTGAAAGATATATGACAGGGAGCTTAAAAGTCTTCTAATCTACCCCTGATGATGTCCTTTGAATACATCCCACACAATACAATGATGTGAGTCGTGACTGACTCATTCACTCCATTCTATGGCCAAAGCCACACATAGGGATGAGCCGAACACTCCCCGAGTTCGGTTCGAGCCCGAACCCGAACTTCCCATTTGTTCGGGACCGAACCCGAACCCGAACCCGAAACCCCATGCAAGTCAGTGGGGCTGAAAATTCGGTTTTTTAGAGTGCCCTCCAAGAGGGCATATATGTCCGAACCCGAACAGCTCATCCCTAGCCACACAGTGAAATGCAAGTGATGGAAAAAACAACACAAAATATCACACAATGGATGCGCCCTGTGACACATATAAAGGGAAAATATCACACAATGGATGCGCCCAGTGACACATATAGAGGGAAATATCACACAATGGATGCACCCAGTGACACATATAGAGGAAAATATCACACACACAATGGATGCACCCAGTGACACATATAGAGGAACATATCACACAATGGATGCACCCAGTGACACATATAGAGGAAAATATCACACAATGGATGCACCCAGTGACACATATAGAGGAAACTATCACACAATGGATGCAGCCAGTGACACACATAGAGGAAAATATCACACAATGGATGTACCCAGTGACACATATAGAGGAAAATATCACACAATGGATACACCCAGTGACCCATATAGAGGAAAATATCACACAAAGGATGCACCCAGTGTAAAATATCATCAACATCAAATAAGCACAATAACGACATTGCAGTATTTGGTGGTACTGGCCCTTTAATATTTCTCTTATTTTACTACACCTTAAACAACCTATAGTACATGGCTGTCAAACTCACGGCCCCCCAGATGTTGATGCCTGTAATGCCCAGAATTCCTGCGATGCAATGAACGGCCAGGGAATCATGGGAGTTGTAGTTCAGAAATATCTGGGGGGCCCGAGTTTGAGCCAAGAGCCAATGACAAACATTCTTGGTGCCTCCTAGTGTATTTTTATAACCATATGATTTATATCCAGAGGTTCAGTTTCTGTAGCAAAAGCGATGCTAATGTGCGTAAAATGTGAGTGTGTTGTATGTTAGAAATGGATGTGATAGTTTTATTAGGTAACAGCTTTCTGCTCGTTACTAATGAGCTATGATTATGGGAAATCTACCAGCAGGAAACTTTACGTTAAGTCAGACACGCTATATATCTAAAAATAAAAGCATAATAATGCTGAAAATTCCACAAACCAAATCGTTTTCTATTCATTTGCTTCCTTTTTTCCCTGGTTAATGAAAAAGTAAAACATACGGTGTGTATTATTCCTTTCTGCCTCTTCTTAATTGTTCTAGAATCACACACGATAAAATTGATAAGGATCTGTCCCTCCATCATTTCTCTTTTCCCATTAACAAAGGATTTTGACACATCCAGACCGGATCATGAAACCATATTCTCCGCGAAAATCGGTTTTGCGATTGTAGCGCTCACCCCCGGAGGAGCCGCTGAATTAACCTCGGGTTAGTCTCACCGCACTAGGGAATAAATATACACCAGCACTGTTGTGGATTTTATAGATTATATACTTTACTGATCCCAATAAAGCGGCATATATAATGTAGACACGGTATATGAACGACAGGACTTCGTAATGCGGGAAAAAAACGCGGCGGCAAAAGAAAAGTTTAACCCCTTCAGTTCTGGAGTGTTAGTCCCATGAAAGTAATGTCTCAAAAAGGTGTATGTGAATGATCTCGGGTACCCGGGTACTGTATTCAACTGGCCAGTGAATGAAATGAGCAAATCTTCGACTAGTCACGTTGGGGCCCTGTAGATTTAAACAATAATGCAGCATGCTTTGTTATACTTGGAACTGCGGCCTGGAAGGCCTCTCACCCATCCATTAAACAATCTGTTCCGCTGCCTGATCAAGGATGTCTCTCCGCTTTTCCACTGGGACTCTGTGCCACCGGATCCGCTCCCTCGCTTGTCCGATCTCCACAACGAGAAACTACGGCCTACCGCCTGCACTCACAATGGATCATCGCGGTCTCCTTACTCGGGGTCCAACTGGAACAAAATTTCTGCGCAAACCTCTCAGCGGTGCATAGGTAGGTCTCTGCAAAGTCACTGTCCCGATCTCCAGCACTCGTGAGGCAGCGCCTGCTCTCCGGCCTGGTCATGATCCCTGGCAGTCTCACGTGCGTCTTCCACCTTTGGCTGCTCGGCTCACTCTGGCTCTCCTCCGCACGAGGCTGCTGACATCCTTCCCCTCTCTCCCACCCACTGCCTGTATCCGCTGCAAAGCCTGATGGAAATTGTAGTTCGTTTAGGTCCAGCATAGTCCATATGGCTCCTGTCTCCCTCTGGTGGCCATAACGAGCAAATGCAGCAACACAATCTTTAACAGCACTACATGATATTCCGCTGCTTTCTGGCCTCAAGAATAAAGCTAAATTCACTGAGGGGTCAGTCCGCCCAGCGGATCCGCGAGAAATCGCCCAATAATAGGTGCAGGAACTATCAGGAACCTCCTCCTGTACAAAAAAAGTTTTGTGCAGGAGAAATAAAGTTTTTACAAATAAAAGAAACAGCGATATCTTCTCTGATTGGTCAGATTTGTTACACACGTCCAACTCAGTCATACCAATCTGAGAAAAGGTGAAAGAACATCCTTCACTTCTTGTTTGACTGGTTTATCGTAGCATGACTGCATGTACACAACTGACCAATCAGAGAACAGGATTCGCTGATTGGCGAATTGAGTACACATGGCCAAATAATTCAGCCAATGAGAGACGCTTCATCGGTCGAGCTCTCTCATTGGCTGGGTCCATTTTTTAATGAATCGGAGAAAAACGCGGCTCATTTAGTGAGAAGACTTGGAGTGGAAAGTGGAAGAACCTCCCTGGCATCACTGATCGACAGATGGTAAGTCTACTTTATTAATGTGTATTTTATTTAATTTAAATTATATTTTATGGCGTTTTAACATTAGTTTTAGGATGTGAAGGGGGCTGGCAAAATTTATTAGACTGCAGCACCATCCGAGTGCTTTGTGACTGTGGCCGGATTCTTTTAACAGCAGAAAGTTCTCTTTTTTTCCTCTTTTGGTTTCGAATAAGGAAGCAAACAGGTCATGATTTTGGGTGAGCATTCTGGTTCTGTTCCTCATTGTTCACAGAACTGCTAAATTGAATGAAGCACCATGAGAGAGGAACGACTCCATAGTCATGCAGTACAAACTAGGACTCAAATGGTTCATGTTACAAAAAGTTGCCATTATCAACTCAGGAAGAGACACCACATACAGGTTTCTAGGATTAATTTGAAATATGAGGCTGGTAATTGCCTTTTAACTTCTTTCTAATGGACCAGAGAAGAGCTTGTGGTGATGGTTGCTTGGGACTGGGGGTACTGTACCTAGACCTGAAGCTACTTTTGGGAGTTGTGGGACTCTGGGTTTCTGGTGGGTTTGACACCTTATATCTCGCCCCAACACTCTCCTATCGAAGCCTGATCAGAGCACCTCTCCAGTAAGTGTCCTTGGTGTCCAACAACACGTTATCGGCCACGTAGCCGAGTAGCAACGTCTCTACTCTTCAACCACAGAGAAACAAGTTCAAATCTACATCAGCCCGCACAACTGTGGAGAAGGAAATCTTGAATTTACAACCATGGAGTAGCAGGTTCAACCTCGCCATCATGTCACTGCTCTACAATCATGGAAAGCAGACTCAGATCCCAGTCAGAAGATATCACCAGTAAATGTCCTTGGGGAAGACGCCAAAATGGTACATATGTGTCTACCAGTATCGCTACGTACCCTAGTGGCAATGTCTCTATTCTTCAACCACAGAGATGAAAAGGGAGGTTTGTGAGGGTCCTGAGAACAAGCAACAGCACTAGTGTCCTGCTCTACGGTGGGGCCCGCTCAGGTCTCAAAACATTTTAGCTTGCTTGTGCCATTACAGGGACGAATGCTCCATATGCAAATCAGCTTGCTCTCACCCGAAAAGGGTGGTCAGTGCTGAAATGCCAAGGACGTCATCTCTGCACGAGAGGTGCAGCAACCCCAGACGAACCTGGTTATCCACACGTGGACCCCTTGCTAGCCTGTTCGATTAGATCGCGAACACCGAACATTTCCTGGTGTTCGCCGCATGTCCGACCACAATGGACCACAATGCATTTTCCCACTGGCCTGAAGCTCGTAATTGGCTACAGCCTTGCATCTGACCACAGGTCTGGTGCAAGACAGGTTCAGCACTATGCCAATCACGGCTCAGAGTCCTGATTGGGCAAATTTTGCCCAATCGTGGGCTCACAGAGCTAAGTCCCGCAGCACACTATATAATGTTTCCACGCGCCGATTCTGCACGCATTTCAGAGGAGATTTCAGAGGAGATAGTTGTGTGTTGTTACTGCCGGTCTGCCACACTACTGGGGGGGTCTGGGGGGTCTCATTTCTACCAAATATCAGGGAATTTAGGTGATGTGTGTCTTGTCAATGTGCCAGCAAGTTTTTTTGGGGTTTACAACTTTCTTTAAAACATTTGTGAATTGAGGTGATCTTCTGTGTCTTGTCACTGTGCCAGCAAATCTTTTTGGGGCTCACTAATTTCTTTAAAACATTTGTGAATTGAGGTGATCTGTGTCTTGTCACTGTGCCAGCAAGTCTTTTTGGGTGTCACTAATTTCTTTAAAACATTTGTGAATTGAGGTGATCTGTGTCTTGTCACACAACCAGTACCACGCAGTATTTTGGGGCTCACTAATTTCTTTAAAACATTTGTGAATTGAGGTGATCTGTGTCTTGTCACACAGCCAGTACCACGCAGTATTTTGGGGCTCACTAATTTCTTTAAAACATTTGTGAATTGAGGTGATCTGTCTCTTGTCACTGGCTGCTGCCAGCTATCAGTGTGTCTCACTGAGTTATACCAGAGTTCTTTAAATCTTTATACCAGAGTTGAATCAGAGTTCTGTATATATTAATCTATATATCACTCACCATGTCTGAAAGAACAAAAAGGACAGGCAGATGCTCCCAGACACAGATAATAGGGCAAGCAGCCCCTATGTCGGGAGGCTGTGCCTCTGGTCGTGGCGGACGTGGTGCATCCTCTGCAGGGGCACGCTTGTCCTTTCTAACTGGTGCTGGCCATCTTAAGCAGCAGCAACATACAGAGGACTTGGTGGATTGGCTAAATAGGCCATCCTCATCCTCTGAGTCCTCTGCCAGCCAGGTTTCTAGTGCTTTACAGTCCACCTCAGCTGCCAAAGCATCTAATGCAGCCTCCATGTCCACAGCTACTCCTGCCGTAGCCTCGCTATCACACACGGAGGAGTCAGCTGAATTGTTTGACTACAATGAGAGTGACATGCTGCTTGAGGATGCGCAGCAAATACAGTGCTCTGATTCAATCTCTGAGGTTGAGGAAGGGAGTATAATCAACCTAGAGGAAGGGGGTGCCAGTGATGACACACAAATAACTGGCACTCAGTTGCCCCAGCAGCTGCAGCATACTGCCAAGTTGGCTCCAGTGACAAGGAGATAGGGGGTGATGATGACAATGATGATGAGGTCACTGACTCCACCTGGGTGCCTGATCGAACAGAGGAATTAAGTGAGGAAGAGGGGGAGGAGGAGGCACGGCAAACATGAGGCACAACATCCTCTGTGACCAACCGTAGCACTAGCCAGTCCAAGGCATCACATGTCAGAGCTGCTCCGGTACAGAGCACTGTTGTCTCAAAGAACACACGCAGGAACTCTGTTGTCTGGGAGTTCTTTAAGAAATGTGCAGTAGAGTGCAGCGTTGCTATTTGTAATCTATGTCAGATGAGGCTTAAGCATGGGAAAGATACTGGACACTTGGGTACCACGTGCTTGAGGTGACATATGAACAACTGCCACACATCCCGTTGGCGCAAAACTTTGCGTAGGTCCTCCTCCTCCTCATCTGTCTCTACCCCATTGTATGTCCTGCCATGTCATTGCCTACAACCTCCACCGACAGGCATGATGCTACAGTAATGGATGTACCAGCTCCTTCCTCACAATGTGACATCATCCAGCAGCTGAAGATTTACGCAGTCAGATTACGTTGCCGCAGCTGCTGCAGCGAAAAAAAAATATAGTCCCAACCATCCCCAAGCACAGCATCTAAATGCCAGCTTAGCAAAATTACTCGCATTGCAGCTGCTGCCTTTCCAGCTGGTGGACTTTGCTCCCTTCCGTGAATTTGCTGAATGTGCTGTACCACAGTGGCAGGTTCCAAAACGCCATTACTTTTCACGCAAGGCCATTCCAGCACTATACCAGCACGTGGAAGACAATGTTATCCAGTCATTGGGAAAGGCAGTCAGCAACAAGGTGCATGTGACTTTAGACACGTGGTCCAGCAAGCATGGAAAGGGTCATTACATTTCCTTCACGGCACACTGGGTAACTCTGATCGCAGCTGGGAGGGATCCAAGACGGGGCTCTGTGCTGAAGCTTGTTCATCCACCACGCCTCCAGAAAGCTGCATATATGAGGTCTGTCTGCTCCACCACCACCTCTCCCTCTTCCTCTCCTCCTCCTTCTCTGTCTCTGGCGAAGTGGCAGTTAAACCGACGCCTGACAGGGTCTACGCAATGGCTCAAGCAAAAAGATGCCATACTGTGCTTGAGCTGGTTTGTTTAGGGGACAGGAGCCACACCGGGCCAGAAATTCTGTCAGCTCTGCAGGGGCAGGTGCAGAGATGGTTAACACCACGCCAGCTTGAACTGGGAACGATCTTCTGCGATAATGGCAGCAACCTTCTCTCCGCCCTATGCAAGGGTAAATTGACGCATGTACCATGCCTAGCACATGTCCTAAATCTGGTGGTACAGCGTTTCCGAAGCAAGTACCCAGGGCTGCCAGAGCTTCTCATCCAGGCCAGAAAAGTCTGCAGCCACTTCAGATGGTCATTCCCAGCAAGCGTTCGCCTGGCAGAAATTCAAAGAGAATTCCACCTTCCCACAAACCGTCTGATCTGTGACATGCCCACCAGGTGGAACTCGACATTACCAATGCTGCAGTGTCTGCACAAGCAGTAGAGGGCCATCAACGAGTACCTGTGCGAGTATGGCACAAGGACAGGTTCAGGTCAACTTGTTTTTTTTTTCCCCCGCAGTGGCTGATGATCAAGGATGCATGCACTGTACTCTGTCACCATTTGAGGAGGCAATGAGGATGGTGAGCAGGGACAGTACATGCATCAGTGACACAATTCCTTTAGTGTTTCTGCTGGAGCACACTCTGCAGGGAATTATAGATGTGGTTCTAGAGGCAGAGCAGCGGGAGGAAGAGGAGGCCTTCCCTAGCTCTCAAGGCCCCAGTCTTTCTGCAAACAGCATTCCAGCGGGTCCTACTCAGATCAGACAGGAGGAGGATGAGGAGGAGGAGGAGGCAGAATATTTAAGTAGTGGGGGCATTGAAGGTGGGGATTCCTCAAGGGAGGGTTTCGTGTGCCCAGAAACACAAGGGCTAGTGCGTGGCTGGGAGGAGGAAGTGCACGATACGGTCATCCTCATTGACCAGGAAGACTCGGAAGCTAATGCCGCCTCCAACCTAAGCTGCATGGCCTCCCTTATAATGCAAAGCCTGCTAAAGGACCCCAGGATTCGCGCTATCAAGGAGAGGGATCATTACTGGTTGGCAACCCTTCTTGATCCACGATACAAGGGTAAAGTTGCAGAGCTCATCCTGGCCGCACAGAGGGAGCACAGGATTAAAAAACTTGAGGACGCTCTAAAGCGACACTTGCGTAACACCTTTCCAGGCACTGGTAGATTACCAAGTGCTGACACACGTGCTTCTGAGGCTGCGGGTGATCAGAGGAATAGTGGTGAAGGCCAGGGCCGCTTGACTGATGCATTTTTAATTTTTTTTAGTCCTCGACGCCCAGGGACGTCAAATGTAGGCACCCATTGCCAGCGCTTTCACCATATGGTGCAGGACTACCTAGGGGCAAGGGCAGACCTGGATACCTTTCCAGCAGATTATCCACTGGCTTACTGGGTGTTGAGATTGGATCACTGGCCAGAATTTAGCCAATGTGCTATGCAGCTACTAGGTTGCCCTTCATCTAGCGTGCTTTCCGAAAGGACGTTCAGTGCCGCTGGAGGTTTTGTCACAGACAAAAGAGTGAGTCTGTCCACCGACTCTGTAGACCGGCTGACATCTATAAAAATGAATCAGTCCTGGATCAGCAGTTATCAATCCCCTGATGCTGACGTAACGGAATAGATCGGGGATGTCTTCTGCATGCACAAAACCTCCAGCACTGAACTCTTCCACAATACCACAAAAGGGTTACGTTGTGAATGCACTTGCTGCCATGAAAGGCACAATATTTGGCTGCACTGACACCTGTGCCAGATTTATATCATTTTAATTTTTTGGACAGCAGGGTCCAACCCTGCACTCTTTCACAATACCACAAAAGGGTTACGGTGTGAATGCACTTGTTGCCATGAAAGGCACAATATTTGGCTGCACTGACGCCTGTGCCAGATTAATATCATTTTAATTTTTTGAACAGCAGGGTCCAACCCTGCACTCTTCCACAACACCACAAAAGGGTTACGGTGTGAATGCACTTGCTGCCATGAAAGGCACAATATTTGGCTGCAATGACGCCTGTGCCAGATTTATATCATTTTAATTTTTTGAACATCAGGGTCCAACCCTGCACTCTTCCACAATACCACAGAGGGGTTACTGTATGATGATACTTGCTGGCCTGGCACCAAAGGCACACTATCTGGGTGCACTGACGTCCATTACCAGATAAAAAACTTTTCAATATAGGACCACATGGTCCACCCTTGCACTCTTCCACAATACCACAGAGGGGTTACTGTATGATAATACTTGCTGGCCTGGCACCAAAGACACACTATCTGGGTGCACTGACGCCCATTACCAGAATCATATCCTTTCAATATAGGACCACATGGTCCACCCCTGCATTCTTCCACAATACTACAGAGGGGTTACTGTATGATGATACTTGCTGGCCTGCCAGTCTTGCACCAAAGGCAGAATATCTGGGTGCACTGACGCCTTGACCAGAATCATATCTTTTCAATATAAGACCACATGGTCGACCCCTGCATTCTTCCACAATACCACAGAGGGGTTACTGTATGATGATACTTGCTGGCCTGGCACCAAAGGCACAATATCTGGGTGCACTGACGCCTTGAACAGAATCATATCTTTTCAATACAGGACCACATGGTCCACCCCTGCATTCTTCCACAATACCACAGAGGGGTTACTGTATGATGATACTTGCTGGCCTGGCACCAAAGGCACAATATCTGGGTGCACTGACACCTTGAGCAGAATCATATCTTTTCAATATAGGACCACATGGTCCACCCTGGATTCTTCCACAATACCACAGAGGGGTTACTGTATGATGATACTTGCTGGCCTGGCACCAAAGGCAGAATATCTGGGTGCACTGACGCCTTGACCAGAATCATATCTTTTCAATATAGGACCACATGGTCCACCCCTGCATTCTTCCACAATACTACAGAGGGGACCGCAAGGTTCACCCCTGCATTCTTCCACAATACTACAGAGGGGTTACTGTATGATGATACTTGCTGGCATGCCAGTCTTGCACCAAAGGCAGAATATCTGGGTGCACTGACGCCTTAACCAGATGCATATCTTTTCAATATAGGAACACATGGTCCACCCCTGTATTCTTCCACAATACTACAGAGGGGTTACTGTATGATGATACTTGCTGGCCTAGCACCAAAGGCACAATATCTGGGTGCACTGACGCCTTAACCAGATGCAAGGACAGAAAAGAGACACAGAATCTAACTGATAAAAACTAAACGAAGAGAAACAATGACACAAAACAGACACAGAATCTAACTGATAAGAAAACATAACAAAAGGATACAATAACACAAAAGAGACACAGAATCTAACTAATCTAAGTCTCTAAAGCTTTTCTGTGCAATTTGTGCTCCCACACAACTTTCGTAGCATAGGTCCCGCAAATTGCGCAATGCTATGGGACTTACACACTTTGCGTACACAAGTGCGCAGAGTGACGGGTCGCAGCTGCATGCGCATGCACAGATCTTATCCATTGCTGCCTCTCAGAGAACGCTCGCTACTGTGATTGGTCTCAGGGGGTGACATTGGCCGCTCTCTGTGTGATCGATCTGGTGACCAGCAGCCAGGAAATTCAAAATCCCCGGTGCTGGTAATGCTGGGTGGGGTGGAGGAAACTCCTCCACTTTACCCCGCAATTTCACACAATTGGGGGAGCTGGGAGGGGGAAGAAGGGGGCATGCTTCTCATCCATACCTCCACAAGGTTCTACACAGGGGGCACACTTATCTTTCTTGAATAAGGTATATACTTGGTTAACATGTACAGCTTGGAAAAGAGAGGAGACAGAGGAGATATGATAGAAACCTTTAAATACGTAAAGGGAATCCACAAGGTAGAGGAAGGGAGTATATTTAAAAGGAAACAAAGTAGCAAAACAAGAGGACATAGTCTTAGATTAGAGGGGCAAAGGTTTAAAAGTAACATCAGGAAGCATTATTTTACTGAGAGGGTGGTGGATACATGGAACAGTCTTCCAGTAAAAGTGGTAGAGGCCAAAACAATAATTGAATTTAAGCAGGCATGGGATAGGCATAAGGCTATCCAAAACAAAAGATAAATCCAGGTAAAGTATCCATATAATTGGGCAGACTAGATGGGCCGAAAGGTTCTTATCTGCCGACATTTTCTATGTTTCTATAACTTTTTAATATAGGACCGCTAGGTTCACCCCTGCATTCTTCCACAATACCACAGAGGGGTTACTGTATGATAGTACTTGCAGGCCTGGCACCAAAAGCACAGTATTTGGGTGCACTGCCACTGATGCCTGTATCAGATTCATATCCTCAGAGGGGTTACGGTGTGACGGCACTGTTGGGGACGCTAAAGGACCAATTTTGAAGCACCTATTGTTACTTTCATCCAAAGCCTGCATAAGTTTGACAATAATTTAGCCCAAAAAAATCAGTAAACTTTTTCTACGTGTCCGAAAATGTCTCCTCTTTTCATACAGACTGCCGCCCCAAGCAGTTGTTTATGGATAGATTAAAGGAAAAGCATTTACCGTCATTTGAAACGTCATTTTTATGTTTTTAAGTGTTTCTATACATCCTAGAAATCCGCCACTTCACAGGCAGGTTATGGGGACCTCCTAGGCACGATATTTGAAGTAATTTTTCGTTTTTATTTTTAACACTTATTTCATTGAAAACTCACTGTCCCTTTAAAAACGTTTTTTTTTTACTTTTTGTCCTTGTTTCCTGTCCCCCAGGGCACTACCCAGACCCCCATACACTTTTTGTGGCAAATATCTAGCATATATGCCCCCTTGGAGGGCACTCTAAAAACCGAATTTTCAGCCCCATTGACTTGCATTGAGTTCGAGTTCGGCTTCGGGTTCGGAACCGAACATTTGGGAAGTTCGGGTTCAGGCCAGAACCGAACTCGGGGGGTGTTCGGCTCATCCCTACTAGAGAGGTGTCAGCTATACCCTCCTGATGAGTAGGGATGAGCCGAACACTCCCCGAGTTCGGTTCGAAGCCGAACCTGAACTTTCCAAATGTTCGGATCCGGACCCGAACTTGAACTCCATACAAGTCAATGGGGCTGAAAATTCGGTTTTTAGAGTGCCCTCCAAGAGGGCATATATGCTAGATATTTGCCACAAAAAGTGTATGGGGGTCCGGGTAGTGCCCTGGGGGACAGGAAACAAGGACAAAAAGTAAAAAAAAAAAGTTTTTAAAGGGACAGTGAGTTTTCCATGAAATAAGGGTTAAAAATAAAAACGAAAAATTCCTTCAAATATCGTGCCTAGGAAGGTCCCCATAACCTGCCCGTGAAGTGGCGGATTTCTAGGATGTATAGAAATATGTAAAAAACAAAAAATGACGTTTCATATGACGGTAAATGCTTTTCCTTTAATCTATCCATAAACAACTGCTTGGGGTGGCAGTCTGTATGAAAAGAGGAGACTTTTTCGGATACGCAGAAAAAGTTTACAGATTTTTTGGCGGTGAAAAGCAGGAGAATGACTGGAGAATGGAAAATTCTAGACCAAATAGCCGATTTGGAAAGTGAGAAAAATGGGAGAATTTATCTGGTTTGGCTATTTTGACCTAGAATTTTCTCTTCAGTCATTCTCCTGAGTTTCACCTTTCTCTGAATAACCCTGTCAGGGTTATTCAGAGAGTGGTGTAGAGCAGGAGAATGACTGGAGAATGGAAAATTCTAGGTCAAAATAGCCAAACCAGAAAAATTCTCCCATTTAGGCTAGGGTCAGACTAGCGAATTTTTAACATGCGTTTAGGCGCACTTAATCACGGCCACACTAGCAGCAAATGACGGGAAATGACAGCCAATATACGAAGTACGGTCGCACGAAAGTCTGGCTGCGCAACGCAAGTGGAAAATGAACGCATTTTTTCGAGAACGCAGAACCGCTAGTACAGACGTACAGAGTGCGCTGCGTCCACTAGCGGCGTGTGTGCGTGATTAGGAGAAGTCAGACCCTGCTCATGTCCGGCCAACATAACGTCCAGACACCCAAAGTTTCCTGGTTTGGATCCGTAAAAAATCACGCACAAAAATGCGCATCGTATGACCGTTTTCACGCATTCCGTGAAAAAATACGGCAATGCGTTCAGACGCACTTTCGGTCGCTGCAAAAAATGCGTTAATCTGACCCTAGCCTTATCTCACTTTCCAAATCGGCTATTTGGTCCAGATTGTTCTCTTTTCCTGCCATTCTCCTGGTTTTCACCTTTCTCTGAACAACCCTGGAGAGAGGTGAAAGCCAGGAGAACTGGTTGGAGAAGAGAACAATCTAGACCAAATAGCCAATTTGGAAAGTGAGTTAAATGGGAGAATTTTTCTGGTTTGGCTATTTTGACCTAGAATTTTCACTTCTCCAGTTATTCTCCTGCTTTTCACCGCTCTCTGAATAACCCTGTGAATGTTTAATCCCGAGGTGAAAAATAACATTGCTTAAGGCTGGGGTCAGACGAGCGCAGTTATCACGTCCGTGTTGCCGCACATTTGTACGTCCGTGGCAGCATAGCATTCTGACCAATGGAGCCCCACACACGAAGTACGTCCGCACGGAAGTGCGGATGCATGGCGGACGCAGCAAACGGACGCAGGTTAGGCTGGGGTCAGACGAGCGTACTGTTCACGTCCGTGATTGCGCCTAAAAGTACATCCGTGATAGCATGACGGAAAGCCCATCGGAGCCTGTTACACGAAGTACGTCCGCACTGAACTGCGGACGCACAACGGCCACGGCCCACGGACGCAAGGCCGGCAAGAACGTACAACCCCTAGAACGGCCGCACAGAGTGCACTGCGGCCGGCTAGCGGCCTGTGTACGTGAGGTGGAGACGTCAGACGCACCTGTTCTGCAGCCTACATCACGTCCAGACTCCAGAACATTCCTGGCGTGGCTGGAGTATATTCTGGGGGCTGGAGAGTGTATCCTGGACACTGGAGAGTGGACGCTGCAGGTGACATGGACGTCGAGAGGCTGATCACTGAAGTGGGGGAGCACCCCCGAATTGTGGGACACAGCCAGCCAACAACATAAGGACAAGATCAGCAAGGCGAACGCATGGGCTGATGTGACAAGAGCGGTGTACCCTGCATATGACACATGGTCTGAGCATGAACAGAAATTGCAGAGTGAGTACATGATTACTATATTCATAATGAAATGCACATTATTAATCCAAACAAAATGTAAATGGCTAACAAATTCTTGAACGTCACATGTCAAATGCTCCCCATCTGCCAGGGCACCTTTCCTGCTTCGCTAGTGAAATAGTTTGCCAGCGCATCACGATGCCTGTTGCTGTGTCGATTCACGGGCATAACATCATCCTTAATAAATTCCTCCAAACCAAAAACAGACAAGGAGTCATCAAAATTAAAACCATCTCGCGCACGAACAAAATTATGCAACACACAACAGCATTTCACTATATCTACACAAAAATCGACTTGCACATCTAGCGGCCTATGGAAAATCCTCCACTTGTTGCTCAGTATGCCAAAGGTACACTCGACATACTGTCTCGCACGTGACAGCCTATAATTGAACACCTGCTTTTTCACAGTCAGGTGTGTCCCAGAGTATGGCCGCAGGAGATGTGTGGAAAGTCCGAAAGCCTCGTCCCCCACAAAGGCGTAGAGGACTCCCACATCTGTGCCAGGCAAAGATGCGGGTCTGGGGATGTGCAGTGTCCCACTTTCTATTGCATTCCACAGTGTGGAGTTCCTGAACAGTGTGGAGTCTGAATCTTTCCCGTATGACCCCACATCCACACAGACAAAATTATAGTTGGCATCTGCCACTGCCAGTAGGTCAATGGAAAAATATTGTTTATAATTGTGATACAGTCAGCCACTCTGCAGTGGCTTCACTATGCGGACATGTTTGCCATCCACAGCTCCCAGGCAATTCGGAAAGTTTGCTCGCTCCAAAAACGTTGCAGCAATTTGTGCCCATGCCTAGTCTGTGGGTGTTGTCAAACATTCTTCCCTCATCGTGCCCCAAATTGTCTGGCACACCTTGCGGACGATCTCCCCAGCTGTAGATCTGCCAACGTGGAAATTATAATGCAGGTCCTGCAGACTGCATCCACTGGCAAGATACCTATCAAGAATGGAGAAATAAATGTGTGTTATGATCAGATTCCATGAGCCGCACCTAATATCATTCTTCTGTTTTGCAGCACATGAAGTCATAGCGAAATGGAGGACAGTCAGGGACAACTACACCAGGGTCCTCAAAAAAGATGCAGAAGCGTCACGCTCAGGATCAGCGGCGAGGAGGGGCAGCAGTTATATTTATGCTGAGCAGCTGTCATTCCTGCGACGGACCCTGGAACCAAGACCTATGGTGGGCAGCATGGATCTCCCATCCACATCCAGGGCACAGCAACACGTGCAGCCATGTGCTAGTGCCACCTGCTCAGAACAGACAGAAGAGGCCGGAGCAGACTCGCAGTTGGAGGAGGAGACCGCTGCCCAGGAGCTGCCTACTGCAAGGGCTGACACCACCAGGCCGGCACACAAAAGGAGAAGGGCACCGGGTGCTGAATTTGAGCATGCCATGGTGACATTCATGGATGCTCACATCCACCACCACCACCGCCACCATCACCACCTCCACACTGCAGGTTCTGGGATGACGATGACATGTCGTTCCATCATTCGTGTCTCCCCATGTTGCACCATATGAGCCTGGCTCAGAAGATGGAGTACCGACGAAGGACATTGGACACCATCCACAGCATCTTGAGCCAGCCTCCAGTACCGCCTGTGCCTCCCAGTGCACAATATGCTGGTGGTTATTGCCGGCGGCCGGAGCCTCCACACCAACCCATGTCCCCTGGTGCCAGGTCACAACCACCCTATCAAGCTGCATACAACCAAGGTTACATGCCCGATCCCTATGATGAGGATGCTCCTCATTATAAGGATTTGTAGTTAGTTTCGTGCTCATGCTCTTTTTTAATGCTCTGCATTGTTGTTTGCCACATGTTCGTGGACTCTTTATTTTATGTCTGATTTATGTTATGTTCAGCAACATATGGTGTGTTAATGTTATTTTGTTTAGTATTACCATTTCTTGTGGATAAAAGATTTATGTTGCTGTCACTGTTGTCTGTGTCATTCATTATTGAGTATGTGTGATATTATGCAATGTGTGTGGGTATGCTTGTGCAAATGGGCTGGTGGGCATATCACAACACACCGAAAAGGGGGGCTCTGGACATCAAGCACATCTCTGCTGGCTGGCACCGAAAATATGAATGCTGGTGTTTGCTGTTACTTACCGCAACGTGATGACCAGCATCTCCTCGCCTGGAATGTTGGTGTCCCTCTTCATCAACGGCTCACGTACCTTCGACAACAGTTCGTCGAAGGAGGGGATGGACATCCGCAGGTAGTTGAAGAACTTCATCGGGTCCCTCTCTCGCAGTGGCCTGTACAGCGTGACAAAGTGGCCATGCGTGCATCTGGCAGCATTTATGGGATGAACCCATGATCGCCGTTTTCGCTTGTTCTTGAGGTACAGGTACCCCTTTGCAGCAAGCACAAATACTTGGACTGCATCCATCTGTGGAAAACCCCACCTTCCCCAAAATGGCTTTTTATACCCCTTCCCTTGGTTTTTCATCTGCAATTAATTTGGTTTCTCACATTTCACTTTTTATATTGATCCGTCACTAATCACGGACGTGATCACGGACTGTGTGGCCACTACTGCGACTTCCGTACTGACATACGTCCGTGTGCACGGACGCACAGTCCGTAGAAATCACGCTCGTCTGACCCTAGCCTTAGGCAAGAACGTAATACTGCTAGAAAGGACTTGCGGAGTGCGCCACGTCCACAACGTCCGTGTAGCTTTGTATGTGAGTGATGAAACGAGGTCAGATGGACTGCATTTATACGTCCAGCATTTTTGACGGACAGAATGTTTTTTCATTTTAATTTATTTTCCCTGCTACATCAGTCAAAAAATACATCAGTGAAAAAAACGGACTGTTTGGCCACTACCTTGTTGTCAGTCAGTAAGTACGTCCGTACTGCACGGACGCACAGTCCGTACAAAATGCGCTCATCTGACCCTAGCCTTAGATGTTATTTTGAATTTTTTTCAAACACCAGTTAACCACTTGGCTGCTATGGACGCGCTCAGCGCGTCCAGCCAAGTGGTTCTCCTGTGCTATGAACGCGCTCAGCGCGTCCATGCACAGGAGGTAGCAATCCGCCGGATTCCGGCGGATTGCTGCGCCCCCCGGTGCTGGGCTGACATCTTGGATGTCAGCCCAGCACTCCGGGACCTCGGCGGAGCAATTAGATGTCATTGCGGCGGCGCGATGACATCTAATTCAGGTGCCCCCCGCATGTGCGGAGGAAGCGCCTGAAAGGGAGGGGGGGGAGGTCCTTCGGACCTCTCTCCCTCCCGATCGCCGGGGGGCAGAGGGTTAATCCAGGCACCGTTTGGAAGGGCACAGCCTGCCCTTCCAAACTGTGGCTGTGATTAACCCCTGGGGAGCCGGATCACGAATCGGCGCTGAAAAGCACCGGATCGTGATCCTCTCCTGGAGCTGGCCAACATCTTGGATGTCGGCCAAGCCTCCAGGAACTCCTCCTGAGGACTGGCGTCATCGTGCATAGCACAATGACGCCAGTCCTGGAGTTAACCCCTAGCTGCCACCAATGGTGGAGATAGGGGTTCCAATGAACCCCCTATCTCCCGATCCGTGGCAGCTAGGGGTTAATGTTTGATGTTGTTGGATCGGCCAGAGCATGGCCTTTCCAAGGATACCAAACATGAGCATGAAAAATGTTTTAAAAAAAAAATTCAAAAAAATTCTAAAAAAAAAATAAACAAGTTTTTTTTGGTTTTTGTTTTGTTAATGCAGCAATATTGTTCCCATTTCAATTATAATGTGAACAATAATGCTGCACTAACGGTTTTTGTATGCGGTGCGTTTGTTAAAAAAAGTGAAATTTTCCCCCCAAAAAAATGTAACGAGACCCCATTTCTAATTTTTTTAACAAGCGCACCCCATACAAAATATAACCGCAAACGATCGCATGTTAAAATGTGAAAAAAAAACACTTTACACATAATAAATTATTGAAAATTAAAATTGTATTGCATTTTTGTTATAATATACAGACATGACATAATGTATACATATAATAATGACATATTATGAATCTGCCAAGACTGCCGGAAAGAACGATATATAATATGTCTGGGTCATATATCAAAATATGGCTACAAAACGCGGTTAAACATGATGAGCGAAAGCTGTAAAAATGACCTCAGCTCAGAGGTGTGAAAAGCCTCAGCAGCGAAAGGGTTAAATGCAGCAGATTAGGATGTTTTAGGGAAATTAATTCTCAAATCTCAATCAGAAGCAGACACCACCCCACCCTCAGTATGGTGTACAATGTATCAAATTGATTACCAGACTAAAAACACCTGGTGTTATGCCCGTTTGTGAACAGTAGGCTTGTGCACCGATTTTTTTTTCGGTTTGATTCGGTTCGATTTTTCGCATTTTTAAACTTTTCGATTCGGCTCGTTTCGACCGATTTCGGTTTCGATTCGATTCGGTTCGGCTCGTTTTTCGGGTACTTTTTTTTTCTGAATATCGACCATTTTTCGTATTTTCGTGTCACTGTGCTCGGTTTTTGTATCGACTTTTCGTGATTTCGGAAATTTTCGTTTTTCGGAATCGTACATTTTTCGGAATATCGACCATTTTTCGTATTTTTCGTGTCACTTTGCTCGTTTTTTGCATCGACTTTTCATTTTTCGGGAAATTTTCATTTTTTCGGAACGTCTGTTCTCCTCGTTTGACACATTTCAAGTCCATTCGAAAAATCCGAAAATATTTAATTTCGGCTCGGAAAACGTTTCGGATCTGACATTTTCGGATCTAAAAATTTTCGGAAATTCGGCCGCATCCGAAAACACGAATCGGGAAATTTCGTGAAAATTCCGAAATTCCGAAACCCGAAACGCACATCCCTAGTGAACAGAGGTCATTTAGAGTTGATAATCTTTCCACGTACACATTAGTTTTTAATTCAATATCTAATAAACCATTGCTTATAATATTCTGCAGTAAAGAGCCTCTTTATTTCTAGATTTTTTAGTATTTTTTTAAGCATTTTCTATACTTTTTTCAAAATTTCTTTTTTTTTTCGAACACGAACCGAACACACCCAAAAAGTTCGAAATTCACTAACTTTCAAACTGCCAAAGTTCGGGTCGAACTCCGAACCATCCGAACCCGAACAGCTCATCCCTACTGATGAGGCCTAACAAAGCCAAAACGATCATCGGGGTCGCTGCACCACTCGTGCAGAGATGACGTCCTTGGCATTTCAGCACTGACCACCCTTTCTGGGTGTAGCGTCTGATTTGCATATGGAGCAGTTCTCTCATTAATGGCACAAGCAAGCTAAACCCTTGTGGGATCTGAGCGGGCCCCACTGTAGAGCAGGATACTAGAGCCGTTGCTCATTCTCAGGACACTCACAAACCTCCCTTTTCCTCAACCACAGAGAAACAAGTTCAAATCCTGATCAGCATGCACAACTGTGGAGAAGCAAGTCTCAACCTCACCACCATGTCGCTGGTCTACAATTATGAAAGCAGACTCAGAAGACCTCAACGGCAAGTACCTTTTGGCTAGATACCTAATGGTACATACATGCCTACCACAAGATATCGACTGCGTAGCCTAGTGGCCACGTCTCTGCTCTTCAACCAAGGAGAAGCAATTTCAAATCCCGATTAGCATCCCTCCTTTACAACTGTGGAGAAGCAGGTCTTGATCATACAACCATGGAGAAGTGGGATCAACCTCTCCACCATGTCACTGGTCTACAATCATGGAAATCAGACACAGATCCCACACACACAATGATAATATTATGTTGTTGTAACTACGTTATCTAACGTCATCAACATCCTTTCAATGTTTCCTTTGAAAATCTTCCACGTAGAGCTGAATCACGCCGAGGGACGCGGCCGGATTTATTTGTAAGGGCTCAGCTAATTTATCTGGATTCACTTATCCGACTTCTCGTAAGTAGAGTTATGGGGGGGCGGCATTTACTAATTTGCTGTACCTGACAAGACAGATAAATCAAACGAGAAAAATACTAAGCAGACACCACCGATGGGAAAAGTCCTGCTCGGAAAATGTCTCCCGTCCATCGTCCAGACAGAAAAACCTCGCTTCGTAAGAATTCGGCCATTTAAAATATTTTCAGACAATGTACTTTCTCTGTAACGTTAACCTTTAATGTGTCTGACAGTGGCATGCCAAGGGGGGAGGGTGATGTTCTGAAGACTGGCCTTGTCTAAAATAAAATTATTAATGAACGTTCCAACCCACCACTCAAGAAGATGGCCTGCGTGTCTGCTTGTTATCGGGGAAAATGGATAAGCTGTCACTACCGTTGAATTATTTTCTCCCTTCATCGTATGGAAATGATTAGAGCAAACGAAACGTACATGGGCATGTCCCATCTCTACTTTTACCTATCCCATTTTCCGAGTCTGCAAAACCAATAAAATTTAAGAATGTCATTTTAATTTACAGAAAATGTATTTTTTTTGTGAATCATATTATATAATATTATATTATTAAATTGCTATATTTTATATTAAATTTTATTCATTTGTATTTTTGATTTACAGTAAATTTATTATTTTCTTGAATCGTATTATTAAATTATTATATTTTATATTAAATTATATTCATTTGTATTTTTGATTTACAGTAAATTTACTATTTTTTGAATCGTACTATTAAATTTTATATTAAATTATATTCATTTGTATTTTTGATTTACAGTAAATTTATCATTTTTTTGAATCATATTATTAAATTATTATATTTTATATTAAATTATATTCATATGTATTTTTTATTTACAAAAAATATATAATTTTTGAATGTTAATGTAAAAATATATACTGGTGGTAAAACTACTGATCTTTCAAGGTAATGTCACCTTCCTCCTTTGACTCCTGGTAGCTCCATTTGCTAAACGTTTAACCATTGTCAAAAGAGGGAACTGATACAGATTTGGGAGATGTTAGCTTAAACATTATATTTAAATCCATGAGTTTTGTCCACGCGACTGATGAGAGAAAGACACAAAATTCTTATTTATTGATATTTTTTTGGGCAAAGTAACATTGAGACTTTTTTTGGAGTATCATGGATTAACATGTAGGCAGGTGGTCTTCACCATGGGGAAATATTCAAACAATTGCTTTAAAAATTGAACAGCCAACAGAAGAAAATCCATTATTGTAGCATGTTCAGAACCTTCTGAATGAGATGGCCTATCTGGAACGGATGCCAAGATGGCCGCTTAGACATGTTGCTTCTCAGACTCCTTTGAAGTTTTGAAGAGACTTATGGGGTCAATGGTGATGGTGTTTGGCAGGGACTCTTGAGGAGCCTCTCAAACCCCTCAACAACGGATGTTCTTGAATCCTCTGAATAAATTTCACATACCCTCCTCTATCCTCCTACACATCAATGGTAACAACAGTGAATCCTTCACGATTCCGCTCTTGCCACAGAAAAATAATGATCTTGGGTTGGTGCTTGATGTCTAAAAGTGCCCTACCTGGCCAAAAAAATGGTCACACACTATAATATTTGGTTGTGTCGCCTTTTGCTGTGATTGTGCATTATCCCAAAGATTAACCTCAATGGGGTTAAGGTCTGGACTGTGTGGTAGCCAATCCATGTGTAAAAATGATGTCTCATGCTCCCTCAACCACTCATGCACTATTTGAGCCTGATGAATCCTGGCATTGCCATCTTGAAATATGCCCGCTGTGCCATCAGGGAAGAAAAACCCATTGATGGAAAAACCCACTCATTCAGTATATTCAGGGAGTCACATGACCTCATTTTATGCCGAAACATATTACTGCATTAGTTTTCCAATGTAAGGTGAGCACCTATTGGCTGAGTTACATCCAGGGGGTGACGATTTTTTGGCCAGGTAGTGTATATTACAATACATTTACGTTTGTCTATGCTAATTACTCCCAAGTGGAATGGAAAATATATATGGTCATTTTGGAAGGGGTGGTGGGAAGTGCCATAATTCCCACCTTGGGCAATGTGTTTCTGTTATTCCAAGTTGGGTGCTGAATAAGTGATTTATTATAGAATTTATGCCAGCTCCTGGTCTCTGGCAAAAAAAAGATGCAATAAAGATAAAGGTAATGATAATATAAAATGGTCCAATGGGGTTGTAGCTGAAATTGACGCCATTTTGTATAACAAATGTGTAGCCAAAAAAAAGTTGACACCACTTAAAAATGTTCATCTGCTCACTCTGTTTGCGTCAAAAAGAAACTGAGCAGAATTTGTTGGAGAATGTTAGGGTTAACCCTAACCCTGAAACAAACACAAATAGTAACATAATCCTTCACGATTTAATACTTCTAAATATAAAGAGAACCTAGAATACTTTACACACATATATACATATCTATATCTCTATATAATATATATTGGTATTTTTATGCTTTCCTTTCTGTGATGAGAACTAACGTGTTTAGCACGACCTTGTCCAGTGTGTCAAGGTCACTGACATGTCTCTGTGCCGGATGTGGATAAGTATATTGGATCGCAAAAATACCTGGCCATTCCAGGTTTGGGAGTCACTGAGCTGAAGAAGAGGAGCAGTTCGTGATGTAGGACAAAAGATGAGTAAAATAGCTGGAAAGAAGTTAAAAAATAATTGAGCAGAGGCTGTCAGTAAAATCTGTCCAATTATTTAAGGGCACCATTATATTCCCCAATAGAGCATCTCATTAATAGGAGGTGCTATTCTTTACATTTTTCAGTTTTTTTAACCTTAGCACGGATGGATAAATATATCTGGTTGTCCATTTGGAGCCTCCAGTGACTTTGGCTCCATGGAAAGCTCTTCGACCTAAGTTCCTAAGTAGGGATGAGCCGAACACCCCCCGAGTTCGGTTCAGACCCGAACCCGAGCTTTCCAAATGTTCGGATCCGAACCCGAACCCGAACTCGAACTCAATACAAGTCAATGGGGCTGAAAATTCGGTTTTTAGAGTGCCCTCCAAGAGGGCATATATGCTAGATATTTGCCATAAAAGGTGTATGGGGGTCCGGGTAGTGCCCTGGGGGACAGGAAACAAGGACAAAAAGTAAAAAAAAAAATGTTTTTAAAGGGACAGTGAGTTTTCCATGAATTAAGGGTTAAAAATAAAAACGCAAAATTCCTTCAATTATCGTGCCTAGGAGGTCCCCATAACCTGCCCGTGAAGTGGCGGATTTCTAGGATGTATAGAAATATGTAAAAACCAAAAAATGACATTTCAAATGACGGTAAATGCTTTTCCTTTAATCTATCCATAAACAACTGCTTGGGGTGGCAGTCTGTATGAAAATAGGAGACATTTTCGGACACTCAGAAAAAGTTTACAGATTTTTTGGCGGTGAAAAGCAGGAGAATGACTGGAGAATGGAAAACTCTAGACCAAATAGCCGATTTGGAAAGTGAGAAAAATGGGAGAATTTATCTAGTTTGGCTATTTTGACCTAGAATTTTCTCTTCAGTCATTCTCCTGAGTTTCACCTTTCTCTGATTAACCCTGTCAGGGTTATTCAGAGAGCGGTGAAGAGCAGGAGAATGACTGGAGAATGGAAAATTCTAGGTCAAAATAGCCAAACCAGAAAAATTCTCCCATTTAGGCTAGGGTCAGACTAGCGAATTTTTAACGTGCGTTTAGGCGCACTTAATCACAGCCGCACTAGCAGCAAATGACGGGCAATGACTGCCAATATACGAAGTACGGTCGCACGAAAGTCCGGCTGCACAACGCAAGTGGAAAATGAACGCATTTTTTCGAGAACGCAGAACCGCTAGTACGGACGTACAGAGTGCGCTGCGTCCACTAGCGACGTGTGTGCGTGATTTGGAGACGTCAGGCCCTGCTCATGTCCGGCCAACATAATGTCCAGACACCCAAAGTTTCCTGGTTTGGATCCGTAAAAAATCAAGCACAATAATGCACATCGTATGACCGTTTTCGCGCATTCCGTGAAAAAATACGGCATTGCGTTCGGACGCACTTTTTGACGGTCGCTGCAAAAAATGCGTTAGACTGACCCTAGCCTTATCTCACTTTCCAAATTGGCTATTTGGTCCAGATTGTTCTCTTTTCCTGCCATTCTCCTGGTTTTCACCTTTCTCTGAACAACCCTGAGAGAGAGGTGAAAGCCAGGAGAACTGGCAGGAGAAGAGAACAATCTAGACCAAATAGCCGATTTGGAAAGTGAGTTAAATGGGAGAATTTTTCTGGTTTGGCTATTTTGACCTATAAATTTCACTTCTCCAGTTATTCTCCTGCTTTTCACCGCTCTCTGAATAACCCTGTGAATGTTTAATCCCGAGGTGAAAAATAACATTGCTTTAGATGTTAAAAGCGGGCAATGAGGAAATTTTGAATTTTTTTCAAACACCAGTTAAATGCAGCATATTAGGAAGTTTTAGGAGGGAAATTAACACTCAAATCTCAATCAGAAGCAGACACTACCCCACCCCCTCAGTACCTCAGTATAGTGTACAATGTATAAAATTGATTAGATCAGACTAAAAACACCTGGTGTTATGCACATTTGTGAACAGAGGTCATTTAGAGATGAGAATCTTTCCACGTACACATTAGTTTTTAATTCAATATCTAATAAGCCGCTGCTTATAATATTCTGCAGTAAAGAGTCTCTTTATTTCTAGATTTTTTGGTATTTTTTTAAGCATTTTCTATACATTTTCAATTTTTTATTTTTTTTTCGAACTCGAACCGAACACACCCAAAAAGTTTGAAGTTCGCGAACTTTCGAACAACCAAAGTTCGGGCCGAACTCCGAACCGTCCGAACCGAACAGCTCATCCCTATTCCTAAATTTAGGGACCCCAAAACGCCTTTAACGGCTCTACTTTCCGCACGGTGTTGCAGAGTGCTGTGGATATTTTTCTGATTGGTTATTAATAATAGCCATGCCTGGGTCTAAGCCTCAGAGCATGTTACTGCTTACTTATTACTTATTTAGATTTCAGTAAGGCTTTTGATACTGTTCCGCATAGAAGGCTTATCAATAAATTGCAAACTTTGAGCTTGGATTCCAATATTGTTGAATGGATTAGGCAGTGGTTGAGTGACAGGCAACAGAGGGTTGTGGTGAATGGAGTTTATTCGGCGCAAGGTCTTGTTACCAGTGGGGTACCTCAGGGGTCAGTACTTGGACCCATTCTCTTTAATATTTTTATTAGTGATATTGCAGAAGGTATTAGTGGTAAAGTATGTCTTTTTGCTGATGACACAAAGATTTGCAGCAGGGTTGACGTTCCTGGAGGGATCAGCCAAATGACAAATGATTTAGGTAAACTAAAAAAATGGTGGGAGCTGTGGCAATTGAGTTTTAATGTGGATAAGTGCAAGATAATGCACCTGGGACGTAAAAACCAAAGGGCTGAATATAGAATATTTGATACATCTGAGGGTTGGGATTTAGGGGTTATTATTGCAGAGGATCTAAGGGTAAGTAGTCAATGTAATAGAGCAGCAGGAAATGCTAGCAGAATGCTTGGTTGTAGACATGTGCATTCGTTTTAGTACTAAAACGATTTAGTCCGAATTTTGGGATAATTTAGTTTTCATATGACTCAAGAGAAACGAAACTGCTCAGTACAAAAAACGAAAGAAACTAAAATAAAATGCACTACATTTTAGTTTCAGTCCTTTTTGTGATAATACATTGATGAGTGAAGGAGACCAGCAATGAAGAGTGCAACATCCGAAGTTCTGCACCCTGCACATGCCAATGCAGTAGCATGTTCTATACAGAGAGGGGCATTAATTAATTCAGGAGGATGTTCTATACATTATACAGAGAGGGGTATTCATTTATGAAGGTGGATGTTGTATACATTATACAGAGAGGGGTATTAATTAATGCAGGAGGATGTTCTATACATTATACAGATAGGGGTATTACTTAATTCAGGAGGATGTTCTATACATTATACAGAGAGGGGTATTCATTTATGAAGGTGGATGTTGTATACATTATACAGAGAGGGGTATTAATTAATGCAGGAGGATGTTCTATACATTATACAGATAGGGGTATTAATTAATTCAGGAGGATGTTCTATACATTATACAGAGAGGGGTATTAATGAATGCAGGAGGATATTATCTACATTATACAGAGAGGGGTATTAATTAATGCAGGAGGATGTTCTAAACATTATACAGAGAGGAGCCTTTTATTTAGCCCTTTAAATCCAGTGGCTGTGAGCGCTGAGATCGGCTGCTTGTTATATTATCTTTCATTACAATGTATCAGTCTCAGCTGTTACAGTAAATGACTGTAACAGCGCTCAGAGTTTCAGTAAAACAATGAAATAATATTGTTATAACCTCTTATATAAAAATATTATTTATTAGTTTTACTGAAACTCTGAGCGCTGTGATGAGCAGTAGTCAGTTACTGTAACAGCTTTGCCTGACACGGGGCAGTATTACAATGTTGGTGCTAACTTAACCAGAGCTGTTGTAAACTGAAAACCTCCATAGGCTATAATGGCTCTGGGAAGTTTACAACAGCTCTGGTTAAGTTAGCACCAACTATGTAACATGGCCCACATTGTACTGAGAGTGAGAGATACTGTAACGAGCAGCGATCTCAGCCCTCTCAGGAGCCACCACTACAATAGTAATTGTATCCACTGGTTTTCGGATGAAATTAATTTTCATACTAAAGAACTGAAAACGAATTTCTTAAGCAACTAAATAAATTGCATTTTAGTACTAATCCATTAGTTCAAAACGAAATTTTGTGCTGTGCACATGTCTACTTGGTTGTGTAGGGAGAGGTATTAGCAGTAGGAAAAGGGAAGTGCTCATGCCACTGTACAGCGCACTGGTGAGACCTCACTTGGAGTACTGTGTGCAGTACTGGAGACCGTATCTCCAGAAGGATATAGACATCTTAGAGAGAGTTCAGAGAAGGGCTACTAAAATGGTGTATGGCTTGAAGGAGAAAAGTTACCAGGAAAGGCTTAATGATCTTAACATGTATAGCTTGGAAAAAAGACGAGACAGAGGAGATATGATAGAAACATTTAAATACGTAAAGGGAATCCACAAGGTAGAGGAAGGGAGTATATTTAAAAGGAAACAAAGTAGCAAAACAAGAGGACATAGTCTTGGATTAGAGGGGCAAAGGTTTAAAAGTAACATCAGGAAGCATTATTTTACTGAGAGGGTGGTGGATACATGGAACAGTCTTCCAGTAGAAGTGGTAGAGGCCAAAACAGTAATTGAATTTAAGCAGGCATGGGATAGGCATAAGGCTATCCTAAACAAAAGATAAATCCAGGTAAAGTATCCATGTAATTGGGCAGACTAGATGGGCCGAAAGGTTCTTATCTGCCGACATTTTTCTATGTTTCTATGTTTTCTACTGTATTCAAAATGAGATGACAAGTTATGTAGAGCATGATGTGTAAGTGTCTCCGTGTTTTTCCTGGGGCTCCGCCGTGTTCTCACTTACATATAGTCTCTCACACATTTTTACGTATAGCTGTGGTGTGCGCTTCGCATGGATGAGGAACACCCTGATCTATTTAGCTCAGCAAACAGCTGCAGGAGATGGAGTTGGCCGGGGTCCAAATCAGAAGCCGATTCACAGATCACAAAGTCTGTAATTCTCGTGTTGCTTTATGTCAGAATTCTACAGAACTGAGACACATAATGTGACATCACTCTGATGGAACACATCAACGGAGACGCGGGAGGAAGAGCTGGAATATCACATCGATCTAACCATCCCATCCCATATCTATCTATCTATCTATCTATCTATCCGATATCTATCTATCCGATATCTATCTATCCCATATCTATCTATCCCATATATATCTATCCCATATCTATCTATCCCATATCTATCTATCCCATATCTATCTATCCCATATCTATCTATCCCATATCTATCTATCCCATATCTATCCATCCCATATCTATCCCATATCTATCTATCTATCTATCTATCTATCTATCTATCTATCTATCTATCTATCTATCTATCTATCCCATATCTATCTATCTATCTATCCCATATCTATCTATCTATCCCATATCTATCTATCTATCTATCTATCTATCTATCTATCTATCTATCTATCTATCTATCTATCTATCTATCCCATATCTATCTATCCCATATCTATCTATCCCATATCTATCCATCTATCTATCTATCTATCTATCTATCTATCTATCTATCTATCTATCTATCTATCTATCTATCTATCTATCTATCTATCTATCTATCTATCTATCTATCTATCTATCTATCCCATATCTACCTATCCCATATCTATCCCATATCTATCTATCCCATATCTATCTATCTATCTATCTATCTATCTATCTATCTATCTATCTATCTATCTATCTATCTATACTTGCATACTTTTGCTGGTAAGACTCTATCACCCAGTATCCACAGACACCCACATCTCAACTGATCCCCTGCATACTTTTGCTGGTAGGATCCCCATCACCCAGTATTTGCAGGCACCACATTGTAACGTTACCTTGGTCTCTTTTTTTAAATTTATTTTTGTCTCCTTTCTCCACCATTTGCTTTGCTAATTAGCATGTAAATCTCCTGCCCTATTGACACAGCCCATCCAGCATCAGGTGTTTACCTTTTAACTGCCTGAATGCAATTAGTCTGCCCTATATAACAGCTAAGACTGGCTCCATTTGAGCCTTGGCTCTTGTGACATCCCCAAGTGGCATCCTAAGTGGATGTTTAGAGTTGATTTCCTGGAGTTGAAGGAACTGCAAGGCCCACTTTTTACTCTGGGTAAAGGCACATCTATATCATGCTTTCTCTCATGCTTCTACTCTTTACTTCTACCTTTCTCCTTAAATGGAACTCCTGCCCCTCTACCACTGACCCCTACACTATCTGCATCTCTACCTCCCTCCTCTCGTCCCACATGATGGCCTCACATGAGCTCCTTTGCTTCCTCAGAACATGGTCTCCCTCTAACTCTCGTGCTGCCAATCACTCCCACTCCCACAAATCCCATTCCCACCTTCTCTTTCTCACCCTCCTGCTGTTACTCTATGCAGGTGACATATCCCCTAACCCTGGCCCCACAACACATCCAATACTTCCCTCTCATCCTATCTCCATCGCACATAAATCACCTCCCTGCAAGCCCAGCAACCTCATTCCCATAAACTCTCAGCGCCTGCCCTCTTTCTCCTGCGTCCTCTGGAACGCTCGCTCTGTGTGCAACAAACTCACAGCAATCCATGACTTCTTCCTTTCAAACTCCTTCAACCTCCTAGCTTTAACTGAAACCTGGCTAACTCCCTCTGACACGGCCTCCGTTGCTGCTCTCTCACATGGTGGTCTACACTTGAGCCATACCCCCAGACCGGGTGAGAGAAATGGGGGCAGGGTCGGAATCCTGCTCTCTCCCACCTGCACCTACCAGCATCTCCCTCCACCCCCATCCCTCTCCTTCTCCTCCTTCGAGACACACTGCATCCGCCTGTTCTCTCCTCTGGCTCTCAGGGTGGCAGTCATCTACTGCCCACCGGGACCAACCTCCCAGTTCTTTGACCACTTTGCTACCTGGCTTTCTCACTTCCTGTCTTCTAATCTTCCATGCCTAATTCTCGGGGACTTCAACATTCCCATTGATTATCCTTCCGCCCCTGCTGCCTCCAAACTTCTTTCACTCACTTCCTCCCTTGGACTCACACAATCCTCCCTCCTCCTTACCCACCGCGATGGTCACGCTATTGACCTTGTCTTTTCCAACCTCTGCTCCATTTCTGAGTTCAACTGTCACCCTTTCCCCATCTCTGACCACCACCTTCTCTCTTTCAACCTATCTGGACTTCCTAAACACCCTGCTCCCCCACCCCGCACACACACTCGCAGAAATCTACATGCTGTTGATCCCCATCAATTCTCCAATCTACATCACCACCTCCCTCACACCTCATCCTTCACCTGCCCTGATGCTGCCACTAATCACTACAACACTACTCTTATCTCTGCTCTAGACACTCTTGCTCCTCTTCGACTCTGTAAGGCCCCACGCCGCCAGCTTCAGCCCTGGCACACCCTCCAGACTCGCTACCTGCAAAGATGTTCCCGCACTGCAGAGCGTGCCTGCAGGAAATCCTGCTCTGAAGCTGATTTTGTTCACTTCAAGTTTATTCTCCGGTCATACACCTCTGCCCTCCACTTGGCCAAACAATCCTTCTTCTCATCTCTTATATCTACGCTGTCCTCCAACCCTAAACGGCTCTGGTCCACCTTCAACACCCTCCTCTACCCACCTGCACCTCCCCCCTCAGCTGCCTTCAGCGCTCAAGACCTGGCAGACTACTTCCTCAGTAAAACTCTAACTATCAGAAGCAACATCCCAACACAAGATAGTTATCTGCCACCTCCACTCCCAGAGGTCCCCTCTGTCACCCTCTGCCGCTTCCTCCCAGCCACTGAGGAGGAAGTCAATTCCTTATTGTCCTCCTCACATTTCACCACGTGCCCGCTCGACCCCATTCCCTCACATCTAATTCCTCCCCTCTCCTCCTCTCTCACCCCTGCTCTCACACACATCTTCAACCTATCTCTCTCCACTGGCTCCTTTCCATCCGCCTTCAAACACGCGCTAGTTACCCCTTTACTAAAGAAACCATCCCTCGTTCCCAACTCTCCATCCAACTACCGCCCTGTATGACTGCTTCCCTTTACCTCAAGCTCTTAGAAAAACTAGTCTTCAACCGCCTCTCCCTCTTCCTGTCCTCCAATTCCCTACTTGACCCCCTGCAATCTGGCTTCCGTCCCCTACACTCAACTGAAACTGCCCTCACCAAAGTCACCAACGACCTCCTAACTGCTAAAAAACACGGCCACTATTCTATTCTCATCTAGCTTGACCTCTCGGCTGCTTTTTACACTGTTGACCACCCCCTCCTTCTACAGACCCTCAACTCTCTGGGTCTCGGTGACACTGCACTTGCTTGAGTTGACTCCTATTTATCCAACAGGTCCTTCTGTGTCTTCCGTCCCCTACACTCAACTGAAACTGCCCTCACCAAATCACCAACGACCTCCTAACTGCTAAAAAACACGGCCACTATTCTATTCTCATCCTGCTTGACATCTTGGCTGCTTTTGACACTGTTGACCACCCCCTCCTTCTACAGACCCTCAACTCTCTGGGTCTCGGTGACACTGCACTTGCTTGGGTTGACTCCTATTTATCCAACAGGTCCTTCTGTGTGTCCTTTGCTGGTAACTCCTCCTCTTCATTGCCTCTATCTGTTGGTGTACCTCAAGGCTCTGTCCTTGGTCCTCTGCTCTTTTCCATCTACACCTCCTCCCTGGGCAAAATCATCAACAGCTTTGGCTTTAATTACCACCTCTACGCTGATGACACTCAGATCTACCTCTCTACCCCTGATCTCTCTCCCCCTGTCCTTTCAAAAGTCAGTGACTGTTTATCTGCCATCTCCTCCTGGATGGCCTCCCACCACCTAAAGATCAACATGTCAAAGACTGAGCTCCTACTTATTCCTCCCTCCAATGCCTCCCCACCTCCTGACTTCTCTATCACGGTGGAGGGTATCACCATCTCCCCATCAAACCAAGTTCGCTGTCTTTGAGATACACTTGACTCTGCTCTTTCCTTCATCCCCCACATCAAGTCTCTTTCCTCCTCCTGCCGATACCAACTGCGTAATATTTCCAGAATTCGGCCATTTCTTACCGCTGTCGCCACAAAACAACTCATACACGCCCTGGTAATCTCTCGACTCGACTATTGCAATAATCTCTTATCTGGCCTCCCTCTGTCCCGCCTCTCCCCCCTACAATCCATCCTGAACGCCTCCGCCAGGCTAATTCACCTCACCCGCCGCTCTGTCTCTGCCGCTCCCCTCTGCGAGTCCCTTCACTGGCTCCCCATCCACTGCAGAATTAAGTTCAAAATCCTTATCCTTACCTACAAAACCCTCACTAACTCAGCTCCCCACTACCTGTCCTCACTAATCACCAAATACACCCCAGCCCGCTCCCTAAGGTCAAACAGTGACCTGCGCCTAGCTTCTCCCCGCATCACCTCTTCCCATGATAGACTGCAGGATTTCTCACGCGCAGCCCCCATTCTCTGGAACGCTCTCCCTCGTACTGTCAGACTTTCCCCTAACTTCTCTTCCTTCAAACGCTCCCTTAAAACGTTCCTATTTAGGGAAGCCTACCACCCAACTCACTGACTCAACCATCAATCACTCTCACCTTACAGTCCTCTCCTCCTGTTTCCAACCCCAACCCTCCTAGATTGTGAGTTCCTACGGGAATAGGGCCCTCATCTCCTCCTGTACTGTTTGTCAAATGTTGTTCAATGTATTGTAACCCTGTCTATACTGTGCCTATTGTACAGCGCTGCGGAATATGCTGGCACTTTATAAATAAAGAATAATAATAATAATAATCTATCCCATATCTATCTATCTATCTATCTATCTATCTATCTATCTATCTATCCCATATCTATCTATCTATCTATCCATATCTATCTATCTATCTATCTATCTATCTATCTATCTATCTATCTATCTATCTATCTATCTATCTATCTATCCCTCTACTTATCTATCCCATCTATTTCTTTCTATATTCATCTATCTAGCCCTCTATCTATTGATATCCCTCTTTATTTATCCATATCAATCCATCTATTTCAATCTATTATCTATTTATCCATATCTACCTGTATTTATTATTTTATTTATTTACTAGTTGTAAAGCCTGCCCAGAGGGCAGTCTATTGTGGATATACTGCCCCTGCTCATGGATACTGCCCCAGCTCGTGGATACTGCCCCAGCTCGTGGATACTGCCCCAGCTCGTGGATATTGCCCCAGCACGTGGATACTGCCCCAGCACGTGGATATTGCCCCAGCACGTGGATATTGCCCCAGCTCGTGGATACTGCCCCAGCACGTGGATATTGCCCCAGAACGTGGATACTGCCCCAGCACGTGGATATTGCCCCAGCACGTGGATATTGCCCCAGCATGTGGATATTGCCGCAGCACGTGGATATTGCCCCAGCTTGTGGATACTGCCCCAGCTCGTGGATATTGCCCCAGAACGTGGATACTGCCCCAGCACGTGGATATTGCCCCAGCACGTGGATATTGCCCCAGCATGTGGATATTGCCGCAGCACGTGGATATTGCCCCAGCTTGTGGATACTGCCCCAGCTCGTGGATACTGCCCCAGCTCCTGGATATTGCCCCAGCACGTGGATACTGCCCCAGCACGTGGATACTGCCCCAGCTCGTGGATACTGCCCCAGGTCGTGGATATTGCCCCAGCACGTGGATACTGCCCAGCACGTGGATATTGCCCCAGCACGTGGATGGATACTGCCCCAGCACGTGGATACTGCCCCAGCACGTGGATACTGCCCCAGCACGTGGATGGATACTGCCCCAGCACGTGGATATTGCCCCAGCTCGTGGATACTGCCCCAGCTCGTGGATACTGCCCAAGCTCGTGGATATTGTCCCAGCACGTGGATACTGCCCAAGCACGTGGATACTGCCCCAGCTCGTGGATACTGCCCCAGCTCGTGGATATTGCCCCAGCACGTAGATATTGCCCCAGCACGTGGATATTGCCCCAGCTCGTGGATACTGCCCCAGCTCGTGGATACTGCCCTAGCACGTGGATATTGCCCCAGCTCGTGGATACTGCCCCAGCTCGTGGATACTGCCCCAGCACGTGGATATCGCCCCAGCACGTGGATATCGCCCCAGCTCGTGGATAGCGCCCCAGCTCGTGGATACTGCCCCAGCTCGTGGATACTGCCCCAGCTCGTGGATATTGCCCCAGCACGTGGATACTGCCCTAGCACGTGGATATTGCCCCAGCTCGTGGATACTGCCCCAGCACGTGGATACTGCCCCAGCACGTGGATACAGCCACAGCACGTGGATACTGCCCCAGCACGTGGATATTGCCCCAGCACGTGGATACTGCCCCAGCTCGTGGATACTGCCCCAGCTCGTGGATACTGCCCCAGCTCGTGGATACTGCCCCAGCACGTGGATACTGCCCCAGCACGTGGATACTGCCCCAGCACGTGGATATCGCCCCAGCTCGTGGATACTGCCCAGCACGTGGATACTGCCCCAGCTCGTGGATATCACCCCAGCACGTGGATATCGCCCCAGCACGTGGATACTGCCCCAGCACGTGGATACTGCCCCAGCTCGTGGATATCGCCCCAGCACGTGGATATCGCCCCAGCTCGTGGTTACTGCCCCAGCACGTGGATACTGCCCCAGCACGTGGATATCGCCCCAGCACGTGGATATCGCCCCAGCTCGTGGATACTGCCCCAGCTCGTGGATATCGCCCCAGCACGTGGATATCGCCCCAGCTCGTGGATACTGCCCCAGCACGTGGATACTGCCCCAGCTCGTGGATATCGCCCGAGCACGTGGATACTGCCCCAGCACGTGGATACTGCCCCAACTCGTGGATATTGGCCCCCCAGCTCGTGGATACGGCCCCCCAGCTCGTGGATACGGACCCCCAGCTCGTGGATATTGGCCCCCCCGCTCGTGGATATGGCCCCCCCGCTCGTGGATATGGCCCCCAGCTCGTGGATATACTCACCTACATCGGCCCTCCAGCGATGGCGGTCCCGCTTCCAGCGTCCTCTCTCTCTCTCCGTTGGTCGCCGGGATGACGTCACGGAAGCCTTTGACCCCCGGGGTCAAAGGCTTTCGTGACGTCATTCCGGCGAACAACGGAGAGAGAGAGGATGCTGCAAGCGGGACCGCCGATGTCGGTGAGTATGTTTTGGGAACCTCGGCCCTGATCCCCAGCGGTGACCTCCTCCGGCTGCCGCTGGCAGCACGGCGGGCCTCTAGGCTTAGGCGAGTCCCCGGCTCGGTTTGGGCCGACAGGCCCAGCCGAGCCGGGGGCTCGCCTAAGCCTAGAGGCCCGCCGAGCAGCCAGCGGCAGCCGGAGGAGGTCTCCGCTGGAGCTCAGGGCCGATTTTGGGGTGTATTTTTTGGGAACTTCGGCCCCGATCCTCCAGCGGTGACCTTCTCCGGCTGCCGCTGGCTGCTCGGCGGGCCTCTAGGCTTAGGCGAGTCCCCGGCTCGGCTGGGCCTGTAGGCCCAAACCGAGCCGGGGGCTCGCCTAAGCCTAGAGGCCCGCCGAGCAGCCAGCGGCAGCCGGAGGAGGTCTCTGCTGGAGCTCAGGGCCGATTTTGGGGTGTATTTTTTGGGAACTTCGGCCCCGATCCTCCAGCGGTGACCTTCTCCGGCTGCCGCTGGCTGCTCGGCGGGCCTCTAGGCTTAGGCGAGTCCCCGGCTCGGCTGGGCCTGTAGGCCCAAACCGAGCCGGGGGCTCGCCTAAGCCTAGAGGCCCGCCGAGCAGCCAGCGGCAGCCGGAGGAGGTCTCTGCTGGAGCTCAGGGCCGATTTTGGGGTGTATTTTTTGGGAACTTCGGCCCCGATCCTCCAGCGGTGACCTTCTCCGGCTGCCGCTGGCTGCTCGGCGGGCCTCTAGGCTTAGGCGAGTCCCCGGCTCGGCTGGGCCTGTAGGCCCAAACCGAGCCGGGGGCTCGCCTAAGCCTAGAGGCCCGCCGAGCTGCCAGCGGCAGCCGGAGGAGGTCACCGCTGGGGATCAGGGCCGAGGTTCCAAAACATACTCACCGACATCGGCGGTCCCGCTTCCAGCGTCCTCTCTCTCTCTCCGTTGGTCGCCGGGATGACGTCACGAAGCCTTTGACCCCCGGGGTCAAAGGCTTTCGTGACGTCATTCCGGCGAACAACGGAGAGAGAGAGGATGCTGCAAGCGGACCGCCGATGTCGGTGAGTATGTTTTGGGAACCTCGGCCCTGATCCCCAGCGGTGACCTCCTCCGGCTGCCGCTGGCAGCTCGGCGGGCCTCTAGGCTTAGGCGAGTCCCCGGCTCGGTTTGGGCCTGTAGGCCCAAACCGAGCCGGGGGCTCGCCTAAGCCTAGAGGCCCGCCGAGCAGCCAGCGGCAGCCGGAGGAGGTCTCCGCTGGAGCTCAGGGCCGATTTTGGGGTGTATTTTTTGGGAACTTCGGCCCCGATCCTCCAGCGGTGACCTTCTCCGGCTGCCGCTGGCTGCTCGGCGGGCCTCTAGGCTTAGGCGAGTCCCCGGCTCGGCTGGGCCTGTAGCCCAAACCGAGCCGGGGGCTCGCCTAAGCCTAGAGGCCCGCCGAGCAGCCAGCGGCAGCCGGAGGAGGTCTCCGCTGGAGCTCAGGGCCGATTTTGGGGTGTATTTTTTGGAACTTCGGCCCCGATCCTCCAGCGGTGACCTTCTCCGGCTGCCGCTGGCTGCTCGGCGGGCCTCTAGGCTTAGGCGAGTCCCCGGCTCGGCTGGGCCTGTAGGCCCAAACCGAGCCGGGGGCTCGCCTAAGCCTAGAGCCCGCCGAGCTGCCAGCGGCAGCCGGAGGAGGTCACCGCTGGGGATCAGGGCCGAGGTTCCCAAAACATACTCACCGACATCGGCGGTCCCGCTTCCAGCGTCCTCTCTCTCTCTCCGTTGGTCGCCGGGATGACGTCACGGAAGCCTTTGACCCCCGGGGTCAAAGGCTTTCGTGACGTCATTCCGGCGAACAACGGAGAGAGAGAGGATGCTGCAAGCGGGACCGCCGATGTCGGTGAGTATGTTTTGGGAACCTCGGCCCTGATCCCCAGCGGTGACCTCCTCCGGCTGCCGCTGGCAGCTCGGCGGGCCTCTAGGCTTAGGCGAGTCCCCGGCTCGGTTTGGGCCTAGGCCCAAACCGAGCCGGGGGCTCGCCTAAGCCTAGAGGCCCGCCGAGCAGCCAGCGGCAGCCGGAGGAGGTCTCCGCTGGAGCTCAGGGCCGATTTTGGGGTGTATTTTTTTGGGAACTTCGGCCCCGATCCTCCAGCGGTGACCTTCTCCGGCTGCCGCTGGCTGCTCGGCGGGCCTCTAGGCTTAGGCGAGTCCCCGGCTCGGCTGGGCCTGTAGGCCCAAACCGAGCCGGGGGCTCGCCTAAGCCTAGAGGCCCGCCGAGCAGCCAGCGGCAGCCGGAGGAGGTCTCCGCTGGATCTCAGGGCCGACTTATGGGGTTAAGTATGTTTTGGGAACTTCGGCCCCGATCCTCCAGCGGTGACCGGCGGCCTGCTCGGCGGACCTCTAGACTTAGGCGAGTCCCCGGCTCGGCTGGGCCTGTAGGCCCAAACCGAGCCGGGGGCTCGCTTAAGCCTAGAGGCCCGCCGATCAGCCAGCGGCAGCCGGAGGACGGTCACCGCTGGAGGATCGGGGCATCTGGCCGTGTAAACACACGGGTAGCTGCGCGCGGCTCGTGCCGTTTTTTTTTTTTTTTCACGCGGCCGGCACGCGCAGCTACCTGTGTGTTTTAACGGCCGCTTTCAAATGTCCGTCGCGCATGCGCAGTAGGGTTTTGGCGACGGACAGTTTTTAGCTTACTCAATTATAGTATAGATAAAGGATTTTCCAGGAAGGATACATAGAGATTTCACTCGTTTTCAGTATGTCCTGGGTTCAAGAACATTGTATTGATTCAGTCGTTACAGAAATACAAAGTAATAAAATGCAAGATATTAAAAAACAACACAAATATACAGATTAACACAGAAAATAAATATGTAGGAAATATAGTCACTATGTTACATGTTTACAGGTGCATTCTGTATATAGTCACTGTGTTACATGTTTACAGGCACATTCTGTATATAGTCACTATGTTACATGTTTACAGGTGCATTCTGTATATAGTCAGTCACTGTGTTACATGTTTGCAGGTGCATTCTGTATATAGTCACTATGTAACATGTTTACAGGCACATTCTGTATATAGTCACTATGTTACATGTGTCTACGGGTGCATTCCATATATAGTCACTATGATACATGTTTACAGGCACATTCTGTATATAGTCACTATGTTACATGTTTACAGGTGCATTCTGTATATAGTCAGTCACTGTGTTACATGTTTGCAGGTGCATTCTGTATATAGTCACTATGTAACATGTTTACAGGCACATTCTGTATATAGTCACTATGTTACATGTGTCTACGGGTGCATTCCATATATAGTCACTATGATACATGTTTACAGGCACATTCTATATATAGTCACTATGTTACATGCTTACAGTAGGGATGGTCTGGCAGTTTGATCCGAACATGAGTTTGATTCGAACATTGCCCGTTCGGCTGTTCTGCGAACATCGAACATTTCCGTGTGTTCGCCCACAATGCACCACAATGGACCACCATGCACTTATTAACTGGCCTGAAGCTTGTAATTGGCTACAACCTTGCACCTGACCACAGGTCAGGTGCAAGACAGGTGCAAGACTATGCCAATCAGAACTCAGAGTCCAGAGTCAAATTTTGTCCAATCATGGGCTCACAGAGCTAGGTCCCGCAGCACACTAAGGCTTCCCCGCAGCCCCAGAACGTGGTTTTATTGCAGGAGTGAGAGGAGATTGTTCTTTCAGTGTGTCTCACAGACATCTAGCAGATTTCTGTGTCTTCTCACTGCCAGCTATTGGGGTCTCACTTTCTTCTAGCAGATATCTGGGAATTATAATCTGTGTCTTCTCACTGCCAGCTATTGGGGTCTCACAGACATCTAGCAGATATCTGGGAATTGTAATCTGTGTCTTCTCACTGCCAGCTATCAAGGGGTCCCACATACTACTAGCAGATATCTGGGAATTGTAATCTGTGTTTTCTCACTGCCAGCTATCAGGGGGTCCCACATTATTCTAGCAGATATCTGAGAATTGTAATCTGTGTCTTCTCTGCCTGATATCAAGGGGTCCCACATACTTCTAGCATATATCTGGGAATTGTAATCTGTGTTTTCTCACTGCCAGCTATTAAGGGGTCCCACATACTTCTAGCAGGTATCTGGGAATTGTAATCTGTTTCTTCTCACTGCCAGCTATTGGGGTCTCACAGACGTCTATCAGATATCTGGGAATTGGAATCTGTGTCTTCACACTGCCAGCTATCAAGGGGTTCCACATACTTCTAGCAGATATCTGGGAATTGTAATCTGTATCTTCTCACTGCCAGCTATTGGGGTCCCACATACTTCTAGCAGGTATCTGGGAATTGTAATCTGTGTTTCCTCACTGCCAGCTATCAGGGGGTCCCACATTATTCTAGCAGATATCTGAGAATTGTAATCTGTGTCTTCTCACTGCCAGCTTTCAAGGGGTCCCACATACTTCTAGCAGATATCTGGGAATTGTAATCTGTGTCTTCTCACTGCCAGCTATCAAGGGGTCTCACTTTCTTTTAGCAGATATCTGGGAATTGTAATCTGTGTCTTCTCACTGCCAGCTATTGAGGTCTCACAGACTTCTCTGGGAATTGTAATCTGTGTCTTCTCAGTGCCAGCTATCAAGGGGTTCCACACACTTCTAGCAGATATCTGGAAATTGTAATCTGTGTCTTCTCACTGCCAGCTATCAGGGGGTCTCACATACTTCTAGCAGATATCTGGGATTTGTAATCTGTGTTTTCTCAGTGCCAGCTATCAAGGGGTCCCACATATTTCTAGCAGATATCTGGGAATTGTAATCTGTGTCTTCTCACTGCCAGCTATTGGGGTCTCACTTTCTTCTAGCAGATATCTGGGAATTGTAATCTGTGTCTTCTCACTGACAGCTATCAAGGGGTCCCACATACTACTAGCAGATATCTGGGAATTGTAATCTGTGTTTTCTCACTGCCAGCTATCAGGGGGTCTCACATACTTCTAGCAGGTATCTGGAAATTGAAATCTGTGTCTTCTCACTGCCAGCTATTGGGGTCTCACAGATTTCTAGCAGATATCTGGGAATTGTAATCTGTGTCTTCTCACTGCGAGCTATCAGGGTGTCTCACATACTTCTAGCAGATATCTGGGAATTGTATTCTGTGTCTTCTCACTGCCAGCTATCAAGGGGTCCCACATACTACTAGCAGATATCTTGGAATTGTAATCTGTGTTTTCTCAGTGCCAGCTATCAGGAGGTCCCACATAATCCTAGCAGTTATGTGGGAATTGTAATCTGTGTCTTCTCACTGCCAGCTATTGGGGTCTCACAGACTTCTAGCAGATATCTGGGAATTGGAATCTGTGTCTTCTCACTGCCAGCTATCAGGGAGTCCCACATACTTCTAGCAGATATCTGGGAATTGTAATCTGTGTCTTCTCACTGTCCGCTGTCAGGGGGTCCCACATACGTCTAGCAGATATCTGGGAATTGTATTCTGTGTCTTCTCACTGCCAGCTATCAAGGGGTCCCACATACTACTAGCAGATATCTTGGAATTGTAATCTGTGTTTTCTCAGTGCCAGCTATCAGGAGGTCCCACATAATCCTAGCAGATATCTGGGAATTGTAATCTGTGTCTTCTCACTGTCCGCTGTCAGGGGGTCCCACATACGTCTAGCAGATATCTGGGAATTGTAATCTGTGTCTTCTCACTGCCAGCTATCAAGGGGTCCCACATACTTCTAGCAGATATCTGGGAATTGTAATCTGTGTGTTAGCCTGGCAGCAGCTGGCATTGCCATCAGGCTGTATCACTGACTTATAGCATTGTTCTGGAAAATTTTATTTATTTATTTGCAAAGGATTTTACCAGGAAGGATACATTGAGATTTCTCTCGTTTTCAAGTATGTCCTGGGTTCAAGAACATTGAGTGGTTACAGTTGTTACAGAAATACAAAGTAATAAAACGCAAGATATTAAAAACAACACAAATAAACAGATTAACATATCATGGGAAGGGCTAGAAACATTGGGTTAATTAGGGTGATTTGCAAAGTGGAAGCAGCTGGAAAGTAAGCTACAAATTTCAGACCAGCACTGGGTGGGTGGGTGGATGGGGAGGGAGTATATTTAATCTAATTCTAGATACCATACAATAACACAGTTTAATCAGAGTTCATCTGTTTATCTATTCAGAGTAGAATCTGGGTGTTGCCAGCTATCAGGTTGTATCACTGACGTATAGCATTGTTCTGGAAAAACTGTATATCTTTAATCTATATATCACTCACCATGTCAGATCAAAAAGGACAGGCAGACGCTCCCAGACACAGATAAGAGGGCAAGCAGCCTCTGTGTCGGAAGGCTTTGCCCCTGGTCATTGTAGACGTGGTGCATCCTCTGCAGGGGCACACTTGTCCTTGTTTCTAACTGGTGCTGGCCGTCTCTTAAGCAGCAGCAACATACAGAGGATTTGCAGGATTGGCTAACCAGGCCATCCTCATCCTCCTCATCCTCTGCCAGCCAGTCTTGTAGTGGTTTACAGCCCACCTCAGCTGCCAAAACATCGAATTCAGCCTCCATGTGCACAGCTACGCCTGCCGTAGCCTCACTATCATACACGGAGGAGTCAGCTGAATTGTTTGACTACAGTGAGAGTGACAAGCTGCTTGAGAATGCGCAGCAACTCCAGTGCTCTGATTCAAACTCTGAGGTTGAGAAAGGGAATATAATCAGCCTAGAGGGAGGGGGTGTCAGTGACACACAAAGAACTGGCACTCATGTTCCCCCAGCAGCTGAAGCATATTGCGAGGTTGGCTCCAGTGACGAAGAGATAGGAGGTGATGACGATGATGAGGTCACTGACTCCACCTGGGTGCCTGATCGAACAGAGGAGTCAAGGGAGGAGGAGGCACAACAAAAATGAGGCAGAACGTCCTCTATGAGCAACCGTAGCCAGTCCTAGGCATCAGATGTCAGAGTTGTTCAGCTGCAGAGTGCTGTTGTCTCGCAGCACACGTCCAGGATCTCTGCTGTCTGGGAGTTCTTCACGACATGTGCAGCAGACTGCAGCATTGCTATTTGTAAGCTATGTCGGAAGAGGATCAAGCTTGGGAAACACATCAGACACTTGGGTACCACATGCTTGAAGCAACATATGACCACCTGCCACGCATCCCGTTGGCACAACACTTTTCATGGGTCATTCTCCTCATCTGTCTCTACCCCCACTATATGTCCTGCCATGTCATTGCCTACAACCTCCACTGACAGGGATGATGCTACAGTAATGGGTGTACCACGTCCTTCCTCTGAATCTGCCAGCATCCCATCAGCTGCAGATTTATGCAGTCAGATTTTGTTGCCCCAGCTGCTGCAGCGGAAGAAAAAAATTTTGTCCCAACCATTCACATGCACGTCTAAATGCCCGCTTGGCAAAATTACTCGCATTACAGCTGCTGCCTTTCCAGCTGGTGGACTCTGCTTCCTTCCGTTTATTTGCCGAATGTGCTGTACCACAGTGGCAGGTTCCAAAACGCCATTACTTTTCACGGAAGGCCATTCCAGCACTATACCAGCATGTGGAAGACAATGTTATTGAGTCATTAGGAAAGGCAGTCAGCAGCAAGGTGCACATTACTTTAGACACGTGGTCCAACAAGCATGGACAGGGCCGTTACATTACCTTCACGGCACACTGGGTAACACTGCTTGCAGCTGGGAGGGAACCAGGACGGGGCTCTGTGCTGGAACTTGCTCATCCACCATGCCTCCAGAAAGCTGCTTATATGAGGTCTGTCTGCTCCACCACCTCTTCCTCCTCCTCCTCCTCCTCCTTCAATGTTTCTGGCGAAGTGGCAGATAAACCAATGAGTGGCAGGGGCTATGCAATGGCTCAAGCAAAAAGTTGCCATACTGTGCTTGAGCTGGTTTGTTTAGGGGGCAGGAGCTACACCGAGCCAGAAATTCTGTCAGCTCTGCAGGGGCAGGTGCAGAGATGATTAACACCATGCCAGCTTGAGCTGGGAATGGTCGTCTGTGAGAATGGCAGCAACCTTGTCTCTACCCTAAGGCTAGGGTCAGACGAGCGTGATTTCTACGGACTGTACGTCTGTGCAGTACGGACATCGTCAGTACGGATGACGCAGTAGTGGTCACACAGTCCGTTTTTTCACTGAAGTTATTTTTGACGGATGTAGGAGGGAAAAATAAATTACAATGAAAAAACATTCTGTCCGTCAAAAATGCTGGACGTATAAATGCAGTCCGTCTGACCATGCTCCATCACTCACACACAAAGCTATGCAGACGTTGTGGATGTGGCACACTCCGCACATCCGTTCTAGCAGTATTACGTTCTTGCCTAACCTGCGTCCGTTTGCAGCGTCCGTCATGCGTCCGCAGTTCAGTGCGGCCGTACTTCATGTGTCAGGCTCCAATGGACTTTCTTTCATGCTATCACGGACGTACTTTTAGGCGCAATCACGGACGTGAACACTACGCTCGTCTGACAGCAGCCTAAGCCTGGGTAAATTGACGCATGTATCATGCCTAGCACACATCCTAAATCCGGTGGTACAGCGTTTCCTAACCAGGTACCCAGGGCTGGCAGAGCTTCTCAGCCAGACCAGAAAACTCTGCAGCCACTTCAGACGGTCATTTCCAGCAAGTGTTCACCTGTAGAAATTCAAAGAGAATTCCACCTTCCCACAAACCGTCTGATCTGTGACATGCCCACCAGGTGGAACTCAACATTAGCAATGCTGCAGCATCTGCACAAGCAGCAGAGGGCCATTAACGAGTACCTGTGTGAGTATGGCACAAGGACAGGTTCAGGTCAACTTGGTTTTTTTCCCCCCGCAGTGGCTGATGATCAAGGAGGCATGCACTGTACTGTCACCATTTGAGGAGGCAACAAGGATGGTGAGCAAGGACAGTGCATGCATCAGTGACACAATTCCTTTAGTGTTCCTGCTGGAGCGCACTCTGCGGGGAATTATAGATGTGGCTCTAGAGGCAGAGCAGCGGGAGGAAGAGGAGGCCTTCCCTAGCTCTCAAGGCCCCAGTCTTTACGCAGACAGCATTCCTGCGGGTCCTCAGATCAGACAGGAGGAGGATGAGGAATATTTAAGTTGTGGGGGCATTGAAGGTGGGGATTCCTCAAGGGAGGGTTTTGTGTCCCAGAAACCCAAAATGTCAGGGGGTCCCACATACGTCTAGCAGATATCTGGGAATTGTAATCTGTGTCTTCTCACTGCCAGCTATCAAGGGGTCCCACATACTTCTAGCAGATATCTGGGAATTGTAATCTGTGTGTTAGCCTGGCAGCAGCTGGCATTGCCATCAGGCTGTATCACTGACTTATAGCATTGTTCTGGAAAATTTTATTTATTTATTTGCAAAGGATTTTACCAGGAAGGATACATTGAGATTTCTCTCGTTTTCAAGTATGTCCTGGGTTCAAGAACATTGAGTGGTTACAGTTGTTACAGAAATACAAAGTAATAAAACGCAAGATATTAAAAACAACACAAATAAACAGATTAACATATCATGGGAAGGGCTAGAAACATTGGGTTAATTAGGGTGATTTGCAAAGTGGAAGCAGCTGGAAAGTAAGCTACAAATTTCAGACCAGCACTGGGTGGGTGGGTGGATGGGGAGGGAGTATATTTAATCTAATTCTAGATACCATACAATAACACAGTTTAATCAGAGTTCATCTGTTTATCTATTCAGAGTAGAATCTGGGTGTTGCCAGCTATCAGGTTGTATCACTGACGTATAGCATTGTTCTGGAAAAACTGTATATCTTTAATCTATATATCACTCACCATGTCAGATCAAAAAGGACAGGCAGACGCTCCCAGACACAGATAAGAGGGCAAGCAGCCTCTGTGTCGGAAGGCTTTGCCCCTGGTCATTGTAGACGTGGTGCATCCTCTGCAGGGGCACACTTGTCCTTGTTTCTAACTGGTGCTGGCCGTCTCTTAAGCAGCAGCAACATACAGAGGATTTGCAGGATTGGCTAACCAGGCCATCCTCATCCTCCTCATCCTCTGCCAGCCAGTCTTGTAGTGGTTTACAGCCCACCTCAGCTGCCAAAACATCGAATTCAGCCTCCATGTGCACAGCTACGCCTGCCGTAGCCTCACTATCATACACGGAGGAGTCAGCTGAATTGTTTGACTACAGTGAGAGTGACAAGCTGCTTGAGAATGCGCAGCAACTCCAGTGCTCTGATTCAAACTCTGAGGTTGAGAAAGGGAATATAATCAGCCTAGAGGGAGGGGGTGTCAGTGACACACAAAGAACTGGCACTCATGTTCCCCCAGCAGCTGAAGCATATTGCGAGGTTGGCTCCAGTGACGAAGAGATAGGAGGTGATGACGATGATGAGGTCACTGACTCCACCTGGGTGCCTGATCGAACAGAGGAGTCAAGGGAGGAGGAGGCACAACAAAAATGAGGCAGAACGTCCTCTATGAGCAACCGTAGCCAGTCCTAGGCATCAGATGTCAGAGTTGTTCAGCTGCAGAGTGCTGTTGTCTCGCAGCACACGTCCAGGATCTCTGCTGTCTGGGAGTTCTTCACGACATGTGCAGCAGACTGCAGCATTGCTATTTGTAAGCTATGTCGGAAGAGGATCAAGCTTGGGAAACACATCAGACACTTGGGTACCACATGCTTGAAGCAACATATGACCACCTGCCACGCATCCCGTTGGCACAACACTTTTCATGGGTCATTCTCCTCATCTGTCTCTACCCCCACTATATGTCCTGCCATGTCATTGCCTACAACCTCCACTGACAGGGATGATGCTACAGTAATGGGTGTACCACGTCCTTCCTCTGAATCTGCCAGCATCCCATCAGCTGCAGATTTATGCAGTCAGATTTTGTTGCCCCAGCTGCTGCAGCGGAAGAAAAAATTTTGTCCCAACCATTCACATGCACGTCTAAATGCCCGCTTGGCAAAATTACTCGCATTACAGCTGCTGCCTTTCCAGCTGGTGGACTCTGCTTCCTTCCGTTTATTTGCCGAATGTGCTGTACCACAGTGGCAGGTTCCAAAACGCCATTACTTTTCACGGAAGGCCATTCCAGCACTATACCAGCATGTGGAAGACAATGTTATTGAGTCATTAGGAAAGGCAGTCAGCAGCAAGGTGCACATTACTTTAGACACGTGGTCCAACAAGCATGACAGGGCCGTTACATTACCTTCACGGCACACTGGGTAACACTGCTTGCAGCTGGGAGGGAACCAGGACGGGGCTCTGTGCTGGAACTTGCTCATCCACCATGCCTCCAGAAAGCTGCTTATATGAGGTCTGTCTGCTCCACCACCTCTTCCTCCTCCTCCTCCTCCTCCTCCTTCAATGTTTCTGGCGAAGTGGCAGATAAACCAATGAGTGGCAGGGGCTATGCAATGGCTCAAGCAAAAAGTTGCCATAACTGTGCTTGAGCTGGTTTGTTTAGGGGCAGGAGCTACACCGAGCCAGAAATTCTGTCAGCTCTGCAGGGGCAGGTGCAGAGATGATTAACACCATGCCAGCTTGAGCTGGGAATGGTCGTCTGTGAGAATGGCAGCAACCTTGTCTCTACCCTAAGGCTAGGGTCAGACGAGCGTGATTTCTACGGACTGTACGTCTGTGCAGTACGGACATCGTCAGTACGGATGACGCAGTAGTGGTCACACAGTCCGTTTTTTCACTGAAGTTATTTTTGACGGATGTAGGAGGGAAAAATAAATTACAATGAAAAAACATTCTGTCCGTCAAAAATGCTGGACGTATAAATGCAGTCCGTCTGACCATGCTCCATCACTCACACACAAAGCTATGCAGACGTTGTGGATGTGGCACACTCCGCACATCCGTTCTAGCAGTATTACGTTCTTGCCTAACCTGCGTCCGTTTGCAGCGTCCGTCATGCGTCCGCAGTTCAGTGCGGCCGTACTTCATGTGTCAGGCTCCAATGGACTTTCTTTCATGCTATCACGGACGTACTTTTAGGCGCAATCACGGACGTGAACACTACGCTCGTCTGACAGCAGCCTAAGCCTGGGTAAATTGACGCATGTATCATGCCTAGCACACATCCTAAATCCGGTGGTACAGCGTTTCCTAACCAGGTACCCAGGGCTGGCAGAGCTTCTCAGCCAGACCAGAAAACTCTGCAGCCACTTCAGACGGTCATTTCCAGCAAGTGTTCACCTGTAGAAATTCAAAGAGAATTCCACCTTCCCACAAACCGTCTGATCTGTGACATGCCCACCAGGTGGAACTCAACATTAGCAATGCTGCAGCATCTGCACAAGCAGCAGAGGGCCATTAACGAGTACCTGTGTGAGTATGGCACAAGGACAGGTTCAGGTCAACTTGGTTTTTTTCCCCCCGCAGTGGCTGATGATCAAGGAGGCATGCACTGTACTGTCACCATTTGAGGAGGCAACAAGGATGGTGAGCAAGGACAGTGCATGCATCAGTGACACATTCCTTTAGTGTTCCTGCTGGAGCGCACTCTGCGGGGAATTATAGATGTGGCTCTAGAGGCAGAGCAGCGGGAGGAAGAGGAGGCCTTCCCTAGCTCTCAAGGCCCCAGTCTTTACGCAGACAGCATTCCTGCGGGTCCTCAGATCAGACAGGAGGAGGATGAGGAATATTTAAGTTGTGGGGGCATTGAAGGTGGGGATTCCTCAAGGGAGGGTTTTGTGTCCCAGAAACCCAAAATCTAGTATGTGGCTGGGAGGAGGTAGTGCACGATATGGTCATCCTCAGCGACCAGGAACACTCTGAAAGTAATGCCACCTCCAACCTAAGCTGCATGGGCTCCCTTATCCTGCAAAGCCTGCTAAAGGACCCCAGGATTCATGCTATCAAGGAGAGGGATCATTACTGGTTGGCAACCCTTCTTGATCCATGATACAAGGGTAAGGTTGGAGAGATCATCACAGGTGCATTCTGTATATAGTCACTATGTTACATGTTTACAGGTGCATTCTGTATATAGTCACTATGTTACATGTTTACAGGTGCATTCTGCTGGAGGCCGGAGGCCGTGCTGCAAGAACAATGCACAGGTAGAAAAGTGGATCAAACACAACAAACGTTTTCTAAATATTGACTAAACGGTAACGATGCTCTTTGTAGTTACATACTACTTAGTGACTATATACAGAATGCAACAAAAACGAAAAAAGGCAGGACCTCAAGTTTTGACCCGAAGGTCTTAATCATACATGCACACTAAAGTCAGACATCTTCTTATATACCTTCTATTACTCCCTATGTTCAATTAATCAATTAATCAAACAATTTAACAATTGAGATGACAAATAAACCTAGGTGTATATATGCATAGAAGGCATAAACGAAACTGCGATATCACTATCAAAGTATAAATAATATCCCAATGTGAGAAAACTTGACAATAATATTTTGCATGAATAAAGTGAAATAACAATATAGTTGAAAAAATACATATAAAATGATTTGTGTTTTAACAATGAGAAATGCATCATTTGTTCTTTATACAGTAACAATTATCAGCCCTAATAATCTGCACATTGTAATTGAGGTAATGAGGGAATATCATACACCTGGCCATGGAACAGCTGAGAAGCCAATTGTCCCATTACCTTTGGTCCCTTAACAAGTGGGAGGCACATCTGCAAACTGCTGTAAGTCCTACACCGGTCACCTGAGTTGGATGTACATACCCTCAAATTAAAGCTGACAGTCTGCAGTTAAAGCACATTGTGTTTGTTTCATTCCGACTCCATTGTGGTGGTGTATAGAGACAAAGATGTTAGAATTGTGTCGATGTCCCAATATTTCTGGACCTGACTGTATATTGGTCCATACAGCTCAGATTATTAGGGCTGATAATTGTTACTGTATAAAGAACAAATGATGCATTTCTCATTGTTAAAACACAAATCATTTTATATGTATTTTTTGTATCCTTCTTCTTGTTTTTAACTGTATTGTTATTTCACTTTATTCATGCAAAATATTATCGTCAAGTTTTCTCACATTGGGATATTATTTATACTTTGATAGTGATATCGCAGTTTCGTTTATGCCTTCTATGCATATATACACCCAGGTTTATTTGTCATCTCAATTGTTTAATTGTTTGATTAATTGATTAATTGAACATAGGGAGTAATAGAAGGTATATAAGAAGATGTCTGACTTTAGTGTGGATGTATGATTAAGACCTTCGGGTCGAAATGTCACACCACTTTTGTTTGATGGGGTTTGCTGTCCTCGAACAATAAATTTTTGTTCTCACTCCACTTGAGGTCCTGCCTTTTTCGTTTTTGTTTCATTCTGTATATAGTCACTAAGTAGTATGTAACTACAAAGAGCATCGTTACCGTTTTGTCAATATTTAGAAAAAGTTTGTTGTGTTTGATCCACTTTTCTCCCTCTGTGAATTGGTCCTGCAGCACGGCCTCCAGCTGTGGGAGATTTGGTTTGCTGGTATAGATTACGGTGTCGTCTGCGTACATGTGTACAGTTGAGGCTTTGCGGACATTGGGCAGATCATTTATGAATATCGTGAATAGCAGGGAGCCGAGTATCACTCTCAGGGAGCTGCGTACACTGTTAGCATTCAGGCCCAATCCATCGTTGCCTCTCTCAGAACGCTCGCTACAGCGATTGGTCTCACAGGGTGACGTCGGCTGCTCTGTGTGTGACATCACTAGTAACCGATCTGATGACCAACAGCTGAGAAATTAAAAAATCCTGGCTACTGGTGACGCTGTGTGGGGTGGACACCTCTGCTTCACCCCGCGATTTCACTACAAATAGATCACTCCTTACATTATGATCACTATAAAGTGGTCAGGGTGAGTAGAGCGTCCCTTTAATTTGGGTATACGGGATCCAGAGCACAGGTGAAAATATTTTGGTATGTTTTTTACATGGAATGATCTGGAGGAATTTCTAAATATCTTACATCTCGCAGTGCCGCATTCAGTATGAAGTCATAAATGTTGGAGGTGTCTGGTTTTATCCTGTCAGCACGCAGCCATAATGTTTACATACTGATGACATTTTGGGGATCTGTTGTCCATAAAACGCTGTCACGCTCTGTATAAATATTTATGAGCGCGGCATCGGACCATTTCGATTTAGTTTCCCGTTGCCGTTTACAAAAAATTTATATTTGCTCGTCTGCATGGGGTTTTGTTAAGCATAGAGAGCAATGGTTTCATTTTACTTTCTGCCATTAGGTCCCTGATCTTTTCGAAGAGGCTGGAAAAGTGGATTAAAAATAAATAAATAAAACAGATTAAAAAAATTATATACTGTAAATATTTTATATTTTTTTACCCTGAAAAAGCAAATCGTAAACAGCGTCCTCATCCTAAAGTACCATCAGCTTTTCTTCTTTTCTGTCAAGTAAACATTACACTTGTTGCATTTTTTATGACAAAAATACCCCTAATTTGGGCCGTTTCCGAGTGCGCTTTTTCGTTCTTCCCACCCGTCATAAAGAGACAAACAGGGTTATTCAAAGAGCAACGAAATTTCACGGAATTTCAGTGCTCTTTCGTTCCCCACACATTAGGCCGGCTGCACACTAGACGTTTTTTGTAACGCACTAACGCGCGTTAAAAAAAAAATCCTCGTACTCGACACTCGTCTACCCCCCCTTGCGTTATCTTCCATAGGAGGATAGCGGAGCACCCGTCGACGCGAATCCTAGCGCATCGCCATTCTAGAACGCTAGGATTCACGTCGACGGGTGCTCCGCTATCCTCCTATGGAAGATAACGCAAGGGGGCGTGGACGAGCGTCGGGTACGATGTTTTTTTTTTTTAACGCGCGCTAGTGCGTTACAAAAAACGTCTTATCTAGTCTAGTGTGCACCCGGCCTCAGGGAGTTGAATTCAGCGACCCTGCAGCTTTCAACGCAGTGTCCCTGAAGTGCAGGAAAATGCAGCCGAAGGATTCCGAAAAATTGCCGGATCGATCGGAAAAAAACGCTGCAAAACATCCAATGATCTGCAGCAAAACCACCAAATGCTTTTGAAAAAAGCTGACGATTGGCCGACCAGCCGCCGGAAAAAGCCATCGGACGGGTTAAAAAACAACAAAAAACACACCACACACACACAAACACACACACAAACACACACACACACACACACACACACACACACACACACAAACACTGCAACTATGGACTTTATGTGAGTTTGTTTATGGGGTTTATGTGAGTTTGTTTATGGGGTTTATGTGAGTTTGTTTATGGGGTTTATGTGAGTTTGTTTATGGATTTTATGTGAGTTTGTTTATGGATTTTATGTGAGTTTGTTTATGGATTTTATGTGAGTTTGTTATGGGGTTTATGTGAGTTTGTTTATGGATTTTATGTGAGTTTGTTTATGGACTCTATGTGAGGTTTTTACGGACTTTATGTGAGTTTGTTAATGGATTGTATGTGAGTTTGTTTATGGACTCTATGTGAGGTTTTTACGGACTTTATGTGAGTTTGTTAATGGATTGTATGTGAGTTTGTTTATGGATTTTATGTGAGGTTTTTACGGACTTTATGTAAGTTTGTTTATGGATTTTATGTGAGGTTTTTACGGACTTTATGTGAGTTTGTTTATGGATTTTATGTGAGTTTGTTTATGGATTTTATTTGAGTTTGTTTATGGGGTTTATGTGAGTTTTCTTATGGATTTTATGTGAGTTTGTTTATGGACTTTATGTGAGGTTTTTACGGACTTTATGTGAGTTTGTTTATGGATTTTATGTGAGTTGTTTATGGATTTTATTTGAGTTTGTTATGGGGTTTATGTGAGTTTGTTTATGGATTTTATGTGAGTTTGTTTATGGACTCTGTGAGTTTGTTTATGGGGTTTATGTGAGTTTGTTTATGGGGTTTATGTGAGTTTGTTTATGGGGTTTATGTGAGTTTGCTTATGGACTCTATGTGAGCTTGTTTATGGGGTTTATGTGAGTTTGTTTATGGACTCTGTGAGTTTGTTTATGGGGTTTATGTGAGTTTGTTTATGGACTCTGTGAGTTTGTTTATGGGGTTTATGTGAGTTTGCTTATGGACTCTATGTGAGCTTGTTTATGGGGTTTATGTGAGTTTTTATGGGGTTTATGTGAGTTTGTTTATGGATTTTATGTGGGTTTGTTTATGGATTGTATGTGAGTTTATGGATTTTATGGGAGTTTGTTTATGGACTGTATGTGAGTTTATTTATGGACTTTATGTGAGTTTAATTATGGATTTTATGTGAGGTTTTTACGGACTTCATGTGAGTTTTTTTCAGACTTTATGTGAGTTTGTTTATGGGGTTTATGTGATGTGTTGGTTCTGATCAATGAATGAAAGATATAAAATCATAATAATATAACTTTTCTCAGGAAGATATTGGAATTCCCTTTTCTTTTTTCTTAGTTTTTGTTTAAATATTGATATGATGCATAGATATAAATACGTTTTTTTCTGGGCCAGACATTCATGAAATGTTGCAGTGCATGTTAATTTATCACAGTGATTGTCTTCTCTTTGTCTGGTGTTCCTCACTTTCTGTGTGGGGAGGGTTAAGTAGGGAGGGAGCCCATTGTCAATAGCAGATAAGTGATTTATACATCAGCAGGTCCAGGAGCTGGGATTAAGGACTCTAGGCTTGTCTTGTTTTAGAAGATTCTGTGAGAAAGAATGTTTTTTTAGCTAAAAGTGGACCTGTCATCTGTAAAAAGTGTGGGTGACGCTGTCAACGTCAAGATATGCTGAGGCTTCATCTATACATAGCGCTGACCAAACTCATTATATGCTTCTGTATCCTCTAAAACGGAGCAACATAGAAGAGGTGATCACGTGCTGATCATTCCTCCAAGAATTGTCATGATTCCATATAACTTTAAAAATGTGTATATCTATATATAAATATTTTTTACTGGACTAACGTTACATTGAAAATACCAGCTTTCGAGAGTGTTCCTCTCTTCTTCAGGTCTGGAAGCTATAGACCTGAAGAAGAGAGGAATACTCTCGAAAGCTTGTACTTTAAATGTAACGTTAGTCCAATAAAAAAAGTATCACTACAGACTGCTATACTCGTGATTTTGTCATCTGGACTAACACGGCCTCCCTAATATATATAGCTGGAATATCACAACTTCACAAGGATCTATGTATCCCATATCTATCTATCTATCTATCTATCTATCTATCTATCTATCCCATATCTATCTATCTATCTATCTATCTATCTATCTATCTATCTATCTATCTATCTATCCCATATCTATCTATCCATCTATCTATCTATCTATCTATCTATCTATCTATCTATCCCATATCTATCTATCTATCTATCTATCTATCTATCTATCAATCTATCTATCCCATATCTATCTATCTATCTATCTATCTATCTATCTATCTATCTATCTATCTATCCCATTATCTATCTATCTATCTATCTATCTATCTATCTATCCCATATCTATCTATCCATCTATCTATCCATCTATCTATCCATCTATCTATCTATCTATCTATCCCATATCTATCTATCTATCTATCTATCTATCTATCTATCTATCTATCTATCCCATATACTATCTATCTATCTATCTATCCCATATCTATCTATCTATCTATATATCCCATTATCTATCTATCTATCTATCTATCTATCCCATATCTATCTATATCTATCTATCTATCTATCTATCTATCTATCTATCTATCTATTATCCCATATCTATCTTATCTATCCTATCTATCTATCTATCTATCTATCTATCTATCTATCTATCTATCTATCTATCTATCTATCCCATATCTATCTATCTATCTATCTATCCCATATCTATCTATCTATCTATCTATCTATCTATCTATCTATCTATCTATCTATCCATATCTATCTATCTATCTATCTATCCCATATCTATCTATCTATCTATCTATCTATCTATCCCATATCTATCTATCTATCTATCTATCTATCTATCTATCTATCTATCCATATCTATCTATCTATCTATCTATCTATCTATCCCAATCTATCTATCCATCTATCTATCCATCTATCTATCCATCTATCTATCCATCTATCTATCTATCTATCTATCCCATATCTATCTATCTATCTATCTATCTATCTATCTATCTATCTATCTATCTATCTATCCCATATCTATCTATCTATCTATCTATCCCATATCTATCTATCTATCTATATATCCCATATCTATCTATCTATCTATCTATCTATCTATCTATCTATCTATCTATCTATCTATCTATCCCATATCTATCTATCTATCTATCCCATATCTATCTATCTATCTATCTATCTATCTATCCCATATCTATCTATCTATCCCATATCTATCTATCTATCTATCTATCTATCTATCTATCTATCTATCTATCTATCTATCTATCTATCTATCCCATATCTATCTATCTATCTATCTATCCCATATCTATCTATCTATCTATCCCATATCTATCTATCTATCTATCTATCCCATATCTATCTATCTATCTATCTATCTATCTATCTATCTATCCATATCTATCTATCTATCTATCTATCTATCTATCTATCTATCTATCCATATCTATCTATCTATCTATATATCTATCCCATATCTATCTATCTATATATCTATCCCATATCTATCTATCTATCCCATATCTATCTATCTATCTATCTATCTATCTATCTATCTATCTATCTATCTATCTATCCCATATCTATCTATCTATCCATATCTATCTATCTATCTATCTATCTATCCCATATCTATCTATTCTATCTATCTACTATCTATCTATCTATCCCATATCTATCTATCTATCCCATATCTATCTATCTATCTATCTATCTATCTATCTATCATCTATCTATCTATCCATATCTATCTATCTATCTATCTATCTATCTATCCCATATCTATCTATCTATCTATCTATCTATCTATCTATCTATCTATCCCATATCTATCTATCTATCTATCTATCGATCCCATATCTATCTATCTATCCCATATCTATCTATCTATCCCATATCTATCTATCTATCTATCTATCTATCTATCTATCTATCTATCTATCTATCTATCTATCCCATATCTTTCTATCTATCCCATATCTATCTATCTATCCCATATCTATCTATCTATCTATCTATCTATCTATCTATCTATCTATCCCATATCTATCTATCTATCTATCTATCCCATATCTATCTATCTATCTATCTATCTATCCCATATCTATCTATCCCATATCTATCTATCTATCCCATATCTATCTATCCATCTATCTATCCTTCTATCTATCCATCTATCTATCCATCTATCTATCCCATATCTATCTATCTATCTATCTATCTATCTATCTATCTATCTATCTATCTATCTATCTATCTATCCCATATCTATGTCTATCTATCTATCCCATATCTATCTATCTATCTATCTATCTATCTATCTATCTATCTATCCCATATCTATCTATCCATCTATCTATCCATCTATCTATCCATCTATCTATCCCATATCTATCTATCTATCTATCTATCCCATATCTATCTATCTATCTATCTATCTATCTATCTATCT
>CM019064.1:451994243-452202870 GCA_009667805.1 Leptobrachium leishanense
TCACTATGTTACATGTTTACAGGTGCATTCTTTATATAGTCACTGTGTTACATGTTTACAGGTGCATTCTGTATATAGTCACTGTGTTACATGTTTACAGGTGCATTCTGTATATAGTCACTGTGTTACATGTTTACAGGTGCATTCTGTATATAGTCACTGTGTTACATGTTTACAGGTGCATTCTGTATATAGTCACTATGTTACATGTTTACAGGTGCATTCTGTATATAGTCACTATGTTACATGTTTACAGGTGCATTCTCTCTATAGTCACTATGTTACATGTTTACTGGTGCATTCTGTATATAGTCACTATTTTACATGTTTACAGGTGCATTCTGTATATAGTCACTATGTTACATGTTTACAGGTGCATTCTGTATATAGTCACTATGTTACATGTTTACAGGTGCATTCTGTATATAGTCTCTATGTTACATGTTTACTGGTGCATTCTGTATATAGTCACTATGTTACATGTCTACAGGTGCATTCTGTATATAGTAACTATGTTACATGTTTACAGGTGCATTCTGTATATAGTCACTGTGTTACATGTTTACAGGTGCATTCTGTATATAGTCACTATGTTACATGTTTACAGGTGCATTCTGTATATAGTCACTATGTTACATGTTTACAGGTGCATTCTGTATATAGTCACTATGTTACATGTTTACAGGTGCATTCTCCCTATAGTCACTATGTTACATGTTTACTGGTGCATTCTGTATATAGTCACTATGTTACATGTTTACAGGTGCATTCTGTATATAGTCACTATGTTACATGTTTACAGGTGCATTCTGTATATAGTCACTATGTTACATGTTTACAGGTGCATTCTCTATATAGTCTCTATGTTACATGTTTACTGGTGCATTCTGTATATAGTCACTATGTTACATGTTTACAGGTGCATTCTGTATATAGTAACTATGTTACATGTTTACAGGTGCATTCTGTATATAGTCACTGTGTTACATGTGTACAGTTGCATTCTGTATATAGTCACTGTGTTACATGTTTACAGGTGCATTCTCTATATAGTCACTATGTTACAGGTTTAGTGGTGCATTCTGTATATAGTCACTATGTTACATGTTTACTGGTGCATTCTGTATATAGTCACTGTGTTACATGTTACAGGTGCATTCTGTATATAGTCACTATGTTACATGTTTACAGGTGCATTCTGTATATAGTCACTATGTTACATGTTTACAGGTGCATTCTGTATATAGTCACTATGTTACATGTTTACAGGTGCATTCTGTATATAGTCACTATGTTACATGTTTACTGGTGCATTCTGTATATAGTCACTATGTTACATGTTTACAGGTGCACTCTGTATATAGTCACTGTGTTACATGTTTACAGGTGCATTCTGTATATAGTCACTATGTTACAAGTTTACAGGTGCATTCTGTATATAGTCTCTATGTTACATGTTTACAGGTGCATTCTGTATATAGTCACTATGTTACATGTTTACAGGTGCATTCTGTATATAGTCACTATGTTACATGTTTACAGGTGCATTCTCTATATAGTCTCTATGTTACATGTTTACTGGTGCATTCTGTATATAGTCACTATGTTACATGTTTACAGGTGCATTCTGTATATAGTCACTATGTTACAAGTTTACAGGTGCATTCTGTATATAGTCACTGTGTTACATGTTTACAGGTGCATTCTGTATATAGTCACTGTGTTACATGTTTACAGGTGCATTCTCTATATAGTCACTATGTTACAGGTTTACTGGTGCATTCTGTATATAGTCACTATGTTACATGTTTACTGGTGCATTCTGTATATAGTCACTGTGTTACATGTTTACAGGTGCATTTTGTATATAGTCACTATGTTACATGTTTACAGGTGCATTCTGTATATAGTCACTATGTTACATGTTTACAGGTGCATTCTGTATATAGTCACTATGTTACATGTTTACAGGTGCATTCTGTATATAGTCACTATGTTACATGTTTACTGGTGCATTCTGTATATAGTCACTATGTTACATGTTTACAGGTGCACTCTGTATATAGTCATTGTGTTACATGTTTACAGGTGCATTCTGTATATAGTCACTATGTTACAAGTTTACAGGTGCATTCTGTATATAGTCTCTATGTTACATGTTTACAGGTGCATTCTGTATATATTCAAAAAAGAAAAAAACACATCCACAAACTAGTAGATGAAGACAGCAGTCACCTCACCTCATAGACACTATAGGAATCAAGGTGAACTCCCTGAAAAAGGATTAAACCTGATAAGCTATAAACCACAGAAGAGAGAAAGAAAAACTTCCTCAAACGAACTTCAGGATGCTGAATTGTAAAACATAACTTTTATTAGTTATAATTGTATGAACGAATAGACACATAAAAAACATATACACAGTAAAGAGCAGAGGTAAGACACATTAGGCTTTATAGATGTAGCAGCAAGATATGGTCAGGGCTTGCACACTTGGCTATGATACTAATTATAAACCATCAATCGGTATTGACACAAGTAGCCACATTATTACATACATTACTACATGCATTCGCAGCAAAAAATTGGACTGAACGTAGCATTCAAAAAATTCAAGAAAGAGTATATTAATCAAACGGCAGTCTAAATAGAGATGCCCCAGATGCAGTTTGAAAGAGCTCACTCATATGCCCCAGCATAAGCTATATGTCCTATAGACCAGCTTGCTAAGATGCACAATGGATATCATATATGCAATTGGTAGCAATAGCCCACAACCACAACATGGCTAAATAGCACCAATCCACAATTACTGCGTGCTAACTCCAGCTCAGAGACATGTTTAAAAGCAAACTCAACACAAACGTGTGTTTCGCCGATCACCACACCGGCTTCATTGGGAGTAAAAGTAAATCTGAGCACAGCAATAAAACCCACAGGAGTGGGCACTGTGTACGAACATATCAGAACTGCACAGCAATACAACTCACAGTAATGTGCAGTGTGTATGAGCGTATCCCAGAGCTCCAGTGCAATAAAAACCACAGTAATATGCAGTGTGTATCACAGAATCCACAGCAATAAAATTCCCAGCAATGCAATGTGCGGTGTTTATGAGTGCATCAGAATCCACTGCAATAAAACTCCCAGCAAACTGAGTGAATATGAGCACACAGCAATTATTTATTCTATATTTACCGGCCTCCGTCCGCGGTAGGGCTGTGTGCAGAGTCAGCAGAGACTGTGTATGGACTCAGCAGGAGGTCCCTCCAGGCCACGTTAGGATTGCGGCTATGCCTGTTCATGGAGCAATCTTGTCAGCAGTGAGGTGCCACTGCCAGAGGGTGCACCGTGGCTTTGATTCCCTTCCCGGTGGGTGTTCAGTCCAGAATAGAGTGAGAGTTCGTGTTAACAAAAGGGCGGGCAGCTGCGTGCGTGCGTGTCACGTGGTTCAACCAGTCAGGTGGTACTGAGACTCAGTACCACCTGACTGGCCGGACCACGTGACCTGCACGCACGCAGCCTCACCAGGAGCCAGGCAGCTCAATGACAAATTTCTATCACTGCAGCGCTGGTTAAGGAAAGGTCCACTTTAAACAGCAGTAAGCAGACAGCGCTTCATATTCTGCTGATACGCCCCCCTTTACCTGCCGTTTACTGTCATCTTCTCACTCTGCACACAAATCACATCCCCCTCCCCTCTCCTAGAGCTGCTGCGGGGCAGGGGAGGAGCTATGGAGGGAGGAGAGGGGGATTTTTATTCTATTTGATTTTATTCGTATACAAACCGCCTGCTCCGCTGCTCATTGTTTGAGAACACAGCTCAAAGCTGACACACAGTGACAGTGGCACCTCCTAGTACCCCCTAATGACACCCCAATAATCACTGGTACCTGCGGCAGCACGCCCCCCGCCACTCCCGTAAGTACACCACTGCTCTGGTGATATGCTCACACACAAGTTTGGCGAGCTGCCGGCAAGTACGGTGCTGTTTGAAGGCAGTGCAAATCCCCATAGAGAAGTAATGGTTAATCTATTCAGAGAACACCAAACAGCAGAGAAATGGCAGTGAAATGCCCTGATGTTCGGTGGTTTCAATCAGCAGGTTTATTCAGGCGAACCCCATAGGTTTCAATGTTAAAAATATTCAGTTTTTATGCAATATCTAATAAACCATTTATTATTTTAACCCTTTCGCTGCTGAGGCGTTTCACGCCCCTGTGCTGAGGTCATATTTACCGGTTTTGCTCATCATGTTTAAATGCGTTTTGAAGGCTTATTTTAGTATATGACCCAGACATATTATATATCGTTCTTTCCGGCAGACTCGGCAGATTAATAATATGTCATTATTATATGTATACGTCATGTCCTGTCTGTATAATATAACAAAAAATGCAATAAAATATGAATTTTAAATAATATACAATGTGTAAAGTGTATTTTTTTCACATTTTAACATGCGAGCAATTGCGGTTCTATTTTGTATGGGGTGCGCTTGTTAAAAAAATTAGAGATGGGGTCTCGTTACATTTTTTTTGGGGGGAAATTACGCGATATTTAACAAACGCACCGCATACAAAAATCGTTAGTGCAGCATCATTGTTGACATTATATTTGAAATGGGAACATTATTGCTGCATTAACAAACCAAAAAAAAAACTTGTTTATTTTTTTTTTATAATTTTTTTTAAAATATATATATATATATATTTTTTTTTTTTAAAACTTTTTTCACAGTGGTGTTTGGTATCGTTGGAACGGCCATGCTCTGGCCGATCCAACAGTACCAAACATTAACCCCTAGCTGCCACGGATCGGGAGATAGGGGATTCATTGAAATCCCCTATCTCCACCGTTGGTGGCAGCTAGGGGTTAACTCCAGGACTGGCGTCATCGTGCATAGCACGATGACGCCAGTCCTCAGGGGGAGTTCCCGGAGGCTTGGCCGACATCCAAGATGTCGGCCAGCTCCAGGAAAGGATCACGAACCGGCGCTTTTCAGCGCCGATTCGTGATCCGGCTCCCCAGGGGTTAATGAGAGCCACCGTTTGGAAGGGCAGGCTGTGCCCTTCCAAGTGGTGTCTGTCTTAACCCCCTGCTCCCCGGCGATCGGGAGGGAGAGAGGTCCGAAGGACCTCCCCCCTCCCTTTCAGGCGCCTCCTCCGCACATGCGGGGGGGGCGCCTGAATTAGATGTCATCGCGTAGCCGCGATGACATCTAATGTCCCCGCCGGGCTCCCGAGTGCTGGGCTGACATCCAAGATGTCAGCCCGCACCGGGGGGCGCAGCAATCCGCCGGAATCCGGCGGATTGCTGCCTCCTGTGCTCGGACGCGCTGAGCGCGTCCGTAGCACAGGAGAACCACTTGGCTGGACGCGCTGAGCGCGTCCATAGCAGCCAAGTGGTTAATCTGCAGTAAAAAGTCTTTATTGATTTTTTTTTAGTACCTTTTAGTAATTTTTCAGATATTTTTTTGCCAAAATTCCCCCCCCTTTTTTTAATAGCGGTTTTCTTTATTCTGTAACAGCACTTTTTAGTATCAATCATAGGATCTTATATGTAAATTCCAGACATTTTCCTTCAGTAGTTCTTTTGAAAACAGCAGGCCACGGGTTTGCGGTGGCAGCATTAAGCAGCCGACTCCATGCACTTTGGGGACCCTGTGGTGAATGGTGAATTCACTGCAGGGTGGGGAAATTTTATTCCCCGAAGTGCAGGGAACTACAGAACACCAAAATGTTGGCGTCATTTCGGTGCTCTGTTAGTAACCCATTTAGTGGTGAGGTTTTTTGCTGCCCCCTGGAAAGTGAAAGCCTAGGCCTTGCCTACTTAGGACATACTTGAAAATTAGTGAAATCTCAATGTATCCTTCCTGGTAAAATAGTTTGCAAAAGTAGAAAAAAATTATATATATTTTTATTTTTATGGGTGGGGCCACCCAGTGCAGGCCGCCGCCCCCTGAAAAGTGCCGCCCTAGGCCTAGGCCTTGTTGGCCTAGGCCAAAATACACCACTGTATCTATCTATCTATCTATCAAAGCCCATTAAAGAAATTAGCCAACTGCGTTTTAAGTGCTTCACTGCGCTGAGCACGTCTTTTGGTTTCACACTTGTGTGCGTAGGACGAGCTCAGTGCTTCCCCGACTTTTCTTGGCTCGGTGCTTTAACATGTACCGCTTGGAAAAAAGACGAGACAGAGGAGATATGATAGAAACATTTAAATACGTAAAGGGAATCCACAAGGTAGAGGAAGGGAGTATATTTAAAAGGAAACAAAATAGCGAAACAAGAGGACATAGTCTTAGATTAGAGGGGCAAAGGTTTAAAAGTAACATCAGGAAGCATTATTTTACTGAGAGGGTGGTGGATACATGGAACAGCCTTCCAGTAGAAGTGGTAGAGGCCAAAACAGTAATTGAATTTAAGCAGGCATGGGATAGGCATAAGGCTATCCTAAACAAAAGATAAATCCAGGTTAAGTATCCATGTAATTGGGCAGACTAGATGGGCCGAAAGGTTCTTATCTGCCGACATTTTTCTATGTTTCTATGTTTCTATGAGCGTCTTCCGCAATGGAATGTTCTACATCTTTTATGTCAGCCTTCACAGTGGGACTTCTTCCCACACACTGACATCATCGAGCAAGGTGGTGATGTGATGTCAGAAAGGGAGCCCCCTCCCACAGCTGGGAAATCCCTTAACTGTACCGTAAGTGCTACAGGATCATGTAAGGAATCATTGGAAAGGTCAGTGCCTCGCCTTTTCACCAATACCAAACATGAGCATGTTGTTTGTACAATTAAAAAAATTGTTAATTTTTTTTTAATATATATACATCCTTTTTTTTTTTCACTTGTTATTTAAAAAAAGGGTGGGGGCTGCATCTTCCATCTACTTTGCAGTCATAGAAGGTGACAGAGAGATCCAAATGAGAATTTTTATTAAATAAGGACGAGGTTGTTGTTTTTTTTTTAAAAAAATAATATTTTATTTTATGTTTTTCAATGTAAATATGTGTATACACCTTTTATTGGGTGTGAAGAGGTTAAAAAAATCCAAGACAACCGTAGCGGAAAAATTTTGCATTGCCAGGCACTGAATGAGTCAAACTGCGCTGAGCGAGCAGGTTATTTGTTGTACAGATACAATGAATCCGAACCTCCTCCTCTGTACCTACTTTATTATACACATCCTCTTCTTATGCCTTTTACCAAAAAGTAAGATGATGTCATCAGCGTAATTAGGTCGGTGGGATTTTGTTCATTTTTTATTATATAATGATAAGTATAGATAATAGTCAGTGTGCCTTTAATAACCTGGAAATCCTCCCCAAAACAAAGCATTGGGGCGTCTGCATAGGCCATGTGGATTTAATAAAGCGCTGCAGCGTCCGGCCGCTGCACATTGTTATGTATGATGGATCTTTTTATAATCATCTATTTTTTTTCCTTTTTTTTTGAAAATTGGGAATAATTGCGTGGATTTTAAGCAGCACCACATGCACCGTGCGGCGCGCAGGACACAGGAAGCAATTATGTGACAGTTTTCATGTCGTTATTCTTGCATTAAGAGTATCGCTTTCTTGGATCCAATAAACTGCGAGCGCGGTCTAAGGACTTAACTCATTAGCGAGCCCGGCTGTGGCGATACTTGGCGTTTCCGCCAGATTCTTTCATGCCACGGCGGTGTTTACTGACAGATACAGCCATTTACTCCGATGCGGTGTCCAATGCCTTTCCACGGGTATTGTGCGCGCCGTGGATCTCGTCCAGTGGGGGAAATGAGCTTTCCGCGTCTATCCGAGACTCCTTTTACAAAACGTACATTGTTATTGTAAGAGTTGGCGTAGGAACCATCACTCCTCAAGGGTCTAAATCAGAGGCGTAACTAGAAACCTCAGGGCCCAGGTGCAGGAATCCATGACGGCCCCCCCTACCACTCTACACAAAAATATATTTCCCCCCACGTCACCATGCACTGGACCCCTCCAGGTCCACAATGTCGACTCCACAGCAATAAAACTCACCGTAATGTGCAATGTGTATGAGCGTATCACAGAGCTCCACAGCAATAAAACTCACAGTAATGTGTGATGTGTATGAGCGTATCACAGAGCTCAACAACAATAAAACTCACAGTAATGTGCAGTGTGTATGAGCGTATCACAGAGCTCCACAGCAATAAAACTCACAGTAATGTGCAGTGTGTATTATTATTATTCTTTATTTATAAAGCGCCAGCATATTCCGCAGCGCTGTACAATAGGCACAGTATAGACAGGGTTACAATACATTGAACAACATTTGACAAACATTACAGGAGGAGATGAGGGCCCTATTCCCGTAGGAACTCACAATCTAGGAGGGTTGGGGTTGGAAACAGGAGGAGAGGACTGTAAGGTGAGAGTGATTGATGGTTGCGTCAGTGAGTTGGGTGGTAGGCTTCCCTAAATAGGAATGTTTTAAGGGAGTGTTTGAAGGAAGAGAAGTTAGGGGAAAGTCTGACAGTACGAGGGAGAGCGTTCCAGAGAGTGGGGGCTGCGTGTGAGAAATCCTGCAGTCTATCATGGGAAGAGGTGATGCGGTGAGAAGCTAGGCGCAGGTCACTGTTTGACCTTAGGGAGCGGGCTGTGTATGAGCTTAACACAGAGCTCCACAGAAACAAAACTCACAGTAATGTGTGGTGTGTATGAATGTATCACAGAGCTCCACAGTAATAAAACTCACAGTAATGTGCAGTGTGTATGAGCGTAACACAGAGCTCCACAGAAACAAAACTCACAGTAATGTGTGGTGTGTATGAGCGAATCACAGAGCTCTAAAGTAATAAAACTCACAGTAATGTGCAGTGTGAGCGCCTGTTCGTAATCCATGTTGCACTGCAACTGCTTTACTAACTCTCCTTAAAACGTAGCAAAGAGGTAAAAAAGACAACAAAAAAAGATTGCATGAAAAATATGAAATTATTAAAATATAGTGATCCTAATTTTTTTGTTTCGCATTAAAAAGTTTGTTTTAACCCCTTCTCAGCTGAGCCATTTAACTACCGTGTGCTGAGCTAATTTTTTGCTCATTACATTTAAACACTATTTGAAGTCATATTTTATTGCAGGACCCAGACAAATTATATATCATTTTGCTTTTCTGCAGACTTTGTAGAAAAATAAGTAAGAAATTGAGAGCCTATTCCATTAACTCTTTTGCTGCTGAGCCAATTCACCCCATGTGCTGAGCTGATATTTTGTTCATCACGTTTAAACACTATATTAAGTCATGTTTTATTGCAGAACCCAGACAAATTATACAGCTTTCTCAGGTAGAAAAAAAAATAAGAAATTGAGAAACTGTGCCTTTATCTTTTGCTACTGATACCATTTCATCCCCCCAGTGCTAAAATCATTTTTTGCTCATCATATTTAACCCTTTCGCTGTACATGAAGTGTGAGGGACGTCCAGGCGATTGCACACTGTGTGTGGAGACACGTCCTCAGGGGGTCGCCGCAGCAAAAGGGGAGACCCCATCCGCCCGGGACCTAGTCCTTGACTTCCTTGAATTCACTCCGTTCCATTTGACTCATTCCTGCATGCTGGCATACCAGCAAATTTGGTGGACTGCCTGCTTTTTGACCAGTCGAATGGCCACGAAATAGCACCGTACTGGAAAATTCACTGTTCGGTGCAATTTCGGCTCTCTGTGAATAACCCTGTTAGAGTTCGGCAAGGCCTATGCGTAGGATTTAGCCTCCATAAGGTACACCATATTTCCAAGCAGCGTCTTTCTAGTAATAGACACTAAAGTACCACCCATGTTGCAGAAGACTTTTTTCCATGAAATACTTGGAAGGGGCGTTCTGTTATCCGAAACGATGTCTCCAAGAAGCGGTTAACAAATCTGATACCGTTTCGGATGCCGTGTAACCTTTCCCAGACATTCCGAAACCTTGCCTCTTTACGTCTCATTAATAGTGTGCAAAGCCCGCCTGATTTTTTGGCTTCTACAAGTTTTGCGGATTTCTATGGAGCTCTTTTTTTTGTTTTTTGAGGCTGGAAGCCTCCTGCTCCTCAAGAGAGGCATATAACTAATTTTAAACATCTCGTTTAAGGTCGCACCCACCCTCTTATTGAGTCCTGTACGTTTTAAGATGAATAGAGAAGAGGATTTTTTCTCGTCCGTCCAAGAAACTATAATCCACTCCTAACGTCCCATCGTAACTGCCGTGACCATTGAGCGGTTGGCGTTCACCTCCTCCTAAAGTGCTGCTGCCAGGCTCAATTAGCTCACACTTGGCTCCCTGTTTACCAAAGTTCTTTGTCGGCCAGAGTGTAGCCATCGATTCTCAACCTTTATTTTTTTTCACTATGTCCTCCTCTGGAGCTTAGGCTTCGTCTGCAGCTCACGTCGACGCACGGAAGCATGGAAACTTTCTCAGCATAGGACTCGATTTGCCAGGTATTAGACTGACCTTCTCACATTCAAGTATGCTTTTTTTCTCCTGGTATAAATCCTAATAACGTCGAGTCGGACCAAAGTCTTACCAAGAGCATTCCGTTCATCCGATTATTCCCATGGCTGTGCGAATGCCTGATGTGTTGAACGGTTGAAGCAAAACATAAACAAAATCATAGAGAACCCAACCCAATGCAAGAGTCCAACTGGATAAAAACACAAAAACAATGAAACTTCAGGTTCCTTCCTGGAGCTCTTTACTAACCAAAGTTCTCTCCATGAGTAGACTTGTGTTTTCATCCATTGTATTGTTTGAAGACACCTCTGGGACTGGTCTCAAACAGGTCTATTCAAAGAAAGGTGAAACTTAGGAAAATGACTGGAGAAGTGAAAATTCTAGGTCAAAATAAAATTCTCCCATTTATCTCACTTTCCAAATCGGCTATTCGGTCTAGATTGTTCTCTTCTCCTGCCATTCTCCTGAGTTTCACTTTTCTTTGAATAGACTTGAAAGTATTTGTCCATGGTCGGCCAAGAAAATGTCCCCTGTTTGCTGTTGGGTTGAGTAAGGTTGTAAATATCAGTAGTGCAGCCGATCGTTCGGCAAGCCTCCAGAGCTCAAACCCGCATTGCGATTTGTTGATGTGCAGACAAGCCGGTCACAGTGGTACATCAGCGGCAGCCGGTGATTGCTTGCGATTGTAGGGCACCAGAATTTGCCTCCATCCCATCTCTGAAAACCTCACTTCTTGCTGTAGACCAGCACTTCCTGGGTTGGTTTTACAACAACATTTTCATTGACTAGAACAGAGTGAGTTACACAGTTTAACTAGTACAACATATAATGTGCTACATAGCAAGTGCTTCATAAAATAGAATAGAGTGACTTAAAGCATCAATCTCTGGACTGCAGAGGGCGTGTTGGACTCGTCCCACCTGTGTGCGGAAGACGTGTGCTGTAACGGTAAAATCTGAAGTGACCATTACACTTTTATCAAATATTTTTTGCTGTAGCCTCTTGATGTGACACATACACATATTAATCATATATTTTTAAGCTGCTGAAACCACTGGGGAAAAAAAACCAATATATAATTTGTATGGGTTCTGCATTTAAACATGATCTCAGCACAAACGGATCAAAATAAGCTCAGTATGTGGAGCTGTGTGCTCAGCGGCGAATGGATTCATTATATTTGACCTTATAAATTATAGCCATGCTTTCATTAAAAAACATATATATTTTTAACCCTTTCACACCATGGGGGGGGGGTACGATACTGTCCCACTGGCGTCTATGGGCTGTGCTTGCACTGTGTTATATGCCACTTGCTGGAGCTGAACAGCATCTCCGACCATCAGGGCCTCCTCTTGAATTTGAAGGGACCTGGGTGAGAAAACTTTTGGTGACCCTCACTGTGCTTTCAACACCACAGCTCCTTATACTGCACCATTTTTCATGCACAGACACACTGACCCCCCCAGATCTTCCCATGTCCCCCAGATAGACCCCCCTCAACACCTCTCCATAGATGAATATCCCCTCTCCCCAGATAGAGAGGTGGCAATTACTTTTTATCTCAAAAAGGGTGTGACACTGGTGCGGGGCCTAGGGCGTGCACCCTGTTCACCCACCCAAAGAACAGGCCTGCCCATCATGCCCCTCCCTGATGTTGCAGCCCACGGTGGAGCGCTAGAGCAAAGGAGGACCCATCAGGAGCAGCAGAGAGAAAAGTAAGAATTATGTCCGGAAAACTCTGAAATCTACGTTTTTCACAGTCTTGCAGATTCTGAAATACTTGACACGGGGTATACATTAATATTCATATTTATAGAAAGATTTCTTTATTTTTTTTTTACATTCCAAATTTTTATTTTGTACATAAGTCAGCAATACAATAAGCCACTCTCTCAAAAGACACATAGCGGGATAACAACAATATACATCAGAGAATAAGGGGGAGGGGAGAATAAATGTCATCAACAACAGAACTTGGCAAGGTGTTCAGAGGGACATCAGGTGAGAGGAGGGAAAAAAAAAAGAAGGGAAAAACAGGGGGTGGGGGGGATCGCCCAAAAACGTGACATACCAGGCTCACCCCAGGAACCGCAAGGTATGCCGGGGGCCATGGAAGAGGTCACAGGGGCTGGGGGACCTGGGGCCAGGAGAGACGGCTAGAGCCATGGTGGCCTCTCAAGTGGCGAGCCCAGGACCACCCAGTGTCCCACATCCACACAAAAAAAAGGGGGGGAGGTATAATACCTGACATCCCAATAGTCTCAAAAGGTCCCATGTGCCGGGGTCATCAGGAAGTCTGCAAATAGTGATGACAACTCAGAAAAACAAAATCAAATAAAATGGAGGGGGGGTTGTCAGCTGGTCGTAGTAATAAAAGTAGGGGGGACATCTCAAGGGGGGTGCGGGGTCTCAGAAAGGGTTGACCAGGCAGCCAGCAAAGCGGGAAGCGTGGACCGCAAAAAAGGGGGGGCTCCGAGCATTTTCAATTAGCCAGTGTCCACGAGGAGCATGAGGCCCGCGGCACCCACAGAAATAAAAAAGTCGGGGTACATCATATCTCCGGGAACCTGGGCAGAGCGCAAAACCAGCAGTCCAAACATGTCACGAGCGCTGGTATCCTCTCTAACATCCGGATCTCAGAGGAGGCCCAAACGCTGCTTCAGATCAAGAGCTGGGACGACAGGTCCAGGCAGAACCATCTCCACCGGCAGCACAGGCGGTCTCCACAATGCCGCCGGGCGAGGCAAGGCCTGTTGCACAGCAGGGAATATAGCAAGGATTGTCGTGTCAGTACCAGGCTCCAATAGCACCGCAGTGGACACAAGGGACCTCAGCCCACACTCCCGGCTCTGGTCCAGGACAGCAGGAAGCACCACCAAACTAGCAGCCACCCGATGGAGAGACAGCACACAAACATCAGGCAGGTAAGTATCCTCAGGCAAAGGGATCCCCTCCGGAGGCATAAAGGTTGACCAGGGCACATCACCACCAGCGGGTCGCTGCAGCGCATCCACAGGGATACCCCTCCCGGGGCTCCGCTTCTCACCCTCCAGCTCGGCCGTGCAGGACTCTACTCCGCTCCCAGGCACCAGCATCGTTGCGTCGAAAAGGTCGGATGGTGTCTCCCCAGGACATCCACCATGGGGGTGATCCCCATGAACCTCGGCAGGAGGCGTGATCCGAAGCAACGGTAGCTCAGCTCCCCACAGCTCCCGCAACTCCTCCAGGAGGAGCCACAGGTCTCCCTTGGTGGCGGGTCTGTCGTCCCCTGATCGGGAAACAAACGGCCGTGGTCATAGGCCAGATGTAGAGGCCGACATGGCCACCAGTAAACTCTTGGGGGCGTCTGGAGGTACAGGGCAAAGTCCAGGAAACAAGACCTCACTAGGCCGCAAAGATGGCCGCCGTCCGTCCACAAAAACAGGCCCGAGACGGCTTCCACCACAGTTGCAGGGCCGGAGGGGGGACTGAGACAGACTCCGGCGTGCTCCACCTGATGGTCTACGGCAGGGAGGCAAAAGGCAGAGGCTCCTCGACCCAAAAACACCGCAAATTGGAAACTCAGCCAGGGAAGGATCAGAGTTCCATTAAAACACGTCTAGTCCTGTCCGCCGTCGGCCACCTATAGAAAGATTTCTAAGTGTAGACACGCCTTCTTTCAATGAATTGCAGGAAACATGTACTGAAAAAACGGTTTTGCGCCAATTCCCTAACAGGGCGGCTGTGAGGACCAGAAGTATTCAGCCTAATCATGTATGAAACATAACAAGAAAAAAAAATGGTCATTTTGTACTCCTGTAGCTTCATGAGATACAAAACACAATCAGAGGTTTTGGTTTTCTTGAATGGCCATTAAAGTGTAAGCTCACCTGTCACGTCACAGCACCTCTGGTCAGGTGAGTTCTACCCAATGAAACCAAGCTGCTTTCTAAGTAACCTCAAATGCTCATGCAGCTTTTCAGTCAGGAGAGAGACTGGTGGGTTTAATTTTATACCATCACCAGGGACAATTCCACTTTGGGATAAAAAGAAAAACACGGAATGGGGCAGCAGCAAAAAATGACCTGGCTGGAAATACAACAAATATACATAAGTACAGAAAAAATGGTTTTGCGCCTATTCCAGAGGTTTTAGTTTACTTGAATGGCCATTAAAGTGTGAGCTCACCTGTCACGTCACGGCACCCCTGGTCAGGTGAGTACCTAAAGGAATTGTCCCTGGCAAAGGTATAAATAAAACCCACCAGTCTCTCTCATGACTGAAAAGCAGCATGAGCATATGAGGTTGCTTATAAAGCAGCTTGGTTTCATTAGGTAGGACTCACCTGACCAGAGGTGCTGTGACAGGTGAGCTTACACTTTAATGGCCATTCAAGTAAACCAAAAACTCTGATTGTGTTTTTTTTTGCATGGAGCCACAGGAGTGAGCGCAAAGTACAACTTTTCGTGTTATGTTTTATACATGGAGCAGGCTGGATACTTCTGGTCCACACAGCCCCCCCTGGTAGGTTGTATCCCCAGCCAGGCCATTTTTGCTGCTGCCCCTTTCCGTGTTTTTCTTTTTATCCCAAAGTGGAATTGTCCCTGGTGAGGGCATACAAAGTCAACCCACCATTCTCTCTCATGACTGAACAGCACAATGAGCATATGTGGTTACTTAGAAAGCAGCTTGGTTTCATTAGGTAGAACTCACCTGACCAGGGGTGCTGTGATGTGGCAGGTGAGCTTACACTTTAATGGCCATTTAAGAAAACTAAAACCTCTGATTGTGTTTTGTTTCGTGTGGAGCTACAGGAGTGAGCGCAAATGACAGCTTGCTTCTTGTTAAATTGCAGGAAATGCCATTGCATAATGAGGTTGCGTAAGGGGCACATGAGGGCGACCAACCCTATCGAGAGCGACTCTGTTCAATTGCAGTTTTGTGCACTTTTTAAAAAATGAATGAAAACTGCAGGCTCAGCATTGTAACGTACACACACTTACACTATTCTGGTAACTCGACAGAAAACCGTCACCGTCGATGAAACGCCCCCTGCCGGTGTTTGAACTTTCCTCTCTGTTTCACCGAAGTTTAACGCGGTTGCAGCAACGTTGACCAATAATCGATTGAATAATCAATCCCGTTAAGCATAAGGTGGGAGCAAAGCAGCATAATACTGTTATAGTTCTACAAAGGGTTAATTACCTTGACATACCTTTAGCTGAGCACATCATTAACCCTTTATTGACAGTAGAGGAGCCGGTGACTTGACTTGGCCTGCGCTAGCTCTTGCTCTCCTGCCAGCGGACTCTGTTCTTTGAATTTTTATCAGCAAATAAATTAATCTCCGGTTAAATGAAGGAAGCATCGACCCCCACCCCAGTCCCCGCGCACCCACCCAGCCTCACCCCGGCTAATGTTTAAAACTTGGCAAGAAGCGGCCAAACTGAAACTAATGGTTTTCCTCCCTCCGTATTGTGTCGTGACCTGCACACAGAAGGCTTGTCAGCCTCTCACTTCTCATTTATAATACACGTTCCAGCACATGTTTAAATACAGAGACATCGTGAGTCATTTTTACCACCGTGGAATCCAGATTCATACGTTCACCTCAAAAATCTCCTGCACCTTTCCCTCCCGGACGCCTCGTTTCTACAATTTTATCTTATTTTTTTCTCGTTTCGTTTTTTCTTGATTTGCTTTTTCTCGCTTTCCCACCTGGAATTATTTTTACAGTTCTCGTTCATTCAATGCCTTTAAAGGAACACTACCACGTACACAAGCTGTAACTGATGGCCAATAAAATTCCCCTCATCTTCCTCCACCTCAATACCTCTAGAGTGTAAGCTCCTATGATCAGGGCCCTCTACACCCCTTGTTTCCATCCTACGTTTGTTTATTTGTATCTCTTTCCCTTTGGTTATTGTAAAGCGCTGCGGAAAATGTTGGCGCTATATAAACGAGAATAATAATAATAATATCAGCAACATAAAATAAACACAATAAGGACACTGCATTTTTTGGAGGTACCGGCCCTTTAACCCTTTCGTTGCTGAGGCTTTTCCCGCCCCTGTGCTGAGGTCATTTTTACCGGTTTTGCTCAACATGTTTAAACGTGTTTTTAAGGCTTATTTTAATATATGACCCAGACATATTATATATATCGTTCTTTCCCTCAAACTCGGCAGATTCATAATATGTCATTATTATATGTATACGTCATGACCTGTCTGTATATTATAACAAAAAATGCAATAAAATATGAATTTTCAATAATTTACAACTTGTAAAGTGCGTTTTTTTCACATTTTAACATGCGAGCAATTGCGGTTATATTTTGTATGGGGTGCGCTTGTTAAAAAAATTAGAGATGGGGTTACATTTTTTTGGGGGAAAATTACACGATTTTTAACAAACGCACCGCATACAAAAATCGTTAGTGCAGCATCATTGTTCACATTATAATTGAAATGGGAACAATATTTCTGCATTAACAAACCAAAAAAAAGAAAAAAAAATTGTTTATTTTTTTTTATAATTTGTTTTTAAATATTTTTTTATTTTTATTTTTAATTTTTATTTTTTTTTACAAACTTTTTTTATACTCATGTTTGGTATCGTTGGAACGGCCATGCTCTGGCCGATCCAACAATACCAAACATTAACCCCTAACTGCCACGGATCGGGAGATAGGGGGTTCCAATGAACCCCCTATCTCCACCATTGGTGGCAGCTAGGGGTTAACTCCAGGACTGGCATCATCGTGCTATGCACGATGACGCCAGTCCTCAGGGGGCATTCCCAGAAGCTTGGCCGACATCCAAGATGTCGGCCAGCTCCGGGAAAGGATCACGAACCGGCGCTTTTCAGCGCTGATTCGTGTTCCGGCCCCCATGGGGTTAATGCCAGGTACCAGTTGGAAGGGCAGGCTGTGCCCTTCCAAACGGTGCCTGGGTTAACCCCCGCAACCCCCCCTCCCTTTCAGGCGCCTCCTCCGCACATGCGGGGGGGGCGCCTGAATTAGGTGTCATCGCGCCCCCGCGATGACACCTAATTACTCCGGCGGCGGTTCCGCATGCTGGGCTGACATCGAGGATGTCAGCCCGCACCGGGGGGGCCAGCGATCGGCCGGAACCCGGCCGAACGCTGACCCCAAAGAGAGGACGCGCTCAGCGCGTACACCGCATGGAACGATACATGCGGTTGGAAGCGCTGAGCGCGTTCTTAGCAGCGAAGGGGTTAATCTTTTATCTGATTCTCCTGGTGTATTTTCTGATTCATTTCAGGGGGGGGGCTGCGTTTGTTCAATAAAGCTCCAGATTGTCGCCTGAATTTTAATCCCTTCACTGCCAAGAACATTTTCGTTGGAAACATTTTTATCATAACATTTATTTGAAACATGGGATGTGAAGTTAAGATATAAATACTGGTTAAAATAGAAATTCCTCAACAGAAATTGCTTTTCTGAAATTGTTAAGAAATTAAAATTATGTAATTTTGCTGATTACTAGTTTTTCATGTATTGCTTTATTCTTTACAGAAATATCATTGGGATGGAAGGTTATAAACTCTGGCGTCCCTTATCTAACACAATGTCACACTGGGTCTGCATTATCAGCATACAGACAGATGCAGTAAATGTGCTGCAGACAGATAATAAAATGTTGAGATCTGCTTATGGGGATTTGTAGTGATCATAATGAGATTATTAGCAATGCAATATCTGTATGTGCTGCATAATGACTGTGTATGGCAATTATAGTAACACCTTGTATCTGTATGTGCTGTATAATGCCTGTGTATGGCAATTACAGCAACACCTTGTATCTGTATGTGCTGCATAATGCCTGTGTATGGCAATTATAGTTTCACCTTGTATCTGTATGTGCTGCATAATGACTGTGTATGGCAATTATAGTAACACCTTGTATCTGTATGTGCTGCATAATGCCTGTGTATGGCAATTACAGCTACACCTTGTATCTGTATGTGCTGCATAATGCCTGTGTATGGCAATTACAGCAACACCTTGTATCTGTATGTGCTGCATAATGCCTGTGTATGGCAATTACATCAACACCTTGTATCTGTATGTGCTGCATAATGCCTGTGTATGGCAATTACATCAACACCTTGTATCTGTATGTGCTGCATAATGCCTGTGTATGGCAATTCCAGCGACACCTTGTATCTGTACTGTACAGGGATCCCCTGAATCTTATCCCTGTACAGCAGCGACTGACCTCGCAGCTCTCCCTGTATTCTGACAAAATCCCCTGGCTGCTGGAATGGTGCAGTAAAGTTTGTTCAGTTTTTTGTTACAGTGAAGTCTGGAGCTTTTATTTGCAGCTTGTTTTCTCTCTCTCCAGCATGACTGGAGAGAGATACAACAAAGGATTTAATGTCTCCACAGGGGGTGCACTAATCTTGCTTTTGAAATGCTAATGACTGTTTTTCAATCTATTACAATGCAAAATCAAGTTAACTCCGTTTTGGGAGTGATAGGGTTAAAATACAACGATTTTGACCTAAAATCATCATAAATTGGGTGTAGGCTTTTAGCTGTTCCAGATTGACTCAGTCACTTCCGTAACGTTAAAAACTATCAGGTATTGCAGAGTGTATCAACCAAAAAATACTCCCAAAAATCACAGATTTTTTTTATCTAAATTGTGTTAAATTTGAATTTTGGAACCATGGGCTATTTTTCGGCGCGGTGGCTGAAACCGTTTTTACACGATTTTCGACCATTTTTCGGTTTGAGAAATTCCAATCCGGGCTTACCAGCATTTCAATTCCTGATAAAAATGGATTTTCAGGCAGGAAATAGAGGGAATCAGAATGAAAACTTTCACATTTAGGCTAGGGTCAGACTGAGGCAGTGCGAACGCGCGTGCAGCCGCACTTAATCACGGCCGCACTAGCAGCAAATGCCGGGCAATGACGGCCAATATACGAAGTACGGTCGCACAAAAGTCCGGCTGCGCAACGCAAGTGGAAAATGAACGCATTTTTTCGAGAACGTGAAACCGCAGGTACTGACGTACAGAGTGCGCTGCGTCCGCTAGCGGCGTGTGTGTGTGATTAGGAGACGTCAGACGCTGCTAATGTCCGGCCAACATAACGTCCAGACACAAAAAGTGTTTTATTGATGATCCGTACAAAATCACGGACGAAAATGCGCATAGTATGACCACTATCACGTATTCTGTGAAAAAATGCGTCCATTCGTTCGAACGCACTTTTTCACAGACAACATAAAAATGCGTTCGTCTGACCCTAGCCTTAGGCTGGCGTCAGACGAACGCAGTGATCGCGTCCGTGTCGCCGCACAGTTTACCGTCAGTCGTAGCATAGAAAAATGAGCAATAGAGACCCACACACGAAGTACGTCCGCATCGAACAGCGTGCGCACAGCGCACGTGGCAAACGGACGCAAGTAAGGCAAGAACATAAAACCGCTAGACGGAAGCGCAGAGTGCACCACGTCCACGTAGAGTTCTGTGTGAGATATGAGTAGGGATGAGCCGAACACCCCCCGAGTTCGGTTCGGAGCCGAACCCGAACTTTCCAAATGTTCGAATCCGAATACGAACCCGAACTCGAGCTCAATACAAGTCAATGGGGCTGAAAATTCGGTTTTTAGAGTGCCCTCCAAGAGGGCATATATGCTAGTTATTTGCCATAAAAGGTGTATGGGGGTCCGGGTAGTGCCCTGGGTAGTGCCCTGGGGGACAGGAAACAAGGACAAAAAGTTTTAAAAAAAACGTTTTTAAAGGGACAGAGAGTTTTCCATGAAATAAGGGTTAAAAATAAAAACGAAAAATTCCTTCAAATATCGTGCCTAGGAGGTCCCCATAACCTGCCCGTGAAGTGGCGGATTTCTAGGATGTATAGAAACACTTAAAAACAAAAAAATGACGTTTCAAATGACGGTAAATGCTTTTCCTATAATCTATCCATAAACAACTGCTTGGGGCGGCAGTCTGTATGAAAAGAGGAGACATTTTCGGACACGCAGAAAAAGTTTACTGATTTTTTTGGGATAAATTATTGTCAAACTTATGCAGGCTTTGGATGAAAGTAACAATAGGTGCTTCAAAATTGGTCCTTTAGCGTCCCCAACAGTGCCGTCACACCGTAACCCCTCTGAGGATATGAATCTGATACAGGCGTCAGTGGCAGTGCACCCAAATACAGTCCTTTTGGTGCCAGGCCTGCAAGTACTATCATACAGTAACCCCTCTGTGGTATTGTGGAAGAATGCAGGGGTGAACCTAGCGGTCCTATATTAAAAAGTTATAGAAACATAGAAAATGTCGGCAGATAAGAACCTTTCGGCCCATCTAGTCTGCCCAATTATATGGATACTTTACCTGGATTTATCTTTTGTTTTGGATAGCCTTATGCCTATCCCATGCCTGCTTAAATTCAATTACTGTTTTGGCCTCTACCACTTCTACTGGAAGACTGTTCCATGTATCCACCACCCTCTCAGTAAAATAATGCTTCCTGATGTTACTTTTAAACCTTTCCCCTCTAATCTAAGACTATGTCCTCTTGTTTTGCTACTTTGTTTCCTTTTAAATATACTCCCTTCCTCTACCTTGTGGATTCCCTTTACGTATTTAAAGGTTTCTATCATATCTCCTCTGTCTCCTCTCTTTTCCAAGCTGTACATGTTAACCAAGTATATACCATATTCAAGAAAGATAAGTGTGCCCCCTGTGTAGAACCTTGTGGAGGTATGGATGAGAAGCATGGCGGTAAATGCTTTTCCTTTAATCTATCCATAAACAACTGCTTGGGGCGGCAGTCTGTATGAAAAAAGGAGACATTTTCGGACACGTAGAAAAAGTTTAGTGATTTTTTGGCTAAATTATTGTGAAACTTATGCAGGCTTTGGATGAAAGTAACAATAGGTGTTTTAAGGCTGGGGTCAGACTAGCGCACTTTTAACGTGCGTTTAGGCGCACTTAATCACGGCCGCACTAGCAGCAAATGACACGCAATGACAGCCAATATACAAAGTACGGCCGCACGAAAGTCCGGCCGCGCAACGCAAGTGGAAAATGAACGCATTTTTTCGAGAACGCTGAACCGCTAGTACTGACGTACAGAGTGCGCTGCGTCAACTAGCGGCGTGTGTGTGTGTGATTAGGAGACGTTAGACGCTGCTCATGTCCGGCCAACATAACATCCAGACATCCAAAGTTTCCCAAAAAATCACACACAAAAATGCGCATCGTATGACCGTTTAAGCGCTTTCCGTGAAAAAACACCTCAATGCGTTCGGACGCACTTTTTGACGTTCGCTGCGAAAAATGCATTCATTTGACCCTAGCCTAAAATTGGGCCTTTAGCGTCAGCAACAGTGCCGTCACACCGTAACCCCTCTGAGGATATGAATCTGATACAGGCGTCAGTGGCAGTGCAGCCAAATATTGTGCCTTTGGTGCCAGGCCAGCAAGTGCCATCATACAGTAACCCCTCTGTGGTATTGTGGAAGAGTGCAGGGGTGGACCATGCGGTCAGGGCTGGTGCTAGACTATTTTGCGCCCTAGGCAAGACCAGCTACTTGCACCCCCCCCCACAAAAAAAACAAAAAACGACACAACATGAAACTGCTAAATTTCTTTTTACTTAAGAATAAAGTTTGAAAAGCACCAATAGTAAAGGTAAAATAGATATAAATAAACTGTATTAAACCATTTTAAATTAACTCTAGTAAACAAATTAAAATTAACTGTATTGAACAAATATAAATTAACGAAAAAAAAATAAGAGTTGTCACGTAAGTTTCAATTTCAGACACATCAAAATTTCACTTTGCGTGCCTTATCCTTTGCAAATTTTCATCATGCATTTATATATATATATTGCCCAGGCCAGCTCACATCGTGCGTATATATATTGCCCAGGCCAATCCCCTGGTGGAGATAGGGGGTTCATTTGAACCCCGATATCTCCAGGCATCTAGTGGGTGATGGAGGGTGTCAATCGAAAGGCCTGAGCATGGCCTTTCGAATGGTACCCAACATGACCAGGTATAAAGTAAAAAAAAATAAAAAAAAAATAAAAACATGTATTTTTTTGTGTGTTATTTTTTTTAATGCAGCAATATTGTTCACATTGCAATTATAATGTGAACGATGATGCACTAATGATTTTTTTCTATGGTGTGTGTTTGCTATAAATCACGTAATTCCCCCCACAAAATGTAACAAGTCCCCATTTCTAATTTTTGTACAAGCGCACCCCATAGAAAACATAACCGCAAACGCTCATGTGTTAAAATGTGAAAAAAACAACACTTTACACACTGCAGATGACTAAAAATTCAATTTTTATTGCATTTTGTTCACAATATACAGCCAGGACAGGACGTATACATATAAAAATTATATATTATGAATCTGCGGAGTCTGCCGGAAAGAACAATATCTAACATGTCGGTCATTTAACAAAATGTGGCTTCAAAATCGTGTTTAAACATGATGAGCGAAAGCGGTAAAAATGAGCTGAGCACACAGCGGTGAAATACAGCATATTGGAAGCTTTAGGAGGGAAATTAACACTTCTCAAATCTCAATCAGAAGCAGACACCACTCCACCCCCTCAGTATAGTCTACAATGTATCAAATTGATTAGACCAAACTAAAACCACCTGTTATGCCATTTGAAAAACACAGGTCATTTAGAGTTGAGAATCTTTGCAGGTACACATTAGTTTTTAATTCAATATCTAATAAACCGTTGCTTATAATATTCTGAAGTAAGGAGTCTCTTTATTTCTAGATTTTTTAGTATTTTTTTAAGCATTTTCTATACTTTTTTCAAAATTTCTTTCTTATGCAAACTCGGACCGAACACACCCAAAAAGTTCGAAGTTCGCAAACTTTTGAACAACCAAAGTTCGGTTCGAACTCCGAACTGATCGAACCGAACAGCTCATCCCTAGTGATGAGGAGATGTCAGACGCAGCACATTTGCGACGTCCAGCACCTTGACGCACACAATAGTTTTTCATATCCTTTTTAAATTTTTATCATTTTTCATATTAATTTTATTTCCCATAATTCCCTTTTTTTTTCTACGTCCGTCAACAAAAACAGACCGTGTAGGGTCTACAGTATCTTCCGTCAGTACATCTGCCCGTTGTGCACGCATGCAGAGTGCGCTCTGACTGCGTTCATCTGATATTAGCCTTAAAGGGCCAAATTTGTATGATGCGGGCCGAAAATAATTTTTTTGGGGTGTTTTACTAGCCAATTATTTTTTTTTCGGTAGAGAAACATTTTCCAGCCGCATTTTTTCAAACAGATCCATCGATATTTCGAGAAAAATATTGTCCACAAGCAGTCGATACTTATTTTAAATATATAATATAATTAATTCAAGCTCCGTTTTAGATTAATCTGATTTATTTGGGTTTTTTTTTACTAAAAAATACAATTTTGCAAATATTTAGAAATGATTAGACGCCCACCTGCCATTTCTTTACAGTGATATACAGGGTAATTCAAAGAGATCCAAATGGCTGGAGAAAGGTAACCGAACGCTGAAATTCAGCGTTCGGTTACCTTTCTTGGCCATTCGGCTATCCAGAGAGCAGGCAATTAGCCAAATCCTGTTGAATTGCCTGCACATACGGTGCCTGTTCGGTGCCTGTTCGAGGGCAGTGAAATCCCCATAGAGAAGCAATGCTTCAGCTATTCAGAGAACACAAAGGAGCAGTGAAAAGTTGCCGAAATGCCCTGCCATTCGGTGGTTTAATTCGACAGGTTTATTCAGGCGAATCCCATAGGCTTCAATGTTAAAAATATTCCTGTTTTAATTCAATATCTAATAAACCGTTCATTATAAAATTCTGCAGTATGAGTCTCTTTATTTCTAGATCTTTTTGTATTTTTTTAAGCATTTTCTATACTTTTTTCAAAATTTCTTTTTTTTGCAAACTCGGACCGAACACACCCAAAAAGTTCGAAGTTCGCAAACTTTCGAACAACCAAAGTTCGGTTCGAACTCCGAACTGATCGAACCGAACAGCTCATCCCTAGTGATGAGGAGATGTCAGACGCAGCACATTTGCGACGTCCATCACCTTGACGCACACAATAGCTTTCATATCCTTTGTAAATTTTTATCATTTTTCATATTAATTTTATTTCCCATAATTCCCTTTTTTTTCCTACGTCCGTCAACAAAAACAGACCGTGTAGGGTCTACAGTATCTTCCGTCAGTACGTCTGTCCGTTGTGCACGCACGCAGAGTGCGCTCTGACTGCGTTCATCTGACATTAGCCTTAAAGGGCCAAATTTGTATGATGCGGGCCGAAAATATTTTTTTTTCGGGTGTTTTACTAGCCAATTATTTTTTTTTCCGTAGAGAAACATTTTCCAGCTGCATTTTTTCAAACAAATCCATCGATATTTTGAGAAAAATATTGTCCACAAGCAGTCGATACTTATTTTAAATATATAATATAATTAATTCGAGCTCCGTTTTAGATTAATCTGATTTATTTGTTTGTTTGTTTTACTAAAAAATAAAATTTTGCAAATATTTAGAAATGATTAGACGCCCACCTGCTATTTCTTTACAGTGATATACAGGGTAATTCAAAGAGATCCAAATGGCTGGATCTGAAACCGTACATTATAAAATTCTGCAGTAAAGAGTCTCTTTATTTATAGATTTTTTAGGATATTTTAAGCATTTGCCTGGATTTTTTTTTAAAAAGTCGGATTTTTATTTTATTTTTTTAAGTTTATTTATTTTTTCTGTAACAGCCCTTTTTATTATCATTCATTGGATTTTATATGTAAATTTCAGACATTTTCACTCAGTAGTTTCTTTGCAAACAGTGTTTCACTTTGCAATCATTAAAGCAAACTGTTTTCCTAATTTATTCACTTCACTCGTCTGCGGTGTCGGCTTTTCCGTCGGCTTTGCTGTGTGTGATCGGCTCCTGCTTGGGTTTTTCTGGCATTTTTGGTGGGTTAATCCAGATGTTTTTGCAGGTTTTCGGCGTGCATTCGCCGAGTTTTGCGGTTAGTTTTCGTCAGGTTTGCGGCGGCCTTTCCCTGCCATTCAGGGACCCTGTGGTGCTTGCTGAATACACTGCAGGGTCGCCGAAATGGGATCGGCAAAACGAACCGAACTGAAGAGAACGAAAAGTCACCGAACGTGCGGTGACTTTTCGATTCCCTTTGAATTACCCTGATAGTGATAGGTTATTGTGCTGCAACAGACGTTAGCAAACACCCAGGTTATACTTTAAAATTGGGGATGTGCGTTTCGGGTTTCGGAATTTCGGAATTTTCACGAATTCGTGAAACAATTCGTGTTTTCGGATCCGGACGATTTTCCGAATCGGATCGGACCCGAAAACCGACAGATCCGAAAAGTTTTCCGAACCAAAACGAAATATTTTCGGAATTTTCGAATGGACTTGAAATGTGTCAAATCGCAATTTATTTTCGCTCTATTCATGATTTCGGTTCCATTTCGGTAATTCTGGACATCGTATATTTAACTATTATCGGTTATATCGCTGATTCTGTAAATTTTGTATTTGTAAATGCGTATTTTTGATCAACTATTTTTTCATTTTAAAACCTTTTGTTCTGGTTTTTATTTTTAAAGTCAGACCATTTGGGTCAGTTTAGCGTTTTTTAAATCATTTTGTTCATTATTTTTGTTCCTTGGCTTTCATAACATTTTAATATGATTAAATAAAGTTGTGAAATGTATATTCATAAGAAAAAAAGATATAAAGTATAAAAAAAGTAAACCATAGTAGTTTACGTCAAAACGAATAGAGTTAGACACTTTGAAACGAGGAGAACAGACGTTCCAAAAAAAATGAAAATTTCCGAAATCACGAAAAGTCGATACAAGAAACGAGCAAAGTGACCCGAAAACACGAAAAATGGTCGATATTCCGAAAAAAAATGTACACGAAAAACGAGCCGAACCGAACCGAATCGAAACAGAAATCGGTCGAAACGAGACGAAAATTTTAAACATCTGAACAAATCGAACCGAATCGAACCGAAAAAAAAATCGGTGCACAAGTCTATTTAAAATGAGAGAAATCTCAATGTATCCTTTCTGGTAAAATACTTTATATAATAAATAAATAAATACATTTATTACTTTTTCTGCAATACTACTGAGTTTACTTTTCTTGATCTGTATACATACATACCTGGAGTTTATATATATATATATATATCCTCTATTCCAGCAGGGGTTAGGGAGCCCTAAAACCTTAACTTCAATGGCAGCCATTATGTCGTAGCAGCCCTTCTATTGTAAGGGCAGAGGCTATGACCCCTGTGTAGTGTTGTGCATATTTATTTATTTATTTATAAAGGATTTTACCAGGATATGGAACCCAATGGCAAGCCGAAGAAGGAGACCAGGAGATGTATGATCAGTTGAGCATTTACTGGATGGAACAAAATATAAGTCCAGAACAAAAGGTAACGCAAAGATTTCTTTGACAAGAGTAAAGTCCAGAATGAAGGATTGTAGGGGTAGATAACACGAGCTGTAGTCTTTGAAACAGACCAGGGTAGGTGAATTGGACTTGAAGATTGGATCTGGAACTGGTACCGTGGGTATGGAAGCAAGCCTGGAGATGGAGCTGGTGCCGTGGAAGCAAGCCTGTAGATGGAGCTGGTACCGTGGAAGCAAGCCTGGAGATGGAACTGGTACCGTGGAAGCAAGCCTGGAGATGGAACTGGTACCGTGGAAGCAAGCCTGGAGATGGAGCTGATACCGTGGAAGCAAGCCTGGAGATGGAGCTGGTACCGTGGAAGCAAGCCTGGAGATGGAGCTGGTACTGTGGAAGCAGGTCTGGAAACGGAGCTGGTATCGTGGACGTGGAATTAAGTCTGGAAACGGAGCTGGTACCATAGAAGCAGGTCTGGAAACGGAGCTGGTACCGTGGACGTGGAAGTAGGTCTGGAAACAGAACTGGTACCGTGGAAGCAAGTCTGAGGATGGAACTGGCACCGTGGAAGCAAGCCTGGAGATGGAACTGGTACCGTGGAAGCAAGCCTGGAGATGGAACTGGTACCGTGGAAGCAAGCCTGGAGATGGAGCTGATACCGTGGAAGCAAGCCTGGAGATGGAGCTGGTACCGTGGAAGCAAGCCTGGAGATGGAGCTGGTACCGTGGAAGCAGGTCTGGAAACGGAGCTGGTATCATGGACGTGGAAGTAAGTCTGGAAACAGAGCTGGTACCGTGGAAGCAGGTCTGGAAACGGAGCTGGTACGGTGGGAGCAGGTCTGGAAATGGAGCTGGTACGTGGACGTGGAAGTAGGTCTGGAAACGGAGCTGGTACCGTGGAAGCAGGTCTGGAACTCGGGATTCTCTTGGAATAGGTACGAAGAGGGAACACTGGATAACGTGGTGGTGAACCACAGTATAACCTGGTTAATGAACTGGGAAAGACGGCAGATTTAAATAGGGTTCAGAGGATCATAAGAACACCGTTCACCTGGGGCTCGTAGGTGGAGTTGGGATACCTGAGTACTTGATAGGTTAATTGGTGGCATACGAGGATCTCCAGTGCAGGTGTAATGCAGTGCCTTTACTTGACCAGCAGAGGGCCTAGGTCTTCATGCTTTGGGTTGGACGATCGCGCATGCACGCTTGGTTTCTGCTCAGTTGGATCCCGGAGGCGGCGTCGGACACATCCTGGCTCTCCTCCTCCGAGTTGAAGACCGGAACCAGGGAGCGACGCGCCACGAGGGACCTCGGGTGAGTATGCAAGGTGTCCCAACATGGCGGCCGTGGTCCGACCGCGGCGTGGGGCATGACAGCTATATAGTAGACACATTTTGAAATGCCTTACCAGTTGCAGATTATAATGTAAATATAATATATAAAGAGCCCGGTTTTACTGTATGGACATTGCTAGCTACATTTGTATGCAAAGGAAGAGTGTTCCATTGCAAAAAAAAACCTAATATTAATAATAATAGTATATAAGTGTTTTTATAATATCATTTTTAATATAATTTTTTTATGTATGATTAATGTTTATGCAGAAAAAAATATTTTTTTATGTAAAAAAGATTTTTCTATAAATTCTTGAAATAATTTGTTTTCATGCAAAATAAGCGTGTGAATATGAAAATTATTTTTTAAATAAAAAATTTGTGTTTTATGTAAAAATGTATTTCTACTGTAAAATTTCAGATTTTACTGTAGAGGCATTGCGAGTTACATTATTGTGCTAAAAATGTGTGTTGAGTCATAAAAAAATATTTTGTTTTAAAATAAATCAAATATAATATATATATGTATTTTAATGTAAAATGAGTGTTTTACTGTAAAAATTATTGTTTTCATAGAGAATGATTTTTTTAACATAAATTTATATTTATAAATATTTTTTTATTTAGAAATAATGTGAAGGCAAATAGTAAAGATTTAATATATTTTAATAAATGTTAAATTACTGTACAGGCATTGCAAGTTACATTATTGTGCTAAAAAAGTGTGTCTAATCATAAAAATATCATATCATTTTTTAAATAAATTCAATATAATATATATATTTCAATGTAAAATGAGTGTTTTACTTGAAAAATTATTTTTTTTGCAAAGAGAATGATTTTTTTAACATGAATTTATATTTATTTTATATATATATATATTATTAACTTTTTTATCTAGAAATAATATCAATGCAAATAGTAAATATTTAATATATTTTAATGTTAAATTACTGTACAGGCATTGCGAGTTCCATTACTGTGCTAAAAAAGTGTGTCTAATCATAAAAAAATTCACATAATTTTTAAAATAAATTTAATATAATATATTTTAATGTAAAATGAGTGTTTTACTGTAAAAATGATTTTTTTCGAAGAGAATATTTTTTTAACATGAATTTATATTTTTTTATATATATATATATTTTTATCTAGAAATAATATATATGCATATAGTAAATATTTAATATATTTTAAGAAATGTTAAATGATCTTATTTCAATTTTAATTCCATGTATATCTATTTATATCTGTTCACCTGTCTGAACGTTTATCTGTCAAATCAACATTTTCATATTTCCGTTCACAGGAAATCAGCAGGAAGAAGTTACATTTCCATAAAATCGTTACTCCCTGGTTAAGCACATCTTTTGCTTATTTCACTCCTCTTTCTTCTAAAACTCATAAAACAGGTTTATTATTTATTGCTTCATCCGTAATTAATTGTCCTCTGTATTCACACCAGAAATGTTGCTGGTCGGAGTCGGGTCGTTGGCCAGTAACGGGCCTATTCGCTCCTCGACTGCAAGGAGACAGCGCAGAGAAAGAATCTGGTCATCTTTCAACTCAAAACGATGGATTTTACAACCTCGATTGTCCTCCCTGAAAGAGGAAGCGCTACTTTAAATCTCTGTGTTCTATCAGTAGCATCTGTCTTGGTCTCCATCCCTCAAAACGCGTCATGTCTGAAAAATGGTACCTTTGTCCGCGGCTATGTGAAAAATGCTGGGTTTTCACTCCGATAAAGCAAAGTGTCACATTGTGTATGGGTCTGTTTGCGACCCTTGATAAATTGGGCCCTGGTCTTAAATTTGGTTAAACCTCCCCTGTCTGCGTCCGGATAGGACCTGCCACCGAATAAGTGATGGCTGCTCACATGCTCTGTGTTCCTCACCGAAGGCTCGGCTTCTCACATCTATAAATCTCAACGAGGATACAGTTCTCATGTAAGGTGCTCTATAAATCCAAATTCCAATCTTCCCCATTGTAACAAAGTGAAAATCCTCCCTCGATTGGTTGGCTGGTGCCCTGCTTTCGGAGTTCCACCAATTTATACGCACTGGCCCTCCCAGTCCATTATGATAAAGGGTGCCGTAACTCTTCTGCGGATATTAAAGAAACGTCTGGAAGTCGTTAGCCCGCTTGAGGCAGGAAGGTTCCAACACACTAGGCTCCACTTCGTGTTCCGAGGATACCATGATGGATTCCATTAGAAACATAGTTGCAATGCACATGGCGTACAGAAACTGGGGGGGGCTTCCTGAGATGTAGGTCTTACAGGTGGAGAGATTTACTACAGAAGATTAAAGTAGAACTTCCAAATCCATGAGATTTCTTTGGGTGATATGGTCATGGCCTACCTCGTGGCTCTGCATGGATTCCCTAAGGTCAGGCTCCTCATCCTTGGCCCTCCAGATGTTTTGGTACTATATCTCCCAGAAAAGGTTTTGGCGACCTTATGAGTGGTTGAGTACCACGGGAAATGATGCTCCTAAACATCTGGGGGGGGTCAAGGTCAAGCACTCCTGCCCTCAAGTGGCTTGTGAGTGAAAGGCTGAGATCTTCCCACTCCATAAATCGGTATCAGTTTGAAATAACTAAAAAGGATCTATTCAAGTGTGCATGAGTGGACCATGAGATGATGCTACGGCCGACATTTGGACAAACTGAGGATGTGGCCTAAAAGGAAAGACATAAAGGGTTATTCAAAGAGCGCCAAATTGGCCACGAAACCCTTTCGGTGCAATTTCGTGGCCTTTCGGCTATTCAAAAAGTTGGCAATTCGGCATATGTTGGCATATTGCCAGCGAAATATGGTGATCTTCAGTGACAGAATCCCCCATAGAGAAGCAATGCTTAATCTATTCACACCGAACAGCAGAGTAATGTCAGTGAAATGCCCTTCTGTTCGGTGATTTCATTCGACAGGTTTATTCAGGCGAATCCCATAGGCTTCAATGTTAAAAATATTCCCGTTTTTATCCAATATCGAATAAACTGTTTATTATTTTAATCTGCAGCAAAAAGTCTCTTTATTTATTGATCTTTTAGGATCTTTTATGCATTTTTCGGGATTTTTTCGGCAAAATATTTTTTCTGTTTTTTTTTTAACCACTTCACTGCGGAGGACGCGCTCAGCGCGTCCTCCGCATTACTGCTGGTATGCGGAGGACGCGCTGAGCGCATCCTCCCATTGGGGTCAGCGTTCGGCCGAGTTCCGGCCCATCGCTGGCCCCTCCGGTGCGGGCTGACATCCTGGATGTCAGCCGCGCATCCGGAACCGCAGCCGCTGGTATTAGGTGTCATTGCGGCAGCGCGATGACACCTAATTCAGGCGCTGCCCCCCCGCATGTGCGGAGGAGGCGCCTGAAAGGGAGGGGGGGGGAGGTCCTTCGGACCTCTCTCCCTCCCGATCGGCGGCTCTGCGGGGGTTAACCCAGGCATCATTTGGAAGGGCACAGCCTGCCCTTCCAAATGGTGCCTGGCATTAACCCCTGGGGAGCTGGATCGCGAATCGGCGCTGAAAAGCGCCGGTTCGCGATCCTTTCCCGGAGCTAGCCGACATCTTGGATGTCGGCCAAGCCTCCGGGAACTCCCCCTGAGGACTGGCGTCATCGTGCGTAGCACGATGACGCCAGTCCTGGACTTAACCCCTAAGTGCCACCAACGGTGGAGATAGGGAGTTCCAATGAACTCCCTATCTCCCGATCCGTGGCAGCTAGGGGTTAAATTTTGGTATGGTTGGATCGGCCAGAGCATGGCCGTTCCAACGATACCAAACACTACTGTGAAAAATGTTGTAAAAAAAACAAAAATTAAAAATATTTTTTTTAAAAAAAAAAAATTATAAAAAAAAATAAACACTTTTTTTTCCTTTTTTTTGGTTTGTTAATGCAGCAATATTGTTCCCATTTCAATTATAATGTGAACAATGATGCTGCACTAACGATTTTTGTATGCGGTGCGTTTGTTAAAAATAGTGTAATTTTCCCCAAAAAAAAATGTAACGAGACCCCATCTCTAATTTTTTTAACAAGCGCACCCCATACAAAATATAACCGCAATTGCTCGCATGTTAAAATGTGAAAAAAAACACTTTACACATTGTAAATTATTGAAAATACATATTTTATTGCATTTTTTGTTATAATATACAGACAGGTCATGACGTATACATATAATAATGACATATTATGAATCTACCGAGTCTGATAGAAAGAACGATATATAATATGTCTGGGTCATATACTAAAATAAGCCTTCAAAACACGTTTAAACATGATGAGCAAAACCGGTAAAACTGACCTCAGCACAGGGGCGGGAAAAGCCTCAGCAGCGTAAGGGTTAAAAGGTATTTTTTTCTTTTTTCTGTAACAGACCTTTTATTATCATTCATAGGATCTTATGTGTAAATTCCAGGCATTTTCGTTCAGTAGGTTTTTTGCAAACAGAGTTTCAATTTTCACACTTTTAGGCTAGGGTCAGAGTGGGGCAGTCGGAACGCGCGTGCAGGCGCACTAAATCACGGCGGCAGTAGCAGCACATAACGGCCAATGACGGCCAATATACGCAGTACGTGCGTACAAAAGTGTGCCGACACCACGCAACCGGCAAATGAACGCATTTTTCTCAGAACGTGAAACCGCTGCTACAGACGTACAGAGTGCGCTGCGGCCGCATGGCAGCGTGTGTGCGTGATTAGGAGACGTCAGACGCTGCTAGTGTGCGGCCAACATAACGTTCAAACAGCCGGATTTCCCTAGAATTGCGTTGGTGAGTACCTGCGACTGTGCGACTGTGGTCGTCTGACCACTTAAGCGTATTCCGTGAAAAAATGCGTGCGCACGCATCGACGTACATTTTGACGGTGGCCGCAGAAAATGCGCTCATCTGTCCCTAGCCTTAAATCCTTTTTTTTTTCACCCCTTTCTTCAGCTTGTCAGCTTTTTCCTTGTCAGCTGGTCTGCGCTGTGTTCGAGGGCTCGATGGCTTTTTCCAGCGTGTTCGGCGTGTAGTTTATGGTGGTTCCGGTGGGATTTCATTGGGTATTCTGCAGTTTTTCGGTGGTTTTTGGGCAGGTTTTCGCAGGTTTTCGCTCTGGTGAATGCTGAATTCACCGCAGTGTGAGGAACCTTGATTCCCCGAAGTGCAGGGAAGTGCGTGGAACGAGAGGGCACCTCTCCGAATAACCCCCTTAGTCGTATTATTCATAAACCACAATGCGCCCAAAAATAAGTGAACAATACCGCTGCCATTACTCACCTTCGCATTTCCCACGCCGGCAGTAAGCTCAGTGTTATATACATAGTCGTATCATTCATAAACCACAATGCGCCCAAAAATAAGTGAACAATACCGCTGCCATTACTCACCTTTGCATTTCCCACGCCGGCGGTAAGCTCAGTGTTATATACATAGTCGTATCATTCATAAACCACAATGCGCCCAAAAATAAGTGAACAATACCGCTGCCATTACTCACCTTTGCATTTCCCACGCCGGCGGTAAGGTCAGTGTTATATACATAGTTGTATCATTCATAAACCACAATGCGCCAAAAAATAAGTGAACAATACCGCTGCCATTACTCACCTTCGCATTTCCCACGCCGGCGGTAAGCTCAGTGTTATATACATAGTTGTATCAGTCATAAACCACAATGCGCCCAAAAATAAGTGAACAATACCGCTGCCATTACTCACCTTCGCATTTCCCACGCCGGCAGTAAGCTCAGTGTTATATACATAGTTGTATCATTCATAAACCACAATACGCCAAAAAATAAGTGAACAATTTAATATTTTTCCAGTTTTTACTATTTTCTTAGAAAACTGCGGCAACAGGTTCTCATTTGATTAGCTGTAGAGAGTGTTCTCAGAGAGGCAGCCGGTGTATCAGATCTGTGCACGCGCGATCCAGCAGGCGCTACGGAACTTGTGAACGTAAGTGCGAGTCCCGTAGCACTGCACAAATTGCGGTTCCAATGCTGTGCGAGTTGTATAGGAGCAAAAATTGCGCAGAAGAGCTTCAGGGACTTCCAGGTTCGAGAGTCCCTGAGCTGAAGACGAGGAGCAGTGCCCGGCGAGGGGGAAAAGGTGAGTAAAATTACCCAGAATTCTACTTGCAATAAAATATCTCTTTAAAAAAAAAATCTGGCCTAGGCAAATGTGGTGCAGGGGAGGTTTGCAGCCGCGTCTTGCTCTGACTCTCGCTCTTGGTAGGAAATTAATGCGCGGCTCAAAAAAAAAAGGGGAAACTCTCCCGGGGCGTTAAATGTATCACGGAATAAACATAAATATAAACAGCCACACTGTATCAGGTTTCTGTGTTTCAGACGTGGGGGAATAATGTGATACGGTGCAAAAAAGGTGCGTTTGTGAGTGATGAAGCATTTGCCTAAATGGAAGTCTCGAAGCTTGAGATAAATGGGGAGGAAAATGATTAAAAAAAAGCAAAACAATCACTTAAATAAGAGAACTTTAAATCGGCGCAAAGCTGACATCGGCAACATTTCTACACAGCGCGCAATACAGCAAAGAGACGGCAACATTCCTACACAGCGCGCAATACGGCCAAGAGACGGCAACATTTCTACACAGAGCGCAATACGGCCAAGAGACATCAACATTTCTACACAGAGCGCAATACGGCCAAGAGACGGCAACGTTTCTACACAGCGCGCAATACGGCCAAGAGACGACAACATTTCTACACAGCGCGCAATACGGCCAAGAGACGGCAACATTTCTACACAGCGCGCAATACGGCCAAGAGACGGCAACGTTTCTACACAGCGAGCAATACGGCCAAGAGACGTCAACATTTCTACACAGCGCGCAATACGGCCAAGAGACGGCAACTTTTCTACACAGCGCGCAATACGGCCAAAAGACGGCAACGTTTCTACACAGCGCGCAATACGGCCAAGAGACGGCAACGTTTCTACACAGCGCGCAATACGGCCAAGAGACGGCAACGTTTCTACACAGCGCGCAATACGGCCAAGAGACGGCAACATTTCTACACAGCGCGCAATACGGCCAAGAGACGGCAACATTCCTACACAGCGCGCAATACGGCCAAGAGACGGCAACATTTCTACACAGCGCGCAATACGGCCAGGAGACGTCAACATTTCTACACAGCGCGCAATACGGCCAAGAGGCGGCAACATTCCTACACAGCGCGCAATACGGCCAAGAGAAGGCAACATTTCTACACAGCGCGCAATACGGCCAAGAGACGGCAACATTTCTACACAGCGCGCAATACGGCCAAGAGACGGCAACGTTTCTACACAGCGCGCAATACGGCCAAGAGACGGCAACGTTTCTACACAGCACGCAATACGGCCAAGAGACGGCAACATTTCTACACAGCGCGCAATACGGCCAAGAGACGGCAACATTTCTACACAGCGCGCAATACGGCCAAGAGACGGCAACATTTCTACACAGAGCGCAATACGGCCAAGAGACGGCAACGTTTCTACACAGCGCGCAATACGGCCAAGAGACGTCAACATTTCTACACAGCGTGCAATACGGCCAAGAGACGGCAACATTCCTACACAGCGCGCAATACGGCCAAGAGACGGCAACATTTCTACACAGCGCGCAATACGGCCAAGAGACGGCAACATTTCTACAAAGCGCGCAATACGGCCAAGAGACGGCAACGTTTCTACACAGCGCGCAATACGGCCAAGAGACGGCAACATTTCTACACAGCGCGCAATATGGCCAAGAGACGGCAACGTTTCTACACAGCGCGCAATACGGCCAAGAGACGGCAACGTTTCTACACAGCGCGCAATACGGCCAAGATACGGCAACATTTCTACACAGCGCGCAATACGGCAAAGAGACAAAAACATTTCTACACAGCGCGCAATACGGCCAAGAGACGGCAACATTTCTACACAGAGAGCAATACGGCCAATAGACGGCAACGTTTCTACAAAGCGCGCAATACGGCCAAGAGACGGCAACATTTCTACAAAGCGCGCAATACGGCCAAGAGACGGCAACGTTTCTACACAGCGCGCAATACGGCCAAGAGACGGCAACGTTTCTACACAGCGCGCAATACGGCCAAGAGACGGCAACGTTTCTACACAGCGTGCAATACTGCCAAGAGACGGCAACATTTCTACACAGCACGCAATACGGCCAAGAGACGGCAACGTTTCTACACTGCGCGCAATACGGCCAAGAGACGGCAACATTTCTACACAGCGCGCAATACGGCCAAGAGACGGCAACATTTCTACACAGCGCGCAATACGGCCAAGAGACGGCAACATTTCTACACAGCGCGCAATACGGCCAAGAGACGGCAACGTTTCTACACAGCGTGCAATACGGCCAAGAGACGGCAACATTTCTACACAGCACGCAATACGGCCAAGAGACGGCAACGTTTCTACACTGCGCGCAATACGGCCAAGAGACGGCAACTTCTACACAGCGCGCAATACGGCCAAGAGACGGCAACATTTCTACACAGCGCGCAATACGGCCAAGAGACGGCAACATTTCTACACAGCGCGCAATACGGCCAAGAGACGGCAACATTTCTACACAGCGCGCAATACGGCCAAGAGACGGCAACATTTCTACACAGCGCGCAATACGGCCAAGAGACGGCAACATTTCTACACAGCGCGCAATACGGCCAAGAGACGGCAACATTCCTACACAGCGCGCAATACGGCCAAGAGACGGCAACATTTCTACACAGCGCGCAATATGGCCAAGAGACGGCAACGTTTCTACACAGCGCGCAATACGGCCAAGAGACGGCAACATTTCTACACAGCGCGCAATACGGCCAAGAGACAGCAACATTTCTACACAACGCACAATACGGCCAAGAGACGGCAACATTTCTACACAGCGCGCAATACGGCCAAGAGATGGCAACATTTCTACACAGCGAGCAATACGGCCAAGAGACGGCAGCATTTCTACACAGCGCGCAAAACGGCCAAGAGACGGCACATTTCTACACAGCGCGCAATACGGCCAAGAGACGGCAACATTTCTACACAGCGCGCAATACGGCCAAGAGACGGCAATGTTTCTTCACAGCGCGCAATACGGCCAAGAGACGGCAACATTTCTACACAGCGCGCAATACGGCCAAGAGACGGCAACATTTCTACACAGCGCGCAATACGGCCAAGAGACGGCAACATTTCTACACAGCGCGCAATACGGCCAAGAGACGGCAACATTTCTACACCGAGCGCAATACGGCCAAGAGACGGCAACATTTCTACACAGCGCGCAATACGGCCAAGAGACGGCAACATTTCTACACAGCGCGCAATACGGCCAAGAGACGGCAACATTTCTACACAGCGCGCAATACGGCCAAGAGACGGCAACATTCCTACACAGCGCGCAATACGGCCAAGAGACGGCAACGTTTCTACACAGCGTGCAATACGGCCAAGAGACGGCAACATTTCTACACAGCGCGCAATACGGCCAAGAGACGGCAATGTTTCTTCACAGCGCGCAATACGGCCAAGATACGGCAACATTTCTACACAGCGCGCAATACGGCCAAGAGACGGCAACATTTCTACACAGCGCGCAATACGGCCAAGAGACGGCAACATTTCTACACAGCGCGCAATACGGCCAAGAGACGGCAACATTTCTACACCGAGCGCAATACGGCCAAGAGACGGCAACATTTCTACACAGCGTGCAATACGGCCAAGAGACGGCAACATTTCTACACAGCGCGCAATACGGCCAAGAGACGGCAACATTTCTACACAGCGCGCAATACGGCCAAGAGACGGCAACATTCCTACACAGCGCGCAATACGGCCAAGAGACGGCAACGTTTCTACACAGCGCGCAATACGGCCAAGAGACGGCAACATTTCTACACAGCGCGCAATACGGCCAAGAGACGGCAACATTTCTACACAGCGTGCAATACTGCCAAGAGACGGCAACGTTTCTACACAGCACGCAATACGGCCAAGAGACGGCAACGTTTCTACACTGCGCGCAATACGGCCAAGAGACGGCAACATTTCTACACAGCGCGCAATACGGCAAGAGACGGCAACATTTCTACACACAGCGCGCAATACGGCCAAGAGACGGCAACATTTCTACACAGCGCGCAATACGGCCAAGAGACGGCAACATTTCTACACAGCGCGCAATACGGCCAAGAGACGGCAACATTTCTACACAGCGCGCAATACGGCAAGAGACGGCAACATTTCTACACAGCGCGCAATACGGCCAAGAGACGGCAACATTCCTACACAGTGCGCAATACGGCCAAGAGACGGCAACATTTCTACACAGCGCGCAATAGGGCCAAGAGACGGCAACGTTTCTACACAGCGCGCAATACGGCCAAGAGACGGCAACATTTCTACACAGCGCGCAATACGGCCAAGAGACGGCAACATTTCTACACAGCGCGCAATACGGCAAGAGACGGCAACATTTCTACACAGCGCGCAATACGGCCAAGAGACGGCAACATTTCTACACAGCGCGCAATTACGGCCAAGAGATGGCAACATTTCTACACAGCGCGCAATATGGCCAAGAGACGGCAACATTTCTACACAGCGCGCAATACGGCAAGAGACGGCAACATTTTTACACAGCGCGCAATTACGGCCAAGAGACGGCAACATTTCTACACAGCGCGCAATACGGCCAAGAGACGGCAATGTTTCTACACAGCGCGCAATACGGCCAAGAGACGGCAACATTTCTACACAGCGCGCAATACGGCCAAGAGACGGCAACATTCTACACAGCGCGCAATACGGCCAAGAGACGGCAACATTTCTACACCGAGCGCAATACGGCCAAGAGACGGCAACATTCTACACAGCGCGCAATACGGCAAAGAGACGGCAACATTTCTACACAGCGCGCAATACGGCCAAGAGACAGCAACATTTCTACACAGCGCGCAATACGGCCAAGAGACGGCAACATTCCTACACAGCGCGCGCAATACGGCCAAGAGACGGCAACGTTTCTACACAGCGCGCAATACGGCCAAGAGACGGCAACATTTCTACACACAGCGCGCAATACGGCCAAGAGACGGCAACGTTTCTACACAGCGTGCAATACTGCCAAGAGACGGCAACGTTTCTACACAGCACGCAATACGGCCAAGAGACGGCAACGTTTCTACACTGCGCGCAATACGGCCAAGAGACGGCAACGTTTCTACACAGCGCGCAATACGGCCAAGAGACGGCAACATTTCTACACAGCGCGCAATTACGGCCAAGAGACGGCAACATTTCTACACAGCGCGCAATACGGCCAAGAGACGGCAACATTTCTACACAGCGCGCAATACGGCCAAGAGACGGCAACATTTCTACACAGCGCGCGCAATACGGCCAGAGACGGCAACATTTCTACACAGCGCGCAATACGGCCAAGAGACGGCAACATTTCTACACAGCGCGCAATACGGCCAAGAGACGGCAACATTCCTACACAGCGCGCAATACGGCCAAGAGACGGCAACATTTCTACACAGCGCGCAATACGGCCAAGAGACGGCAACATTCCTACACAGCGCGCAATACGGCCAAGAGACGGCAACATTTCTACACAGCGCGCAATACGGCCAAGAGACGGCAACGTTTCTACACAGCGCGCAATACGGCCAGGAGACGGCAACATTTCTACACAGCGCGCAATACGGCCAAGAGACGACAACATTTCTACACAGCGCGCAATACGGCCAAGAGACGCCAACATTTCTACACAGCACGCAATACGGCCAAGAGACGGCAACATTTCTACACAGCGCGCAATACGGCCAAGAGACGGCAACATTTCTACACAGAGCGCAATACGGCCAAGAGACGGCAACATTTCTACACAGCGCGCAATACGGCCAAGAGACGGCAACATTTCTACACAGCGCATCATACGGCCAAGAGACGGCAGCATTCCTACACAGTGCGCAATACGGCCAAGAGACGGCAACATTTCTACACAGCGCGCAATACGGCCAAGAGACGGCAACATTTCTACACAGCGCGCAATACGGCCAAGAGACGGCAACATTTCTACACAGCGCGCAATACGGCCAAGAGACGGCAACGTTTCTACACAGCGCGCAATACGGCCAAGAGACGGCAACGTTTCTACACAGCACGCAATACGGCCAAGAGACGGCAACATTTCTACAAGCGCGCAATACGGCCAAGAGACGGCAACATTTCTACACAGCGCGCAATACGGCCAAGAGACGGCAAAATTTCTACACAGAGCGCAATACGGCCAAGAGACGGCAACATTTCTACACAGCGCGCAATACGGCCAAGAGACGGCAACATTTCTACACAGCGCGCAATACGGCCAAGAGACGGCAACATTCCTACACAGCGCGCAATACGGCCAAGAGACGGCAACATTTCTACACAGTGCGCAATACGGCCAAGAGACGGCAACTTTTCTACACAGCGCGCAATACGGCCAAGAGACGGCAACGTTTCTACACAGCGCGCAATACGGCCAAGAGACGGCAACATTTCTACACAGCGCGCAATACGGCCAAGAGACGGCAACATTTCTACACAGCGCGCAATACGGCCAAGAGACGGCAACGTTTCTACACAGCACGCAATACGGCCAAGAGACGGCAACATTTCTACAAAGCGCGCAATACGGCCAAGAGACGGCAACATTTCTACACAGCGCGCAATACGGCCAAGAGACGGCAAAATTTCTACACAGAGCGCAATACGGCCAAGAGACGGCAACATTTCTACACAGCGCGCAATACGGCCAAGAGACGGCAACATTTCTACACAGCGCGCAATACGGCCAAGAGACGGCAACATTCCTACACAGCGCGCAATACGGCCAAGAGACGGCAACATTTCTACACAGTGCGCAATACGGCCAAGAGACGGCAACTTTTCTACACAGCGCGCAATACGGCCAAGAGACGGCAACGTTTCTACACAGCGCGCAATACGGCCAAGAGACGGCAACATTTCTACACAGCGCGCAATACGGCCAAGAGACGGCAACGTTTCTACACAGCGCGCAATACGGCCAAGAGACGGCAACTTTTCTACACAGCGCGCAATACGGCCAAGAGACGGCAACATTTCTACACAGCGCGCAATACGGCCAAGAGACGGCAACATTTCTACACAGAGCGCAATACGGCCAAGAGACGGCAACATTTCTACACAGCGCGCAATACGGCCAAGAGACGGCAACATTTCTACACAGCGCGCAATACGGCCAAGAGACGGCAACTTTTCTACACAGCGCGCAATACGGCCAAGAGACGGCAACATTCCTACACAGCGCGCAATACGGCCAAGAGACGGCAACGTTTCTACACAGCGCGCAATACGGCCAAGAGACGGCAACGTTTCTACACAGCGCGCAATACGGCCAAGAGACGGCAACGTTTCTACACAGCGCGCAATACGGCCAAGAGACGGCAACGTTTCTACACAGCACGCAATACGGCCAAGAGACGGCAACGTTTCTACACAGCGCGCAATACGGCCAAGAGACGGCAACATTTCTACACAGCGCGCAATACGGCCAAGAGACGGCAACATTTCTACACAGAGCGCAATACGGCCAAGAGACGGCAACATTTCTACACAGCGCGCAATACGGCCAAGAGACGGCAACGTTTCTACACAGCACGCAATACGGCCAAGAGACGGCAACATTTCTACAAAGCGCGCAATACGGCCAAGAGACGGCAACATTTCTACACAGTGCAATACGGCCAAGAGACGACAACATTTCTACACAGCGCGCAATACGGCCAAGAGACGGCAACATTTCTACACAGCGCGCAATACGGCCAAGAGATGGCAACATTTCTACACAGCTCGCAATACGGCCAAGAGACGGCAACATTCCTACACACAGCGCGCAATACGGCCAAGAGACGGCAACATTTCTACACAGCGCGCAATACGGCCAAGAGACGGCAACATTTCTACACAGCGCGCAATATGGCCAAGAGACGTCAACATTTCTACACAGCGCGCAATACGGCCAAGAGACGGCAACATTCCTACACAGCGCGCAATACGGCCAAGAGACGGCAACATTTCTACACAGCGCGCAATACGGCCAAGAGACGGCAAAGTTTCTACACAGCGCGCAATACGGCCAAGAGACGGCAACATTTCTACACAGCGTGCAATACGGACAAGAGACGGCAACATTTCTGCACAGCGCGCAATACGGCCAAGAGACGGCAACATTTCTACACAGCGCGCAATACGGCCAAGAGACGACAACGTTTCTACACAGCGCGCAATACGGCCAAGAGACGGCAACGTTTCTACACAGCGCGCAATACGGCCAAGAGACGGCAACATTTCTACAAAGCGCGCAATACGGCCAAGAGACGGCAACATTTCTACACAGCGCGCAATACGGCCAAGAGACGGCAACATTTCTACACAGCGCGCAATACGGCCAAGAGACGGCAACATTTCTACACAGAGCGCAATACGGCCAAGAGACGGCAACATTTCTACACAGCGCGCAATACGGCCAAGAGACGGCAACATTTCTACACAGCGCGCAATACGGCCAAGAGACGGCAACATTTCTACACAGCGCGCAATACGGCCAAGAGACGGCAACATTCCTACACAGCGCGCAATACGGCCAAGAGACGGCAACGTTTCTACACAGCGCGCAATACGGCCAAGAGACGGCAACATTTCTACACAGCGCACAATACGGCCAAGAGACGGCAACGTTTCTACACAGCGCGCAATACGGCCAAGAGACGGCAACGTTTCTACACAGCACGCAATACGGCCAAGAGACGGCAACGTTTCTACACAGCGCGCAATACGGCCAAGAGACGGCAACATTTCTACACAGCGCGCAATACGGCCAAGAGACGGCAACATTTCTACACAGCGCGCAATACGGCCAAGAGACGGCAACGTTTCTACACAGCAAGCAATACGGCCAAGAGACGGCAACATTTCTACAAAGCGCGCAATACGGCCAAGAGACGGCAACATTTCTACACAGCGCAATACGGCCAAGAGACGACAACATTTCTACACAGCGCGCAATACGGCCAGAGACGGCAACATTTCTACACAGCGCGCAATACGGCAAGAGACGGCAACATTTCTACACAGCGCGCAATACGGCCAAGAGACGGCAACATTCCTACACAGCGCGCAATACGGCCAAGAGACGGCAACATTTCTACACAGAGCGCAATACGGCCAAGAGACGGCAACATTTCTACACAGCGCGCAATACGGCCAAGAGACGGCAACATTTCTACACAGCGCGCAATACGGCCAAGAGACGGCAACATTTCTACACTGCGCGCAATACGGCCAAGAGACAGCAACATTTCTACACAGCGCGCAATACGGCCAAGAGACGGCAACATTTCTACACACAGCGCGCAATACGGCCAAGAGATGGCAACATTTCTACACAGAGCGCAATACGGCCAAGAGACGGCAACATTTCTACACAGCGCGCAATACGGCCAAGAGATGGCAACATTTCTACACAGCGCGCAATACGGCCAAGAGACGGCAACATTTCTACACAGCGCGCAATACGGCCAAGAGACGACAACATTTCTACACAGCGCGCAATACGGCCAAGAGACGCCAACATTTCTACACAGCGCGCAATACGGCCAAGAGACGGCAACATTTCTACACAGCGCGCAATACGGCCAAGAGACGGCAACATTTCTACACAGAGCACAATACGGCCAAGAGACGGCAACATTTCTACACAGCGCGCAATACGGCCAAGAGACGGCAACATTTCTACACAGCGCACATTACGGCCAAGAGACGGCAGCATTCCTACACAGTGCGCAATACGGCCAAGAGACGGCAACATTTCTACACAGCGCGCAATATGGCCAAGAGACGGCAACATTTCTACACAGCGCGCAATACGGCCAAGAGACGGCAACATTTCTACACAGCGCGCAATACGGCCAAGAGACGGCAACATTCCTACACAGCGCGCAATACGGCCAAGAGACGGCAACATTTCTACACAGCGCGCAATACGGCCAAGAGACGGCAACTTTTCTACACAGCGCACAATACGGCCAAGAGACGGCAACGTTTCTACACAGCGCGCAATACGGCCAAGAGACGGCAACATTTCTACACAGCGCGCAATACGGCCAAGAGACGGCAACATTTCTACACAGCGCGCAATACGGCCAAGAGACGGCAACATTTCTACACAGCGCGCAATACGGCCAAGAGACGGCAACATTTCTACACAGAGCGCAATACGGCCAAGAGACGGCAACATTTTACACAGCGCGCAATACGGCCAAGAGACGGCAACATTCCTACACAGCGCGCAATACGGCCAAGAGACGGCAACATTTCTACACAGCGCGCAATACGGCCAAGAGACGGCAACATTTCTACACAGCGCGCAATACGGCCAAGAGACGGCAACATTTCTACACAGCGCGCAATACGGCCAAGAGACGGCAACATTCCTACACAGCGCGCAATACGGCCAAGAGACGGCAACGTTTCTACACAGCGCGCAATACGGCCAAGAGACGGCAACATTTCTACACAGCGCGCAATACGGCCAAGAGACGGCAACGTTTCTACACAGCGCGCAATACGGCCAGGAGACGTCAACATTTCTACACAGCACGCAATACGGCCAAGAGACGGCAACGTTCCTACACAGCGCGCAATACGGCCAAGAGACGGCAACGTTTCTACACAGCGCGCAATACGGCCAAGAGACGGCAACATTTCTACACAGAGCGCAATACGGCCAAGAGACGGCAACGTTCCTACACAGCGCGCAATACGGCCAAGAGACGGCAACGTTTCTACACAGCGCACAATACGGCCAAGAGACGGCAACATAAGAGGAAGTAGATGCTTTGTATAAATAATGTTAAAATTAATCTCACATTAAAAAATGACAAAAAGGTGAACAATACGTGGGTTTTATGAGCTTGTAAAGTCACGTTATATAATGAAAAATAAGACGCAAAATAACAAAGAAGCTTACACTATCGAAAGCAGACGTTTTTAAAAGGGATAGTGTACTAAAAATATGCACCATATTCCTGCTGACGGTCTCTACCCAATTATTATTATTTTTTCTCTTTTTAGGTGATTTTACTCACCTTTTGTCCCTCGCTCAGGGACTCCCGAACCTTCAATTTGTGCTCCTATGCAACTTGCTTGGCATAAGGGGCTGATCTGGCCCCAAAATGTCACCGAACAGTGAATTTCCCCATACGGCGTCATTTCGTGGGCATTCGGCTATTCAGAGAGCAGGCAGTTTGCTAAATTTTGACGAACTGCCAGCAAATATGGTGCCTGTTCGACGGCAGTGAAATCCCCCATAGAGAAGCAATGGTTAATCTATTCAAATTGAACAGCAGAGAAATGTCAGTGAAATGCCCTGCCATTCGGTGGTTTCATTCGACAGGTTTATTCAGGCGAATCCCATAGACTTCAATGTTAAAAATATTCCCGTTTTAATTTAATATCTAATAAACCGTTTATTATTTTATTCTGCAGCAAAAAGTCTCTTTATTCACAGATTTTTTTGGATTTGTTTGGCATTTTTGGGGATTTTGGCACCAAATAGCGTTTTTTCTTTTTTCTGTAAAAGACCTTTTTATTATCATTCATAGGATCTTATATGTAAATTCCAGGCATTTTTGTTTGGTAGATTTTTTTTGCAAACAACTTTTCAATTTTGACGCTTTCAATTGTTTGTTTTTTTTTTACCCGTCAGGCGGCATGTTGCCTTTTTTTCTGCGGATGGTCGGAGCTGTGCTTGGCAGGTCATTGTCTCCATTTGGTGGCTGTCTGGTGTTTTTGTGGCGCTGTCCGGAAGGTTGGTGGCGGCGGCAGGTGGGTTTGCGGCAGGTTGACAGCGGTGTTCAATGTGGAAGCAAGGTGGAAGGGGTTGTGTAGCCCTTTTATTAGGTGTGTCATTTGGTGCTTATCTGTTTATGGTGTTTATTTCAGGATTCAGTGCTGGTGCTGAGCAGCTCATGAAGAGTGCTGCTCAGGAATCTGTATTATGCAGACATGGTTCAGGGTCCTGACGCTAGGAGACACCTCACAATTCGTGATCAGAGATGTATATGTAGACAGAGCCGGTGTGAGTAGTAAGGTTGCCAGATCGGACATGTTTTCCTTGACAGTCACGTATTACTATTACACGCAGAGAAAAGTGCTGCCCTGTACCATGTATAACTATATAATATGCTGCGTGAAGGAATTCAAGACATGTCACCTGGGATTCCTTAATTATTCTTTACCTGCAGAGTATGGGTTATACATGCTGCGGGGTGGCAATTTTCATGCACTGCCCATCAGCATGAATAAATTATGTGTCCAGGAAAACATGGCCGACCTGGCAACCCTAGTTGGTAGCCAGATAGTCAGTAAAGGAATGAGGGAAAAGGCAGGAAGATTGGTTGGAGACAAAACTGGAATTGGTAGCCGGATGGTCAGTCCAGAAACACAGGCAATCAGGTGCAGAAAATGGGCCACAGGTTCAGAAGTAAAGCAGGGGTCAGGAAGCCATGGAATCCAGTAGAGGATGGAAGGCAGGAAACAGAGGGATAGCAGGAACTTCATGTCACAGGTACCGGAGTATCTGAATAACCGAGCACTGAGGACGGGGAGTGATGGGTATTTATAGGGTGTGGCGATTGGGAAGGACCTTTGGGGTGGGATGGTCCTCCTCTGTGTCTGATCTGGAGGCACGGATCACAGATGCAGGCACAGTCGCTTTAGAGTCGCTGGAGTAATGATGTCATCAACCTGCGCCGCCGCCATCATTCTGACGGGGCCTACTGGAGCTGCATCGTCTCTGCCTGCACGTTTATGAGCATGTGGTGTTCGGGAGGATGAGGGTGGCGCATGTGCCTCAGTGCCGGGGTCTCGTGGCATCATGATGGTCAGTAGAGGAGGTGTGGGGACACCCCCGGGGATGTCTGGATACCTGAGGGGTGAGAGCCTGCGAACCAGGACAAGAATGATCCCATTGTCACCGTGGAAAAACGATCAACCGGTCACTAGGACCTTACAATCCTCTCTGCAGCCGGAGTGTGATGTTATTCGTTTTTCTTTTCTGTTGGTCGTATTATCTGTTTTCGCGCGGCTTTACACGCTCACCACAGAACCATCTCATAGTTTACAGCATCCACCAGGCGGGTGAAATGTTTTCAAACAAAACCTGATCTGTACCAGAGGCGGAAGATGTTATTCTTTGCCCTCCGGGGTCTGTTTTCTCGCAGGGAATGAGATGAATCCCCTGACTCTCTTTTATTATTATACCGTGTTGGTCGTGTGGAGCTTTTTCGATGGTAGAGGCGCTCGTTTAAAGCCACTCCAGGTCTCGTGGTAGACACGGTTCACATGTGGTTACTTTCCACCCATCGACACCGAATAAACACGCCAGACCCGGCTAATAAATGCCTCCCGGAGACGCAGGCGGTCACAGGGCCGGATTTGCACCTCAGGAGCCTGTAGGCACAGAAATGCGGAGCGCCCCTACCCTCCAAACAAAAAGAAACATGCCAAAATTACTATTTCGATTTTTGTTTTGAAGCAAAAAACCTAAAAAAACACATTTTAAAAAACGGAAACTGTTTTACTCTGCGTTCAAATCAAAAGAAGGGGCAGAATCTGTTGCCTTAGTTCAATTAGTTACAGTTACAAGTATTTATAAAGCGCCAACAAATTCCTTAGCGCTGTACAATGGGAGAAACAGAATAACAAATATACATACATGTTACACACACGGAACAGAAAGAGGGGGCACCCTGCTCAAGAGCTTACAATCTAAGCGGAGAGGGGTGACACAATAGGTGAGGATGAATAGGGTATTTGAAGTAGCGCGGTGCATGAGGGCTGGGTGGGAAGATGGAGCAGGAAATGACAGTGGGGGATTATGAAGTGAGCTGATAGGCTTCTCCATAGTAATGCGTTTTCAGAGACTTCTTGAAGGACTGGAGAGACGGGCGAGTCTGATGTTGCGGGGGGGGGCAGTTCCATAGAAAGGGTGCAGCTAAGGTGAAGTCCTGAAGGTGAAAGTTGGGGGGTGCATGTACGAGGAACTGATAGCATCAGATCATTGGCCGAGCGAAGTGGTGGGGATGGGATGTACCTGCTAATAAGAGAGGAGATGTAGGCAGGAGCGCGGTTATGGAGAGCTTTGTATGTGAGCACCAGTATAATTAATTGGATTCTAAAGGAAACAGGGAGCCAGTGTAGAGATTGACAGAGAGGTGAGGTACAGGAGGTGAGGTGTGAGAGGTGCAGGAGGTGAGGTGTAGGAGTCTGGCACAGGCGTTCTTTACAGACTGCAGAGGGAGAATCTGGGATCTCTTAAGGCCAGAGAGAAGGAGGTTACAGTAGTCAAGGTGGGTGATAATAAAAGTTTGGATGAGCATTTTAGTAGAGTCTGGATTAAGACAGGGGCAGATGCGTGCAATGCTTTTTTAGGTGGAAGTAGCAGCATTTGGTTAGAGGCTGAATGTGAGGAGTAAAGGCTAGATTGGAGTCCAAGAGGACCCTGAGGCAATGAAGCTTGAGAGGTAGAAGTAATGGTGGCACCATTCACCTGAAGGGAAATGGGTGCAGGAATGTTAGTTTTAGAGGGAGAGAAGATGAGAAGTTCAGTTTTAGAGAGGTTGAGCATTAAGTAACGGGACGTCATCCAGTTGGAGACAGCTGACAGGCAGGTTGTAACACGTTCAAACACCGGAGGAGAGAGATCGAGAGAGGAAAGGTAGATTTGGGTGTCGTCAGCATAGAGGTGATATTGGAATCCATAGGAAGAGATGAGGTTGTCCATAGAGGCAATATAGATCGAGAAGAGTAGGGGACCCAGAACAGAGCCTTGAGGTACCCCAACTGAAAGAGGAACTGGTGGTGAAGAGACACCAGCGAAGGAGACACTGAAGGAGTGAAAAAAGAGACAGGAAGAGGACCAGGAGAGAGTGATGTCACTGAGGCCAAGTTGACGCAGTGTGAGGAGAAGGAGAGGGTGATCACCAGTGTTGAATGCAGCGGAAAGGTTAAGAATAATGAGGGAGAAGTGACCTTCAGTTTCAGTGACAGCTAAATCATTAGTCACCTTGGTCAGAGACGTCTCAGTGGACAATGGGAGCGAAAGCTAGGCTGGTGCGGATCAAGCAGAGAGTTAGCAGCAAGAAAACTGGTGAGCTGGTTATAGACCAGACGTTCTACGATTTTGGAGGCAAAGGGGAGCAGAGAGATGGGACAGTAGAGGGATGGAGGTAGGATCAAGAGATGGCTTTTTTTAGAATGGGGCGATCAAAGCACGTTTGAATACAGAGGGGAATATTCCAGAGGAGAGGTTAATAATATGAGTCAAAGCAGGGACAGTAACTGGTAGAACAGGCCAAATAAGGTGTGAGGGGATAGGATCAAGTGGACAGGTAGGAGGACATAAGAAGTACTGTTACATCCTCCCCCGAGACTGTAGAAAAGGAAGACATAGTAAAAGAGGGGGCAGGGAGTGAGGGAGTCTGTGGGGTAGAATGGTTAAAGGAGGAGGAGGGCAGTGAATGCAGAAGCATTGTTTGTTTTATATGTAAAAGCATATATTGCCTCTGCTGTAGAACAGAAAAAAAAAATTGCATTTACTTTTTCGTTTTTTTATTTTTACACATCACATGGTCTTGTTTGGTATCATAGTAAAGACAAGACTCTGACCTTTCCAATGACACCTCACTTAACTTTGTGTGCTGTACAATTCAGGGATGCAGGTTCCAAAGTCCTCCTGTCCCTCATCACTACAGTGCCACAGTCTAGGTTGTGAAACAAACAATGAGTTGCCTCACCAGATACACACTTGCTGGCAGTGTGGTAAATGAGGTGAGTTAGTGCAGCATCACTGTTCACTTTATAATTGTAAACTGAATAATAGTGCCGTGTTAGAAAAAAAAAAGAGAAAAATATTATTTTAATAGATATTTTAATTTTACATAAATCTAGCCTGGTTATGTTTGGTATCACTGGAAAGGCTATAAGCTGACCTTTCCAATGATACTGCATATGTCCCTCTAGCCCTTAGGGCTCCATAGATACAGTGGTCTAACTTATTGCAAATTGTAAAAAACAATAAAAACAATTTTACACACAGAGCAAGGCGCCCCCTTGTGGCATGCTCCTGTAGGCACATGCCTACTCTGTCTAATGGTAAATCCGGCCCTGTGCGGCCATCGCTCTATTGGCTGACTTGTACCTCATATAACACGTCTGTCCCCAAGCATCTTGTAAATAAATATAATGATATACGTTAAAGGCTTTAAACCCTAAACAGGATCATAAATCATATCAATATAAGGAGGAAAGGCTTGTGATCCAATGAGAAGTGCCTTACTGAACAATGATTTTTACATAAGGGGCTATTCAGAGAGAGTCGATCTGGCCCCAAAATGTCACCGAACAGTGAATTTTTACGTACGGTGCCATTTCGGGGCCATTCGGCTATTCAGAGAGCAGGCAGTTCGCCAAATTTTGGTGAACTGCCAGCAAGGACGGTGCCTGTTCGACAGCAGTGAAATCCCTCATAGAGAAGCAATGTTTAATCTATTCACAGTGGGCCCACTCCGGTTTCCCTCTGATGATCAGTGCACTGAACTTAACAGGCAGCCAGTGACGCACTCTGTAAATGTTGGTATGGTGCCTGCGCTGCCCCCTCATGTGACGTGTCACGTGAGGGGCGGCGCCAGTGCAACGTGAGTGCTCCTGTTTTAGACTGGGATGCAGGCACGCTGCTGGCGCCACCACGGCATATACAGAGTGCGCCGCTGGCTGCCTGTTAAGTTCAGTGCACTGATCATCAGAGGGAAACCGGCTGGGGTCCACTGTGTCACCCCAAACCGGGCCCCTACCGACCCATGGGCCCTCAGAGTCGGTGAGCAATGGGGGAAGGGGGCAATATATATCCATGTTTGAGGTGCTGGGGCAGTATTTATCCATGTTTTAGCTACTGGGGGCAATATATATTCATGTTTGAGCTGGTGGGGGCAATATTTATCCATGTTTGAGCTACTGGGGACAAAATATATTCACGTTTGAGCTGCTGGGGGGCAGTATTTATCCATGTTTGAGCTACTGAGGGCAATATATATCCATGTTTGAGCTGCTGGGGCAATATATATTCCTGTTTGAGCTACTGATGGCAATATATATTCCTGTTTGAGCTACTGATGGCAATATATATTCATGTTTGAGCTGCTGGGGGCAATATATATCCATGTGTGAGCCGCACATTACTGTGGGTTTTATTGCTGTGCAGCTCTGTGATACGCTCATACACTCTGCACATTACTGGGAGTTTTATTGCTGTGGAGTTCTGTGATGTGCAGTGTGTCAGGATTGTATAGTATCTTTTAAACTGATCAGCAGTTTCCCACATTTTCCACAGGGACTTTCTGTGCCGCGGCGCAGCCTTGCTGCAATGAGTGGGTGATGGCTCCTGCAGCAGTGCGTTGGCCATCTGTAAGTATGGAGAAGGCACAATTCGCTGCTGGGTCCAAGTGGATTTTCAAAAAGGTTATTTTTAGGAGTTCAGAAATGAATTCTTTAGCACAATAATGTACATGTGGGTGTTGCGTTGTAGGGGGTGGGTTTTGGGTGTGGCCTCCTGTGGGTGCAGAAAAAGGGGGGGCCCGATGACCTCCTATTGCCCGGGGGCCCAATTAGTTGTCAGTCTGCCCCTGCTCCCATGGCGTCTATGGCAAGCTGGAAGCTTGCCGCGCCGTTTCCTGGGGGCCGGCAGATCCATGACGTCATCACGCTGCGTGGTGTACAGCATTAACTGTTTTGCTGCCGGATTGCGATTCAGACCTGGAGGGGGCTGACACCCTGGCAGCTAAAGGCCTTTCCAATGATATCAAACATGACCAGGTTTGGGGTAAAAAATAAATAAATTAATTAAAAAAATGTTTGTTTTTTTTTAAAAAAAAAAATTGGCTGGGGGGTTTAGTTAAATAGGACCTAGACTGTCATCTAAAAATAATGAGCATAAAACGGTCATAATGAGCCCAGCGCACATAGGTGAACTGGCTCAGCAGTTAAGGGGTTAAAAAGCAAAAACATGTAAAAATTGGGTATTTATATTCTCAGGACAAAATTTTGAAACTATTTTGCCGGGTCTTTTTTGGTGGTTGCAGATTTTGGAGGTTAAATTACGAAAAAAAATTTTACCATTTTTTCATCATATTTTTTTTACAGTAAATTACAGGATATGATGGAAATAATTGTATTTTTAGAAAGTCCATTTATTGGTGGGAAAAACGATGTATAATATGTGTGGGTTGCATAAACGAGTAAGAGGAAAATTTGACCGGGTTAAAGTCCGGCACGTTGCGAAGTGCGAAATTCAGAGATCTGATTTCTTGTTCCAGCACATCCCACAGATACACGATCGGATTGAAATCTTAGGAATTTGGAGGCCAAGGCAACACCTTGGAATATTTTCCATCAGGGAGGACCATGACCATGACGGGGTGTACGTGGCCTACAGCAATCTCTAGGTAGATGGTGCGTGTCACATTGTGTGCTGAGACTTTTCTATCTTGGCCAGCATTAGGTTTCTCAGCAGTTTGAGGTCAAGTATCTCTTCTATGTGATGACACCAGACGGGCTCGGCCTTCCCTCCCCATGTGCATCAATGAGATTTGGGAGCCCATGACCCTCACGCCGGGTCACACTGGTTGTCCTTCCTTGCACAACTTTTGGTAGGTATTAACCCCTTTACATTGGGAACACTCCACGAGACTTGGCGTTTTGGAGATGCTGTGATCCAAGTGTCTAGCCATCACTATTTGGCTGTGTCACAGTCACTCAGATCTTTTCATACATTTTTCTGCTTCAACACAAGAAATTCAACAACTGACTCTCCATTTGCTCCTAATATATCCCGCCCGTGACAATATATCCCACCCTGTAACAATATATCCCACCCTGTGACAATATATCCCACTCTGTGACGATATAACCCACCCAGTGACAATATACTCAACCCTGTAAAAACATATCCCACCCCGTGACAATTTATCCCACCCTGTGACAATTTATCCCACCCTGTAACACTATAACCCACCCGTGTCAATATATCCCACCCTGTAACAATATATCCCACCCCAAGATAATATTCCACCCCGTGACAATATATCCCACCCCGCGACAATATATCCCACCCCGCGACAATATATCCCACCCTGTAACAATATATCCCACTCTGTGACACTATATCCCGCCCGTGACAATATATCCCACCCTGTAACAATATATCCCACTCTGTGACACTATATCCCGCCCGTGACAATATATCCCACCCTGTAACAATATATCCCACCCCATAACACTATATCCCACTCTGTGACAATATATCCCGCCGTGACAATATATCCCACCCTGTAACAATATATCCCACTCTGTGACACTATATCCCGCCCGTGACAATATATCCCACCCTGTAACAATATATCCCACCCCATAACACTATATCCCACTCTGTGACAATATATCCCGCCGTGACAATATATCCCACCCTGTAACAATATATCCCACCCCGTAACAATATATCCCACCCTGTAACAATATACCTCACCCCAAGATAATATTCCAAACCGTGACAATATATCCCACCCTGTAACAATATAACCCACCATGTGACTATATAACCCACCCCGTGACAATATATCCCACTCTGTGACAAAATAACCCACCCGTGACAATATATCCTGCCTCGCGACAATATATCCACCCTGTGACAATATACCCCGCCCTGCGACAATATATCCCACCCTGTAACAATATATCTCACCCCGAGATAATATTCCACCCATGACAATAGATATCCCACCCTGTAACAATATAACCCACCATGTGACAATATATCCCACCCTGTGACAATATATCCACCCGTGACAATATATCCCACCCCGTGACACTATATCCCACCCTGTAACAATATAACCCACCCCGTGACAATATATCCCACTCTGTGACAATATAACCCACCCCGTGACAATATATCCCACCATGTAACAATATATCCCACCCCGTGACTATTTATCCCGCTCCATGTCAATATAAATCTCAACCCTCGACAATATATCCCAACCTGTAACAATATATCTCACCCGAGATAATATTCCACCCGTGACAAAATATCCCACCCTGTGACACTATATCCCACCCTGTAACAATATAACCCTATTCATTAACAGGACTATACACAGGACAAGGGGTCATCCATTTAGACTGGAAGAAAGAAAATTTAGCTTAAAGCATAGGAAGGGTTATTTTACGGTGAGAACAATAAAGCTGTGGAATTCTCTGCCTGTTGAGGTGGTTGGGTCAGAGTCTGTACAGACTTTTAAAAAACTACTGGATGACTTCCTGCAGACACAGAATATTAAGGGTTATAATATTTAATATGTGGGTAAAGGCTTCTTGATCCAAGGAGAAATCTGATGCCATCTGGGGTCAAGAAGGATTTTTTTCCCAGTATGTTGCATATTGGCAAGCATTTCAGACTGGGGTTTTTGCCTTCTTTTGGATCAACAGCAGTAGGTTATGTGGGAGAGGCTGAACCCGATGGACGCATGTCTTTTTTCAGCCTATATAACTATGTAACCCACCCCGTGACAATATATCCCACCCTGTAACAATATAACCCACCCCTTGACAATATATCCCACTCTGTGACATTATAACCCACCCCGTGACAATATATCCCACCCTGTAACAATATAACCCACCATGTGACAATATATCCCACCCCATGACACTATATCCCGCCCCACGACAATATATTACACCCTGTGACTATATATCCCACCCCAAGACAATATCTCCCACCCTGTGACAATATACCACCCTGTGACACTATATCCCGCCACGCGACAATATATCCGACCACTTGACAATATATCCTACCCTGTGACTATATCCTGCCCCGCCACAATATATTACACCGTGACAATATATCCCACCCTGTGACTCTATATCCCGCCCCGCTACAGTATATTACACCGTGACAATATATCCCACCCTGTGACACTATATCGCACCCTGTGACACTATATCCAGCCCCGCGAAAATATATTACACCCTGTGACAATATATCCCACCCCGTGACAATATCTCCCACCCTGTGACAATATATACCACTCTGTGACACTATATCCCGCCCCGCGACAATATATCCCACCCCGAAAATATATGTGACACTATACCCCGTGACACTATATCCTGCCCTGCAACAAAATATCCCATCCCGTGACAATATATCCCACCCCGTGACAAAATATCCTGCCCCGTGACAAAACATCCCGCCCCGTGACAATACATCCTGCCTCGTGACAATATATCCCCCAGTGAGATTATATCCCACACTGTGACAATTCATCCCGCCCCATGACAATATTTGCTCTTTCTCTCGCCACTCTCCTGCTAATAATCAGGGAGAATTTTCTAATTAGACAAAGTAGGCATGTGCGTACAGGTGCCCATCATAAGGGGAAACTTAATCTGTTGAAGATTAAGACCAAGACATCTGTGGTGGGTGACTTTCTCTACCAAACTGAAAAAAATTGTAAAAAAAATATTATCAATAACAAGTAGAGTAGAGGTAACATCACTGCTCTGCGTGGAGAGAGTCTGTGGAGACAAAGGTTTGATCCCAGCAAGAGCACCTCTCCAGTAAGTGTCCTTGGGCAAGACACCTACCGGTACATACTCGCCACCCAGGACATACTTGAAAACGAGAGAAATCTCAATCAGGGTTATTCAAAAAGATCCGAATGGCTGGAGACAGGTAACCGAACGCTGAAAATCAGCGTTCATTTTACCTTTCTTGGCCATTCGGCTATCCAGAGAGCAGGCAATACGCCAAATCCTGGCGAATTGCCTGCACATACGGTGCCTGTTCGGTGCCTGTTCGAGGGCAGTGAATCCCCATAGAGAAGCAATGCTTCGGCTATTCAGAGGACACAAACCAGCAGTGAAAGGTTCCTGAAATGCCCTGCCGTTCGGTGGTTTCATTCGGCAGGTTTATTCAGGCGAATCCCATAGGCTTCAATGTTAAAAATATTTCCGTTTTAATTCAATATCTAATAAACCGTTTATTATAAAATTCTGCAGTAAAGAGTCTCTTTAATAGATTTTTTAGGACATTTTAAGCATTTTTCTGTATTTTTTTTTTTAAAAGTCCGATTTTTTTTTAAGTTTACTTATTTTTTCTGTAACAGCCCTTTTTATTATCATTCATTGGATCATATGTAAATTTCAGACATTTTCGCTCAGTAGTTTCTTTGCAAACAGCGTTTCACTTTTCAAACATTCAAGCAAACTGATTTGCTGCGCTGCGTTTGATCGGCTCCTGCTTGTGTTTTTCTGGCGTCTTCGGCGGGTTAAGGCGTGCATTCGCCGGGTCTTTGCGGTGACTTTTCGTCGGGTTTGCGGCAGCTTTTCCCTGCACTTCGACGGCCCTGTGGTGCTGGCTGAATACACCGCAGGGTCACCGAAATGGGATCGCCGAATCGGCCCGAATTGAAGATTCTCTTTGAATAACCCTGAATGTATCCTTCCTGGTAAAATCATTTCTCCAAAAAAAAAAATATATATATTTTTAAATGTAAATGTAATTTAAATGTGAAAAGAATGCTAAAAAAAAATTCATTTTTTTCATTAATTATTGATAGATTTATTTTATATTTTTAGTAACTTTTTTTTTTAAAGATTTTCAGAGAAGGAGGACTCCTGTTTTCTGTGTCGACGGACTCCTGAGATTACCCTGCTAATAATATCACAGCCATTAAAATACGAGGACGAGTTTATGGAATTCCATTCTCTTGAGATAACAGAGCTCTGTCTAGCAACGAAAAACAATGAGAAATAAAACCATTTTCATGTGTTATTATTTTCTTTCTGCCTAGATTTTTTTTTTTGTGAGTTGCTTAATCCCCGTTCGTGCGTGGCTTTGCCACCACGTTGTCAGTTGGCAGGAGCTGCAAAACCAGAGACGCGGAGCCGGACGCCTTCCTTCTCTGCTCCGTTCCAGTTTGTGATTTGGGAATGTTTCCAGGGATTGTCCATCCTTCTCCTGGGTCTCCGTCTTTACGACATGCTACGAGAAAAACACGCGCGTGTCTTCGCACAGTAACACAAACAAGTCTGATGTTGATATCGGTTTAATGGCATCATGCTGCTCGTCTGATTCGTTTATTCCATGTCGGTCTCCAGGCGCGCTCTGGAAAAAGAACAACAGTAACAGCACAATAACCTTTTATTTACCAAATTTCACTTTTATGAAGAAAAAAACTCTTCCAGAAATATCTGTCTCCAACAAATACTGAACGGAAGAAACGTCCATGAAATGAGAAGGCCTGGTTGAAAGGTTCTCCACCCTCTACTCGAACCTGTTTCTACTGCATATCACAGCATCACTTACCTCATGGCTTCCTCCGTGGTGTTGCATTTCCGTATATGCCTCATGTTTCCTCTTTATTCATTGGTTAACCAGGGCAAGAGGGTGTTCCTGAGCTTTCTGCAGAGTTCCATGGACAATCAGGACTAATGTCTCATGAGGTGGTGCTAATCCATCGGTGGAACACTCCTGAGAAGAAAGGACAGAGTTTCAGACCAGAGTTCTTTTCCTGACTAAAGTTACAGGGATTACACTTCTTACCTCCGACAGGAAATACTCCATTTATCCATCACAGGAAATGGTCTCCTTACCCTCATACAGGAAATACTCTACTTTCCCTACAGGATACTCTCTTCCCCCCTGAGGAAATGATCTCCTTATCCTCCCACAGGAAATACCTCATTAATTGCAGGTAATACTTTCATTCCACAAGCAGGAAATGTTCAATGTATACATCACAGGAAATACTCCTCCCCCAAAGGAAATATGGTACTTAATTCCCACAGGAAATACAGTTCTTTTCTCCACAGGAAATACTCTCCTTACCTCCCACAGGAAATTCTCTACTTTCCTTCCCCCATCCACAAGAAATCCTCTCTTTCGCCCCGCTGGGACATCCTCTCCAGTGGCGTAACTAGAAACCTGAGGGCCCCGGTGCAAGAATCCACGAAGGGCCCCCTCCCCAAAAAAAAACTATGTATTTTTACTTATTTTTCACTGCAAAATAAAACAAAGATAGTATTGCCTAGGGATGCACCGATACCACATTTTTAAGACCGAGTACGAGTACCGATACTTTTTAAAAGTACTCACCGATACTGAGTACCGATACTTTTCTTTAATGTCATGTGACGCTTTCCAATAAGAACAGACCATATAAAAATGCCCCAGCTCACATGTATATCCCCCCAATATATATATATTCATACTGCCCCAGCTCATGGATTTGCCCCAGCTCACACATGGATATTGCCCCAGCTCACACATGGATATTGCCCCAGCTCATGGATATACCCCAGTTCACACATGGATTTGCCCCAGCTCACACATGGATATTGCCCCAGCTCACACATGGATATTGCCCCAGCTCAAACATGGATTTGCCCCAGCTCACACATGGATTTGCCCCAGCTCATGGATATGCCCCAGTTCACACATGGATTTGCCCCAGCTCATGGATATGCCCCCCAGCTCTCACATGGGTATGCCCCCCAGCTCATGGATATGCACCCCCAGCTCATGGATATGCACCCCCAGCTCATGGATACTGCCCCCAGCTCATGGATATGCCCCCGCTCTCACATGGGTATGCCCCCCAGCTCATGGATATGCACCCCCAGCTCATGGATATGCACCCCCAGCTCATGGATACTGCCCCCCAGCTCATGGATATGCCCCCCAGCTCTCACATGGGTATGCCCCCCAGCTCATGGATATGCACCCCAAGCTCATGGATATGCACCCCCAGCTCATGGATATGCACCCCCAGCTCATGGATATGCCCCCCAGCTCTCACATGGGTATGCCCCCAGCTCATGGATATGCCCCCCAGCTCATGGGAGGGCCCCCCAGCTCATGGGTATAAGGGCCCCCAGCTCATGGGTATAAGGGCCCCCCAGCTCTTACCTCTGCTGGCCCCAGGTGTTCTTCTCCTTGGCGAGCGGCCGCTGGAAACATGCGTCTTGGCCGCTCGCCGGAAACCACCTGATCAGCGCAGAGGTCTCGCGAGAGGATCTCGTGCGCTGGTCAGGTGGTTCCTATCCCACGTGAGCGGCCAAGCTGCATGTCAGTGGCCGCTTGCAGGGAGAGGGACGGCCAGCGCGCGGCTCCCAGATTCCGGCGCTGATTGCCGGAATCTGGCGGGCGGCGCCGGGCCCCCCTTCAGTGGCGGAATGCCAGGGCCCGGTCGCAACTGCGACCGCTGCAACCCTGGTACTTCCGCCACTGATCCTCTCCTTACCTCCAAAAGGAAATACCCCTCCAAGGAAATTATCTCCTTATCCTCCCGCAGGAAATGCGTCATCCCCCACAAGTAATACTTTCATTCCACAAACGGGAAATGCTCCATTTATCCATCACAGGAAATACTCTCCTTACCTTCATACACGAAACACTCTCCTTTCCCTCCAAAGGAAATATGGTATTTAAATCCCACAGGAAATACAATTCTTATCTCCACAGGAAATACTCTCTCTACCTCAAACAGGAAAAACTCTTCTTACCCCCCCCCCAGGAAATACTCTCCTTACCATTATGCAGGAAACACTCTCCTTTCCCTCCAAATGAAATATGGTATTTAAGTCCCACATGAAATACACTTCTTATCTCCACGGAAAATATTCTTTACCTCCAACAGGAAATACTCTCCTTACCCCCCCCCAGGAAATACTCGCCATTCCCCCCAGGAAATATTCTCCTTACCATCATACAGGAAACACTCTCCTTTCCCTCCAAAGGAAATATGGTATTTAAATCCCACAGGAAATACAGTTCTTATCTCTACAGGAAATACTCTCTCTACCTCCAACAGGAAACACTTTTCTTACCCCCCCAGGAAATACTGTCCTTACCCCCCCAGGAAATTCTCTGCTTACCTCCCACAGGAAATTCTCTTCCCCATGGACAATATGGTCATTAAATCCCACTGCAAATACTGCCCTTACATTCCACAGGAATTACTTACCTCATATAGGGACACAATCTCTTTACCCCCACATGCGGGGCCGGATTTAAGCTTAGGAGCCTATAGGCACAGAAATGTGGAGCGCCCCTGACCCCACCCCTCCCCCACCATCCAAAAAAGTGCCAAAATGACTTTTCTAAATTTCGTTTCGGGGCAAACGAAAAAAAATAATTAAAAACTGAAATACCGTTTCTCTCTGCACTCACATCATAAGAATGGGAGAATTTGGTGCCTTAAAATTGAGCAAAAATGGAGTAGAATGTTAGGGCTCGGTTAACCCTAAAATAAGCACATATAGACATTTAGGTTTGGTTAGATTTCTAATTCTAACCCTAATTTCTAACCCCAGCTATGGAAAAGGATGCTCCATTTTGGCCCAAAGCAACCAAAATTTGGGGCATTAAAATCTGGCCACGGCTGAGGGTCTTTTTCAACATGTGACTTTTTTATGCCTTTATTTTTTTCTGCTGCTTTATTTTAGCCAATTTTGCAATAGCATATCAAAACTTGCTTTGCAATGGAACAAAAAAAAGGAGGGGGTGCATGTGTTTTCTTTTTCTGTTTTTTTTTTATTATTTACATGGCCATGTTTGGTAGAGGCCAAAACAGTAATTGAATTTAAACAAGCATGGGATAGGCATAAGGCTATCCTAAACAAAAGATAAATCCAGGTAAAGTATCCATGTAATTGGGCAGACTAGATGGGCCGAAAGGTTCTTATCTGCCGACATTTTTCTATGTTTCTATGTATCATTGGAAAGGGCAGACTCTGACCTGTCCAATGACACCTAACGTGAACTTTTGGGGTGTGAACTCGTGGAGTGTAAAGAATGAACCAATGTGTAATACTGCTGTGCTCCATCACCTCCCCATTTGTTCCCGGTGAGGGAAATGAGAAGGTGAGTTAGTGCAGTGTCATTGTTTACATTATATGTAAAATCACATAATGCCACTGCCTTAGAACAGAGAAGAATGTTAATTTTGAGTTACATTTTTTTATTTTTAACATTATATGGTCACGTTTGTTATCATTGGAAAGACCGGACTCCTAACACCTTCCAAAGACACCTCACTTGACCTTGTGCCTAGTAAAAATCAGAGATGTAGGGTTCCAAAGTCCCCCTGTCTCCTCATTGCAGTGCCACAGTCTAGGTTGTCAATGAAACAATGCGTTATGCCATCATCTCCACACAGTGTGGGAAGTGAAAAAGTTAGTTACTGCAGCATCACTGTTCACTTTATAATTGTAAACTGAATAATAGTGCTGCGTTATAAAAAAAATGAAAAATTATATTTTTATTTTATTTGTTTTATTATTTTTACAGAAACCTGGTTTATATCAATTTGATATAATTAGAATGGCCATACTCTGACCTTTCCAAAGATATCTTATATGTCCATCCCTCTACCCTGTAGGACCCCAGAGATACAAGAGTCTAAATAATTGTAAATGGTAATTTTGTTTTGCTTTTTTTAAGTGGCAGGTGCCTGTATGCACATGCTTTCGCTGCCTATTTATAAATCCAGCCCTGCCCACGGGACATATGCACCTTACCTTTTACAGGAAATACTATCCTTCCCTCCAACAGGAAATACACTCCTTACCTCCAATAGATATTGCTATCCTTATCTTCCACAGAAAATAATCTCCTTACCTCCTGCAGGAAATTCGCTCTTTACCTCCCGCAAGAAATGCTCTCCTTACCTCCAACAGGAAATGCTCTCCTTACCCCTCCCCAACAGTAATTACAGTTCTTACCTCCAAAGGAGATGCCCTCCTTACCTTCAAGAGGAAATACAATCCTTAACTCCAACAGGAAATGCCCTCCTTACCTCCAACAGGAAATACAATTCTTACCTTCATAGGAAATGCCCTCCTTACCTCCTGCAGGAAATGCTCTCTTTACCTCCGCCAAAATGCTCTCCTTACCTCCAAAAGGAAGTACTCTCCTTACCCCTCCCCAACAGTAATTACAGTTCTTACCTCCACAGGAAATGCCCTCCTTACCTCCAGCAGGAAATACAATCCTTACCTCCACAGGAAATGTTCTCCTTACCCCTCCCCAACAGTAATTACAGTTCTTACCTCCACAGGAAATGCCCTCCTTACCTCCAACAGGAAATAGAATCCTTACCTCCAACAGTAAATACAATTTTCACCTTCACAAGAAATGCCCTCCTTACCTCCTGCAGGAAATGCTCTCTTTACCTCCCGCAAAAAAATGCTCTCCTTACCTCCAACAGGAAATGCAATCCTTACCCCTCCCCAACAGTAATTACAGTTCTTACCTCCTGAGCAAATGCCCTCATTACCACCAACAGGAAATACAATCCTTACCTCCAACAGGAAATACAATTCTTACCATCACAGGAAATGTCCTCCTTACCTCCTGCAGGAAATGCTCTCTTTACCTCCTGCAATAAATACTCTCCTTACCTCCTCCAACAGGAAATGCTCTCCTTACCCCTCCTCAACAGTAATTACAGTTCTTACCTCCACAGGAAATGCCCTCATTGCCTCCAATAGGAAATACAATCCTTACCTCCAACAGGAAATGCCCTCCTTACCTCCAACATGAAAAACAATCCTTACCTCCAACAGGAAATGCCCTCCTTACCTCCAACATGAAAAACAATCCTTACTTCCAACAGGAAATGCCCTCCTTACATCCAACAGGTAATACTCTCTTTACTCACAGTAATTTAATCCTCCTTACCTCTCACAGAAAATGCTCATTTTACTTTCACAGGAAATGCTTTCCTTACCTAGACAGGAAATGCTCTGATTACCTCCCACAGGAAATATTCTCTGTACCATACACTGGAAACACACACCTTACCTCCGAAATGCAGATATTTAATCCGAAAATTAATTAGAACTAGAAAGAATGCTCAATGCCTAACACCTACAGCATTTTTTATAGTTACCGAACTCAACCAGAAGAAAATGTATCGCTTCCCTCCTCTTACCTTTCTTTCATATCTGGAGTCCCTGGATAAAAAATGTTGAGCTAGATTTTCTGCATGTAATCGGTTAATGGACGGATATAAAACCATATGGTTTTTATCGTCTGAACACCGCAGCGTGTTAAGAGTCTCTCCCTCCTTATTGGAATTTGACCGATCGCACGTATTCCGCGCTACATACACACACAAGGTTGAATAAACTTTTCAAGCTAACCCAAGGTTATAAAAATGTGTGGATTTTCCACTCAGGAATTAGAGCTGTGAATTAATGCTGAATGGAAACATAAAAGAGGGATGGATGGAAAACTCGTGTTCTTCTATTTAATATTATTATTACTCTTTAAACCTCACAGCGCAGTGTTACCCCGAGGGGAGCAGCGCTTTGTTCATCTGGAGGGTTCAATGACCAACGCAAATCAACTACACTAGGAGCCGGATCACAACCTGGACGTTAAAGGCAAGGCTCCAATGGAAAACGTTTGCGCCTGTCATTTTCCATCTCTGGCTCGCCTTTAACGTCCGTATTATGACCAAACCGCTTTGCCAGCAGCTTGGGTCGCAATACATCCAAACCGCAACAAGATAACACCAGTCAGGTTGTGCGCCCCCGTGTTTTCTGCTCTTGGAGTCTACAGGAGACCATGGAGATGGAGAACTCGCTCGAGCTCCGCAAAAGCTCACACAAGCGAGATCTGGCCAGGGCAGCTGAGGGATATGCCGAAGAACACTGGGAAGGGAAGTGAGTATGCGAGTTTTAGGTGGGTTTAGATCAATGTTCTACATGTTGGAGAACAGCTGAAGCAACATCCATTAACACCACTCCTGAGAAACGCTTTTCAAACCTGATTAACGTTAGGTGCAGATAGAGAACGAGCTGTCCGAAAGAGCTCGTTCTCCGTCTGCTGGGGGCTACATTTAGCATCTCCCGTACAAAGTATAGTAAATGTTAATGTAAAGAAACCGGACGCAACATGGAATACGTTGAGTTAAAAATATGCACAGCATTTGAGACATTATGCTGTACGGCTCGAGCACTGTGCTTAACGGCCAGGTTGGGATCAGGCCCCAGAACTTTAAGCAGGAAGTATTATATAAGCATATAAGTATTATATAAACAAGATCTAACAAGGAGAATTTGCTCACATGACAGGAAGTCCTCCTCAAAAAAGGATGTAGTTTGGAGTTGTTGACAAACCGGTGAGGCCGAAAGAAGACTTGCCAAGGATACAATGGCATGATACATTGAGCGACCCTTTGCCAGCTGGCCAATGAGGCCTGGCAATGAGCAGAGAATGGCAGAAGTGGTTTTGCATGGGTAAAAAGGGTCTACAAATAGCCATGTTGAGCCCTTGCACATCTAGAAGGGGCGTACATGATGCTTTTTGTGGACAGCAGTGTAGGTTTCTCAATTTGGGTTGATCTCATTGGCTGTAACGTTATTGTTCTCAAAGCATGAGAAGAAACAATATGGACATTCTCTAAAGTGTGCTTCGAGACTAGCCTAGCGGTCAAGGCTAAACACTTTGGAGTAGGTGACGTGGTCTTTGATAATTACATGTATTTTTGCACTTTTCAGGACCTATTCCAGTGTTGTCTCTACAGGGAGCAAGTGAGGGAGAAAATCAGTGGGAGACGATAATGCAGGAATCTCTAAATCTGGCCCCTCGCCCAGATGTTGTTGACCTAAATTTCCCAGAATTCTTTGCATGCAGTAGATGGCCTGAGAATCAAGGGAGTTGCAGTTTAGAAAAATCTGGCGGGAAGGGGGGCAGAGTTTGAGATGTTTGCCTGTTACTAAGCCTAAGCCTGCTTTAGAGGTTTTTCTGTTACCAAGCCTAAAAGGGTTATTCAGAGAGAGGTGAAACTCAGGAAAATGACTGGAGAATGGAAAATTCTTGGTCAAAATAGCCAAACCAAAAAAATTCTCCCATATATCTCACTTTCCAAATCGGCTGTTTGGTCTAGATTGTTCTCTTCTCCTGACAGTTCTCCTGGTTTTCACATTTTTCTGAATAACCCTGTATGTCTGCTTTAATGGTTCCCTGTTACCAAGCCTAAGCCTGCTCTAATGGTTCTCTGTGACCAAGCCTAAGCCTGCTTTAAAGTCTAAGCCTGCTTTAATGGTTCCCTGTTACCAAGCCATGCCTGCTTTAAAGTCTAAGGGCCATATTACAATGTTGGTGCTATCTTAACCAGAGCTGTTGTTAACTCAACAGCTCCATAGGCTATAATGGCTCTGGGAAGTTTACAACAGCTCTGATTAAGTTAGCACCAACTATGTAATATGGTCCTAAACCTGCTTTAATGGTTCTCTATTACCAAGCCTAAGCCTGTTTTTAAGGTTTCCCTGTTACCAAGCCTAAACCTGCCTTACTGGTTCCCTTACCAAGCCTAAATCTGCTTTAATGGTTCTCTGTTATCAAGCCCAAGATTGCATTTAACGGTTCCCTGTTACCAAGCCTAAACCTGATTTTAATGGTTTCCCTGTTACCAAGCCTAAACCTGCCTTACTGGTTCCCTTACCAACCCTAAATCTGCTTTAATGGTTCTCTGTTATCAAGCCCAAGATTACATTTAATGGTTCCCTGATACCAAGCATAAGCGTGTCTTAATGGTTCCCTGTTACCAAGCCTAAACCTGATTTAATGGTTCCGTTACAAGCCTAAACCTGATTTAATGGTTCCGTTACAAGCCTAAATCTGCTTTAATGGTTCTCTGTTATCAAGCCCAAGATTACATTTAATGGTTCCCTGATACCAAGCATAAGCGTGTCTTAATGGTTCCCTGTTACCAAGCCTAAACCTGATTTAATGGTTCCGTTACAAGCCTAAATCTGCTTTAATGGTTCTCTGTTATCAAGCCCAAGATTACATTTAATGGTTCCCTGATACCAAGCATAAGCGTGTCTTAATGGTTCCCTGTTACCAAGCCTAAACCTGATTTAATGGTTCCGTTACAAGCCTAAATCTGCTTTAATGGTTCTCTGTTATCAAGCCCAAGATTACATTTAATGGTTCCCTGATACCAAGCATAAGCCTGATTTTAATGGTTTCATGTTGCCAAGCCTAAACCTGCCTTACTGGTTCCCTTACCAAGCCTAAATCTGCTTTTATGGTTCTCTGTTATCAAGCCCAAGATTGCATTTAATGGTTCCCTGTTACCAAGCCTAAGCCTGATTTTAATGGTTTCATGTTGCCAAGCTTAAACCTGCCTTACTGGTTCCCTTACCAACCCTAAATCTGCTTTAATGGTTCTCTGTTATCAAGCCCAAGATTACATTTAATGGTTCCCTGATACCAAGCATAAGCGTGTCTTAATGGTTCCCTGTTACCAAGCCTAAACCTGATTTAATGGTTCCGTTACAAGCCTAAATCTGCTTTAATGGTTCTCTGTTATCAAGAACAAGATTACATTTAATGGTTCCCTGATACCAAGCATAAGCCTGATTTTAATGGTTTCATGTTGCCAAGCCTAAACCTGCCTTACTGGTTCCCTTACCAAGCCTAAATCTGCTTTAATGGTTCTCTGTTATCAAGCCCAAGATTGCATTTAATGGTTCCCTGTTACCAAGCCTAAGCCTGATTTTAATGGTTTCATGTTGCCAAGCTTAAACCTGCCTTACTGGTTCCCTTACCAACCCTAAATCTGCTTTAATGGTTCTCTGTTATCAAGCCCAAGATTACATTTAATGGTTCCCTGATACCAAGCATAAGCGTGTCTTAATGGTTCCCTGTTACCAAGCCTAAACCTGATTTAATGGTTCCGTTACAAGCCTAAATCTGCTTTAATGGTTCTCTGTTATCAAGCCCAAGATTACATTTAATGGTTCCCTGATACCAAGTATAAGCGTGTCTTAATGGTTCCCTGTTACCAAGCCTAAACCTGATTTAATGGTTCCGTTACAAGCCTAAATCTGCTTTAATGGTTCTCTGTTATCAAGCCCAAGATTACATTTAATGGTTCCCTGATACCAAGCATAAACCTGATTTTAATGGTTTCACGTTGCCAAGCCTAAACCTGCCTTACTGGTTCCCTTACCAAGCCTAAATCTGCTTTAATGGTTCTCTGTTATCAAGCCCAAGATTACATTTAATGGTTCCCTGATACCAAGCATAAGCGTGTCTTAATGGTTCCCTGTTACCAAGCCTAAACCTGATTTAATGGTTCCGTTACAAGCCTAAACCTACTTCAATGGTTCCCTGTTACCAAACCTAATCTAAGCCAGCTACTAGATTAGTGTTATAAAGATAGTTTGTAAAAAAACATAATAATCCTGTCAAAATACAACTGAAAAGAAGTATTACTTTGCTATTATTTATGTCAGGCACCTCTTAGAGCGATTTTAGTTCCTGTACCACGAGTCCTACGGTATTAACCAGGGATTGATTTGGCCTTTACAGAGTGTCCAAAAATGATCTAAAAAGTCCCAGGTGAAAAAACCTCTATATTAACAGCTGCTCCTATCAATGCATGTTAAGCAGGCAGATATATTGTGTTTTTTATTCCTTCTATCATAGTATGAAATGGTCCATGTGTTTGTAACCACTTTATTTGGTATTTTTAAGGGGTTATTCACTAACCTCCATACGTGCCGCCGAATTGCACCGAAAGGTGAATTTCACTGTATCTACAACTTCATGGCAATTCATCAATTCACAAAGCTCTCAATTCACCAAATGCACATGGATTGACGGCAAACTACGATGCAGTTCTCCGCCATTCGGCGGCACCGAAATTGTCCCACAGAACGCCGAATTGCACCAGCATTGCGTCAAAATTACTTTAATTTCGGTGTTTCAATTCGTCAGGTTTAAACAGGCGAATCTATAGGTTTCGATGTAATAAATGGAATATTTTTTTTAAAAAAAGTTCTCTTTTTATTTTTTGAAAAATCCCTTTTTATTTTTTATATGACCTTTTTGTATTTTTGTGCATTTTTTTAAAGACCTTTTTGTTCCGCTTATTTGTAAAAAGATTTTTTTATTTTGTATCAGACCTTTTTTTTTTTATTTTTTTACAGGACCTTTTTAATTATTAAGACACATTTTTACAAAAATGTTATTGATTTAATATCCTATTAAAAGAAGAGGAGTCTTCCTTTTTTAAAAAAAAAATTCAGTTCAGTGTAATTCACTGATGCCAATTTGGTGCATAATGCCATCATCACTTGGTAATTGGCGCTGCACCCAAAAGTGGAATATTTTTTTGTTCCTGTTATGTTTACTATGATACAATGTTGCTTTGTTACCGTTAAATTTAATTCGTTGCTATCATTTTATGTATGAAATAGAATTTTTATTATTTATACTAGTTGTAAAGCCTGCCCAGAGGGCAGTCTATTGTGGATATACTGCCCCTGCTCATGTATACTGCCCCAGCACGTGGATATTGCCCCAGCACGTGGATACTGCCCCAGCACGTGGATACTGCCCCAGAACGTGGATACTGCCCCAGCAGGTGGATACTGCCCCAGCACGTGGATATTGCCCCAGCACGTGGATATTGCCCCAGCACGTGGATATTGCCGCAGCACGTGGATACTGCCCCAGCACGTGGATACTGCCCCAGCACGTGGATATTGCCCCAGCACGTGGATATTGCCCCAGCACGTGGATATTGCCGCAGCACGTGGATACTGCCCCAGCACGTGGATATTGCCCCAGCACGTGGATATTGCCCCAGCACGTGGATATTGCCCCAGAACGTGGATACTGCCCCAGCACGTGGATACTGCCCCAGCACGTGGATACTGCCCCAGCACGTGGATATTGCCCCTGCTCATGTATACTGCCCCAGCTCGTGGATACTGCCCCTGCTCATGTATACTGCCCCAGCTCGTGGATACTGCCCCAGCACGTGGATATTGCCCCAGCACGTGGATACTGCCCCAGCACGTGGATACTGCCCCAGAACGTGGATACTGCCCCAGCAGGTGGATACTGCCCCAGCACGTGGATATTGCCCCAGCACGTGGATATTGCCCCAGCACGTGGATATTGCCGCAGCACGTGGATACTGCCCCAGCACGTGGATACTGCCCCAGCACGTGGATATTGCCCCAGCACGTGGATATTGCCCCAGCACGTGGATATTGCCGCAGCACGTGGATACTGCCCCAGCACGTGGATATTGCCCCAGCACGTGGATATTGCCCCAGCACGTGGATATTGCCCCAGAACGTGGATACTGCCCCAGCACGTGGATACTGCCCCAGCACGTGGATACTGCCCCAGCACGTGGATACTGCCCCAGAACGTGGATACTGCCCCAGCAGGTGGATACTGCCCCAGCACGTGGATACTGCCCCAGCACGTGGATATTGCCCCAGCACGTGGATATTGCCGCAGCACGTGGATACTGCCCCAGCACGTGGATACTGCCCCAGCACGTGGATATTGCCCCAGCACGTGGATATTGCCGCAGCACGTGGATACTGCCCCAGCACGTGGATACTGCCCCAGCACGTGGATATTGCCCCAGCACGTGGATACTGCCCCAGCACGTGGATACTGCCCCAGCACGTGGATATTGCCCCAGCACGTGGATATTGCCGCAGCACGTGGATACTGCCCCAGCACGTGGATACTGCCCCAGCACGTGGATATTGCCCCAGCACGTGGATACTGCCCCAGCACGTGGATACTGCCCCAGCACGTGGATACTGCCCCAGCTCGTGGATACTGCCCCTGCACGTGGATATTGCCCCAGCACGTGGATACTGCCCCAGCACGTGGATACTGCCCCAGCACGTGGATACTGCCCCCCCCCGCTCGTGGATATGGCCCCCCCGCTCGTGGATATGGCCCCCCCCCCGCTCGTGGATATGGCCCCCCCGCTCGTGGATATGGCCCCCCCGCTCGTGGATATGGCCCCCCCGCTCGTGGATATGGCCCCCCCGCTCGTGGATATACTCACCTACATCGGCCCTCCAGCGATGGCGGTCCCGCGTCCCGCTTCCAGCGTCCTCTCTCGCTCCGTTGGTCGCCGGGATGACGTCACGAAAGCCTTTGACCCCCCGGGGTCAAAGGCTTTCGTGACGTCATTCCGGCGAACAACGGAGCGAGAGAGGACGCTGGAAGCGGGACCGCCATCGCTGGAGGAGCTAAGGGCCGATGTAGGTGAGTATCTGTAGGCAACATCCCCCTACATTGGCCCGGAGCCTCAGCGGTGGCTGTCGTAGGCTGCTCGGCCGGCCTCCAGGCTTAGGCGAGCCCCCGGCTCGGCTGGGCCTGTAGGCCCAAGCCAAGCCGGGGGCTCGCCTGAGCCTGGAGGCCGGCCGAGCAGCCTGCGACAGCCGGAGGACAGTCACCGCTGGAGCTCAGGGCTAATGTAGGTGAGTATGTGCTCTCCACACCCACCCTGCTTACTCGGCCGGTATCCAAGCTTAGGCGAGCCCCCGGCTTGGCTTGGGCCTAGAGGCCCTGCCGAGCCGGGGACTCGCCTGAGCATGGAGGCCGGTCGAGTTGCATGCTCGGCCGTCCTCCAGGCTCAGGGGAGTCCCTGGCTCGGCTGGGCCTCTAGGCCCAAGCCAAGCCGGGGGCTCGCCTGAGCCTGGATGCCGACCAAGCTTAGGCGAGCCCCCGGCTTGGCGTGGGCCTAGAGGCCCAGCCGAGCCGGGGACTCGCCTGAGCCTGGAGGACGCCCGAGCATGCAACTCGACCGGCCTCCATGCTCAGGCGAGTCCCCGGCTCGGCAGGGCCTCTAGGCCCAAGCCAAGCCGGGGGCTCGCCTAAGCTTGGATACCGGCCGAGCAAGCCGGGTGTGTGTGTGTGTGTGTGTAGAGCACATACTCACCTACATCGGCCTCGAGTCCTCCACCGGTTCCACACATACTCACCGACATCGGCCCTTAGCTCCTCCAGCGATGGCGGTCCCGCTTGCAGCATCCTCTCTCCGTTGTTCGCCAGGATGACGTCACGAAAGCCTTTGACCCCCCGGGGGGTCAAAGGCTTTCGTGACGTCATTCCGGCGAGCAACGGAGAGAGGATGCTGCAAGCGGGACCGCCATCGCTGGAGGAGCTAAGGGCCGATGTCGGTGAGTATGTGTTAGGCAACATCGGCCCTGAGCTCCAGCGGTGACCTCCTCCGGCCGAGCAGGCTGCTCGGCCGGCCTCTACGCTTAGGCGAGTCCCCGGCTCGGCTGGGCCTGTAGGCCCAAGCCAAGCCGGGGGCTCGCCTAAGCCTAGAGGCCCGCCGAGCAGCCAGCGGCAGCCGGAGGAGGTCTCCGTTGGAGCTCGGGGCCGATTTTTTGTTGTGTTTGTTTGGGAACTTCGGCCCCGATCCTCCAGCGGTGACCTCCTCCGGCTGCCGCTGGCTGCTCGGCGGGCCTCTAGGCTTAGGCGAGTCCCCGGCTCGGTTTGGGCCTACAGGCTCGGTTTCGCCTGAGCATGGAGGCCGGTCGGCAGCCGGTCACCGCTGGAGCTCAGGGACGCAGTAGGGGGTTATGTATGTTTTGTGTACCGCGGTGACCTCTTCCGGCCGAGCGGGCTGCTCGGCCGGCCTCTAGACTCAGGCGAGTCCCCGGCTCGGTCTGGGCCTGTAGGCCCATGCCGAGCCGGGGGCTCGCCTGAGCCTGGAGGCCGGTCGAGCAGCCCGCTCGACCGGAGGAGGTCACCGCTGGAGTTCTGGGCCGAATTTTTCGATTGTGTTATGGGTATTTCGTCCCTGAGCTCCAGCGGGGACCGGCGGCCTGCTCGGCGGACCTCCAGGCTTAGGCGAGTCCCCGGCTCGGCTGGGCCTGTAGGCCCAAACCGAGCTGGGGGCTCGCCCGAGCCTGGAGGCCCGCCGAGCAGGCCGCCGGTCCCCGTTGGAGCTCAGGGACGACGTATGGAGTTATGTATGTTTTTTTTGAACTTCGGCCCCGATCCTCCAGCGCTGAGCGGATGCCGAGCGGGCTGCTCAGCCGGCTTCTAGGCTCAGGCGAGTCCCCGGCTCGGCTTGGGCCTACAGGCCCAGCCGAGCCGGGGACTCGCCTGAGCCTAGAGGCCGGCTGAGCAGCCCGCTCGGCAGCCGGTCACCGCTGGAGGATCGGGGCCGATTTAGGTGAGTATGTTTTGTGAACTTCAGCCCCGAACCTCCAGCGCTGACCGACTGCCGGCGGCCTATTCGGCGGACCTCTAGGCTCAGGCGAGTCCCCGGCTCGGCTGGGCCTGTAGGCCCAAACCGAGCCGGGGGCTCCCTTGAGCCTGGAGGCCCGCCGGCAGCCGGAGGACGGTCAGCGCTGGAGGATCGGGGCATCTGGCGGCCGTGTAAACACAGGTAGCTGCGCGCGGCTCGTGCCGTTTTTTTTTTTTTCCACGCGGCCGGCACGCGCAGCTACCTGTGTGTTTTAACGGCCGCTTTCAAAAGTCCGTCGCGCATGCGCAGACGGCTTTTGGCGACGGACGTTTTTAGGCTTATTCTATTATAGTATAGATTATTGTTATGATCGTTGCTACTAGGCTTGTGCACCGATTTTTTTTTCGGTTCGATTCGGTTAGATTTTTTGGATTTTTAAACTTTTCGATTCGGCTCGTTTCGACCGATTTCGGTTTCGATTCGATTCGGTTCGACCTGTTTTTCGGGTACATTTTTTTTCGGAATTTCGACCATTTTTCGTATTTTCGTGTCACTGTGCTCGTTTTTTGTATCGACTTTTCGTTTTTCGAAAAATTTTCGTTTTTCAGAAAATTTTCGTTTTTCAGAAAATTTTCGTTTTTACAAAATTTTCGTTTTTCGGAAAATTTTCGTTTTTCGGAAAATTTTCGTTTTTCGGAATTGCACATTTTTCGGCATATCGACCATTTTTCATATTTTTCGTGTCATTTTGCCCGTTTTTTGTATCGACTTTTCGTTTTTTCGAAAAAAATTTGTTTTTCAGAAAATGTTCGTTTTTACAAAATTTTCGTTTTTCGGAAAATTTTCGTTTTTCGGAACATCTGTTCTCCTCGTTTGCCACATTTCAAGCCCATTCGAAAAATCCGAAAATATTTCGTTTCGGCTCGGAAAACATTTCGGATCTGAACTTTTCGGATCTAAAATTTTTCGGAAATTCGGCCGCATCCGAAAACACGAATCGGGAAATTTCGTGAAAATTCCGAAATTCCGAAACCCGAAACGCACATCCCTAGTTGCTACGGCAATTTGTTTTATTTACGAAGCATGAGAACATTTCCAGTTGTGTTACTCTTACATTGTATTGTGCAATTAGTATAGATCTTAGACTATTTTGTTAATAGATGCAATGTTTTTATTATTGTTGTTATTTTTACTATAATATGGCTTTATTATGCGAAGCCGTTTGAATTTAATTATTTTATTCAATTTTTTTTAAAACTAATTTATATTTTAATATTTTAATATTTAATTTATTTTCTAATATCATTTTTATTGTACATTGATGTAGGTTTAATCACTGCTATGTTTTAAGGTTTTTCTTCTTACTGATATATAAAGTATGAGAAAATATAAAGGGGTTATTCAGAGAGAGACGATCTGGCCCCAAAATTGCACCGAACAGTGAATTTCCCCGCACAGTGCAATTTCGCGGCCATTCGGCTATTCAGAGAGCAGGCAGTTTACCAAATTTTGGTGAATGGCCAGCGAATACGGTGCCTGTTCGGCGGCAGTGAAATCCCCCATAGAGAAGCAATGGTTAATCTATTCACAGACACCGAACAGCAGAGAAATGTCAGTGAAATGCCCTGATGTTCGGTGGTTTAATTTGGCAGGTTTAATCAGGCGAATCCCATAGGTTTCAATGTTAAAAATATTCCTGTTTTTATTAAATATCTAATAAACCATTTATTAATTAAATTTTCAGCAAAAAGCGGATTTATCTATTTATTTGTATTTTTTGGTATTTTTCAGGTTTTCTTCAACATTTTTTTTTTTTTTTTTTAAATATCGTTTTCTTTTTTCTGTAAAAGACCTTTTTATTATTATTATTCATAGGATCTTATATATTATTTTCAGACATTTTCGTCCAGTAGTTTTTTTTTTGGAAGCCGCGCAACTTTTCTATTTAATTTTTTTTTTTAAATTTTAAAAGTTGCAGTCGTGTTTTTGTTTTCTTTTTTCCTTTAACCACATTCGGCAGCTTGTGGGCGGCACTGTGTTCAATGGATCATTGGCTTTTTTCACATGCGTTCGGCTGCTTATCGGATCGAATCCGATGTTTTCTGACAGGTTCCCAGCGGCTTATTGGATCCGATTCGATAAATTTGGCGGTTTCTATTTTTGACACGTTTTTTCGGGACCCTGCGGTGAATACGAAATTTGATTAACCCCTACAGTGTTTTTTCCTTCGCATCATATTTTTTTTATGCACTTTTTGAAGCGTTTGGACATTTTACATGGATTAATTAAGACGTTTAATTATATTTAAGTATAAACAGGCGACACGCGGATATCAATTTACGAGCAGTGCTAACTTCAAGCAAAGAAACATAAAAATCCAATTTTTCACCCATATTATGAACTAGTCAAATCGATTGAAATAAATCATTTAAACAGATACATATTATTTTATAATAAAAAATAAGCAATATTTTTTATTTTTCAATTTTAAGAAATCAGATATGAACAATATAGTGTTCAAACAAATGTTTTATTAAAATGTCAGCCTGCTACGAGGAAATCGTGGGTCATGGGAGGTCGTGGCAAACCCTGGAAGAAGACCAACAACAGCATTGAGTAACTACTATTAATCACCAATGTTCCCCCTTTTTTTTTTCTTTTCAGATGTGGGTCTTTTCGCCGTCCGTGCCTGAGATCTGCCGCCAGGTTCGGGTTTAGAAAAAAAATATTTTAAAGGTAAAAGTAACAAAAAGCACAGTCCCGTGTCCTCCGAGCTCCAGATCCACCCAGTTTTGCCAACGACGACACAGATCAATGAGCCGCTGTCCCGCGATAAAATGAATTTAAGAAAATGAATTAAAAAAAAAAGAATAAAAATCTTCTATGTTTTAGCAAAAAGGAACACTTGGTGTTAAATATTTACAGGCTTCTCATAAAATATCATACAAAATTAATATAAAAATATATCGTAGAAACCGTTTTATATTTTACCTTTAGCATTTATTTATGTTTTATGTTATAATTATATATTTATATTAAAAAAAATGGGGAATAATGGGAAAAAGAAGAGAAAAAAAAAACCAAAACATCAAAAAACCCCAATAAAAAGCAAATGCTATATTTATAAATATCTCTGCATGTTCTGCATACAAAAGAAAATTTGTACATCCGCTGACAGTGGGACCACGCCGTTGTCAGGACAATCACGTGAGATGCTCGGAAAGTTGACTTTTCACAAAGCGCGTTGTGTGTCGCTTGGGTTTCCCAAGGCTGTAAACAATCGTCTGATAATGGACGGGTGAAAGGCTCCTGATTGCACATTGTCTTTCAACGCGTTCTTTCTTTCGTCCTTTTCGGGGATCTGTCCACATGATATATCCGATTTCAAAAAAGGAGCAACTTCCATTGTGCGGCCATCTTGGTTACGTCATGGCCAAGCTCTCCTGTTGACCTCGTTACATTGTTACAACATCTGTATATATTTTCCACCAATCAATAGTCAGTAGGTCTGAAAAAAACAGCCATTGTTTGTCCCAAGGGCGTAGATCGTCCGTCAACGCTATATCCTGGTGTCCATGCTTGGCTTCGTGTTGAGTTTCTCGAAAGTCGGCCATGTAAAAGCCCAGACGGTAAAACCTTTCATTTTCGTTATTGATAGTGCTTTGGTTTGTGTCGTTTCTCGTTCTCGCAGAGTCAGGTCTCTGCGTGGCGCTTCACTTGCACACGTAACGCTCTACCATCCGTTCACATTTTTTGCAGGTTACATAGCAACACCAGTGGTACTTGCAGTGACAACGCTCCACGACCGTGTCCATGTATGGGTTGTAACCCCGACCACAGCACATTAAATCACAACTGTCGCTCCCATTCGACGTCTTGTTGCATTGTCTGAAAAGAGAACAGAGGAGCGATCACCACTTAACCTTAACATATGGCATTGTTTGCACGCAAAACAGACTTGGAAATGTGTTCGGCAGCCTGGCAGGAGATGTGTCAGCATGCTTTGAGCGAACTCAACCACATCAGTACGTATAAAACACAATGCGCGCGGCTTTGATGCAGTTGACACATTGTTTAAATGTCCTCACATGCCATCGGTCTAAGGAATGCATGAAGGCGAACTCAGAGCAATTCTTATTATTATTGTTAATCTGCAGCAAACAGTCTAAAATATTTTATTTTTTTGCATTTTTTAGACATTTTTTGTCTGCTTTTTTCAGACGCGTTCGGTGGGTTTTGTGGCGGATCGTCGAGTACGTTCGGTGGGTTTTCTGCGGTGTTTTGGATCAATTCAATTTTTTCAGATCGTATTGGCATCGTTTTTGGTGTTTTTTCCGATCTGTTCTCTGCACTCCGGGGACCCTGCGATGAATGCTGAATTCCCTGAAGTGCGGGGAATGAGAGAGCATCGAAATGTCGGTGACATTTCGGTGCTCTCTGAATAACCCCTCTAGAATAAAATAAAAATCATATATTCAGTCAGGTCCAGAAATATTGGGACATGGACACAATTGTAACATCTTTGGCTCTATACACCACCACAATGGAATTGAAATGATACAAACACAATGTGCTTTAACTGCAGACTGTCAGCTTTAATTTGAGGGTATGTACATCCAACTCAGGTGAACGGGGTAGGACTTACAGCAGTTTGCAGATGTGCCTCCCACTTGTTAAGGGACCAAAAGTAATGGGACAGAATAATAATCATAAATCAAACTTTCCCTTCTTAATACTTGGTTACAAATCCTTTGCAGTCAATCACAGCCTGAAGTCTGGAACGCATAGACATCACCAGACGCTGGGTTTCATCCCTGGTGATGCTCTGCCAGGCCTCTACTGCAACTGTCTTCAGTTCCTGCTTGTTCTTGGGGCATTTTCCCTTCAGTTTTGTCTTCAGCAAGTGAAATGCATGCTCAATGGGATTCAGGTCAGGTGATTGACTTGGCCATTGCATAACATTCCACTTCTGTCCCTTCAAAAACTCTTTGGTAGCTTTTGCAGTATGCTTTGAGTCATTGTCCATCTGCACTGTGAAGCTCCGTCCAATGAGTTCTGCAGCATTTGGCTGAATGTGAGCAGATAATATTGCGCGAAACACTTCAGAATTCATCCTGCGGCTTTTGTCAGCAGTCACACCATCAATAAATACAAGAGAACCAGTTCCATTGGCAGCCATACATGCCCACGCCATGACACTACCACCACCATGCTTCACTGATGAGGTGGTATGCTTAGGATCATGAGCAGTTCCTTTCCTTCTCCATACTGTTTTCTTCCCATCACTCTGGTACAAGTTGATCTTGGTCTCATCTGTCCATAGGATCTTGTTCCAGAACTGTGAAGGCTTTGTTAGGTGTTGTTTGGCAAACTCTAATCTAGCCTTCCTGTTTTTGAGGCTCACCAATGGTTTACATCTTGTGGTGAACCCTCTGTATTCACTCTGATGAAGTCTTCTCTTGATTGTTGACTTTGACACACATACACCTACCTCCTGGAGAGTGTTCTTGATCTGGCCAACTGTTGTGAAGGGCGTTTTCTTCACCAGGGAAAGAATTCTTTGATCATCCACCACAGTTGTTTTCCGTGGTCTCCCGAGTCTTTTGATGTTGCTGAGCTCCCCGGTGCGTTCCTTCTTTTTGAGAATGTTCCAAACAGTTGTTTTGGCCACGTCTAATGTTCTTGCTATCTCTCTGATGGGTTTGTTTTGTTTCTTCAGCCTAATGATGGCTTGCTTCACTGATAGTGACAGCTCTTTGGATCTCATCTTGAGAGTTGACAGCAAGAGATTCCAAATGCAAATAGCACACTTGAAATGAACTCTGGGCCTTTTATCTGCACATTGTAATTGGGGTAGTGAGGGAATATCACACACCTGGCCATGGAACAGCTGAGAAGCAAATTGTCCCATTACCTTTAGTCCCTTAACAAGTGGGAGGCACATCTGCAAACCGCTGTAAGTCCTACACCGTTCACCTGAGTTGGATGTGCATACCCTCAAATTAAAGCTGACAGTCTGCAGTTAAAGCACATTGTGTTTGTATCATTCCAATTCCATTGTGGTGGTGTATAGAGCCAAATATGTTAGAATTGTGTCCATGTCCCAATATTTCTGGACCTAACTGTATATGTATAAATACTGTATATATATACATATATATTGTGACAGTGTGATTAGGGGCAGGGTAGTAGATCATAAATATATCAGCCAGCTATGGGGGACTCCATTTTCCCTGAGGGGTTATCAAAACATACAGGATGCCCTCACTGAATATTGGGCAGCTAGGTCGCTTGCCAATAAGTGGTGCAAGATGAAAATCCCTGAGCGGTTAACTAAACAGCTGAGGGCTAATTAGGATTATGGATGGGCTGCCGGTTCGAATCGGTTCGAAGTTTGATTCGAACTTCGGCTGTTGGAAAATTCGCGAACTTCAAACTTTTCGGTACGTTTGCGGAAAGTTCGAGGAAATTTTTTTTTTTAAAAAAATTCCAAAGAATGCTTAAAATATCCTAAAAAAAATCTAAAGATAAAGAGACTTTTTACTGCTGAATATTATAATAAACGGTTTATTAGATACTGAAGTAAAACGGGAATATTTTTAACATTGAAGCCTATGGAATTCCTAAACATTTCCCACTCCTTGTTGGTCCAACATTTCCCCCTCCTTGTTGGTCAAACATTTCCCCCTCCTTGTTGGTCAAACATTTCCCACTCCTTGTTGGTCAAACATTTCCCACTCCTTGTTGGTCAAACATTTCCCACCTCATTATTGCTCAAACATTTCCCACTGTTTGTTGGTCAAACATTTCCCATGGCTTCATCACGTTTAAAGATGAGCAAACGCGGTAAAAATTAGCTCAGCGCACAGCGGTGAAATGGCTCAGCACTCTGCAGTGAAAGGGTTAAAAACCTTTTTTTTTTGTTTTTTTTCCCATTGTTTCCTGTCCCCCAGGGCAGTACCCGGACCCCCATACACCGTTTATGGCCAATATCCTGCATATATGCCCTCTTGGAGGGGACCTTAATTTTCGAACATTCGAGCCCCATTCACTTGCATGGTGTTCGCATTGTGTTCGAGTTCGCGGTCAAACTTTTTCAGGTGTTCGAGTTCGAATGCAAACCAAACACAGGGGTGTTCGGCCCATCACTAATTAGGATTGCCCTGACTTTTAAAGGTGAGTGTGCGGTTCTCTCAGTGTGCAGTCTGTGTGCTGGCTACAGCAGGGAAGGAAGCATAAGAAACTCCCGAAGACATAAGGGAATTACCTTTTCATTTTGCACCACTTATTGGCAAGCAGCCTAGCTGCCCAATATTCAGTGAGGGCATCCTGTATGTTTAGTTAACCCCTCAGGGAAATGGCAGTCCACCATCCGCTGGCTGATATAGTAATGATCTACTACCCTGCCCCTAATCACACTGTCACAATATATTAAAAACCTAATTGGCAGAGGCTGATAGCAGCACCACTGATAATATATACTGGACATATCTGCCCCAAGATGATAAAAAGGAACAGACAACAGGACTAGAAAAAATAATAAATAATAAAAATAAAAAAAATTGTGTTTGGAACAATAGCAGGACGCTTTTTGGATAGAGCTGTCTCATTTCTTGCTTTTTTTCCATCATATTTTCAAGGCAGGAAACACTTTGAGGTTTATAAAAAAAAATTTACTCAAAGCCAACTGGATCAGTCTACAAGATTTGGACTCACGATGGAAGACATGAATAACAGACTCACCGAGAAAGATAACGTTGTTTATAATAGCTCCAAAGAGAAAAAGAGGGAAAAGAAAAAAGGGGGGAATGTAAAAATTTATTAAAAAAAAGGAAATGAGAGTAAAAAAAAGGTACAGAATGATAATAAACCGCAGCAGTGCTATAAGAGTGCAGCAAAATCAGCCTGTGTTACAACATAAAGCAAGTCAAAGAGATGCTGCAACGTTTATATCCAAGTGTCACGAAACAGCAACAAGTTTAGCGGTCTCTGGAGAAAGAAAACAAAGAAAGGAAATAAGGAAGAGAGAGAAGAGAGAGAGAGAACAGAGAGAAGAGAGAGAGAACAGAGAGAAGAGAGAGAGAACAGAGAACAGAGAGAAGAGAGAAAACAGAGAGAAGAGAGAGAGAACAGAGAGAGAGAACAGAGAGAAGAGAGAGAGAACAGAGAGAAGAGAGAGAGAACAGAGAACAGAGAGAAGAGAGAGAGAACAGAGAGAGAGAACAGAGAGAAGAGAGAGAGAACAGAGAGAAGAGAGAGAGAACAGAGAGAAGAGAGAAAACAGAGAGAAGAGAGAGAGAACAGAGAGAGAGAACAGAGAGAACAGAGAGAAGAGAGAAAACAGAGAGAACAGAGAACAGAGAGAAGAGAGAGAGAACAGAGAGAAGAGAGAACAGAGAGAAGAGAGAACAGAGAGAAGAGAGAACAGAGAACAGAGAGAAGAGAGAGAGAACAGAGAGAAGAGAGAGAGAACAGAGAGAAGAGAGAAAACAGAGAGAAGAGAGATAGAACAGAGAGAGAGAACAGAGAGAAGAGAGAGAGAACAGAGAGAGAGAACAGAGAGAAGAGAGAGAGAACAGAGAACAGAGAGAAGAGAGAAAACAGAGAGAAGAGAGAGAGAACAGAGAGAGAGAACAGAGAGAACAGAGAAGAGAGAGAAGAGAGAGAAGAGAGAACAGAGAGAAGAGAGAGAAGAGAGAGAAGAGAGAACAGAGAGAACAGAGAACAGAGAACAGAGAGAAGAGAGAACAGAGAACAGAGAGAAGAGAGAACAGAGAGCGAGGACAGTGAGAGAACAGAGAGAAGAGAAAACAGAAGAGAGAGAGAACAGATAGAAGAGAGAGAACGAACAGAGAGGGAACAGAGGAGAGAAAGAGAACAGAGAGAAGAGAGAGAACAGATAAGAGAGAGAGAACGAACAGAGAGAACAGAGAGGAGACAGGGAACAGAGAGAACAGAGAGAGAACAGAGAGAAGAGAGAGAACAGAGAAGAGAGAGAACAGATAGAGAGAACAGATAGAAGAGAGAGGAGAGAGGGAACAGAGGAGAGAAAGAGAAGAGAGCAGCGAGAGAGAAGAGATAAAATAGAGAGAGAGTAAGAAGTAGAGAAAGAAACAGATGAGAGCGAGAGAGAGAGGGAGATATAGAAAGAAAGGGAAAGAAAAGAGAGAGGCTGGGAGAAAAGAGTGCAAGCGAGAGAAAGTGAGAGAGAGTGATAGGGAGAGAATGAGAAAGAGAGGGAGCGAGAAAGAGGGAGCGAGGAAGTGAGAGATAAAGCAAGAAAAATAGAGGGTGGATAAAGCAAGAAAAAGAGAGAAAGCGTGAGAGAGAAAGTGAGCAAAAACGAGTAAGTGAAAGCAAGACAGAAAGGGAGAGGGAAAAAAAGAAAAGGAAGAGAGAGAGAGAAAGGGAGAGGGAAAGAAAGAAAAGGAAGAGAGACAGAGAAAGGGAGAGGGAAAGAAAGAAAAGGACAAAAGAGAGAAAGAGAGAGAGAAAGACAAAGCAAGAAAGAGAGAGAGAGAGAGAGAGAGAGAAAGGGAGAGGGAAAGAAAGAAAGAAAAGGACAAAAGAGAGAGAGAAAGGGAGAGTGAAAGAAAGAAAGAAAATGAAGAGAAAGACAGAGCAAGAAAGAGAGAGAGAAAGAGAGAGAGAAAGGGAGAGGGAAAGAAAGAAAAGGAAGAAAGAGAGAGAGAATTAGAGAGAGAAAGGGAGAGGGAAAGAAAGAAAAGGACGAGAACGACAGAGCAAGAAAGAGAGAGAGAAAGCGAGAGGGAAAGAAAGAAAAGGAAGAGAAAGACAGAGCAAGAAAAGGAAGAGAAAGAGAGAGAGAAAGAGAGAGAGAAAGGGAGAGGGAAAGAAAGAAAAGGACGAGAGAGAAAGAGAGAGAGAGAAAGGGAGAGGGAAAGAAAGAAAGAAAGAGAAAAGGAAGAGAAAGACAGAAAGAGAGAGAGAAAGAGAGAGAGAAAGGGAGAGGGAAAGAAAGAAAAGGAAGAGAACGACAGAGCAAGAAATAGAGAGAAAGGGAGAGAGAGAGAGAAAGGGAGAGAGAGAAAGGGAGAGGGAAAGAGAGAGAGAGAAAGACAGAGAGAAAGGGAGAGGGAAAGAAAAGGAAGAGAAAGAGAGAGAAAGAGAGAGAGCAGATGACAGTATCAGTGACGCTGTCTGGGGCCGTTTGGACAGAAGCGTTCCGGCAGCATCCAAGTAATTTGGATGAAGTGTGGAGTATTTTGGAAGGAGCCGCGCGCGGAATTCCACCAGGATTTATTACAAAAATATTTAAAAGACTTCCTAGAAGAATTTGTTATTGGCTTTTGAGGTGAAGAATCTACACGAGTGTGATTACATGAACGTATACATGAAGTGTCTGTAATTTAGGGGGATCTTCTACAGACACCTCGCTGCTACACCTTGTGTATAGTATCATTGTATCCACAGACCTGGCACACACATAAATATGCCACTTTGAGACATTTTGGACAGTTACATATACCTTCTATCCCTCTTCCTGGAACAACCTTAAAGGGGCACTCTAGAGTTAAAAACGGGAGGAGGGGGTTTATGCATGAACCCCTCCTGACCCCCTCTGCACACCACCTCTTGTATTAACCCTTTATATTAGGACTGTCAAACTGCGGCACCCCTGATGTTTCTAAGCTGTGACTCCCCATGATTCCTTGGCCATCTATTGAATTCAAAGAATTTTGGGAATTGTAAGCCATCAACATCTGGGGGGGGGGTGGCGGAGTTTGAAAGCCCAACTTTAGTGTGTGTACAAATGTACCTGGAAATCGGAATCGGGCTCCATCGGCACAGGCGGACCATGACAAGCTGCAGCTATCACGCGACTGGTGGGAGGATGGACACTCAAGGAGTCAATCCAATGGTGCATCAGGAACCACTGGAGCCCCAGTGATCAGTAAACCGAATTCAGCACCCACTGACCTGAGCTTCTGGGAGAGTCTAATCTACCCCCTTAGTTGGCCCTTCTAGACCACCCCTACCTGTAAGCAGGAAAACAGTGAGGGTATGCAGGTCACTGTAACCACTCAAATGACACTGAGGGATCATGGTGCCTTGAGTGTCCCTTTAAATGCCTCCATTGGGGATATAGCACTCTATGGGTGGCGCAGGGGGCTAGATGCGCCTCACTTCACAAATACATTGTATCACACACAAAGATATAAATCGATGACATCCAGAAGACACATGCGATCGAGGTACGGCTTCTATTCTTTTGCCAAAAAACGAGCCATTTTGAAAAAGCTAGTGGTCGAAATTTACTACTGCACCGGCAAGGAATCCAAACCTCGGCGCGGCTCCCCATTTATTATTTAATGTGCGTAGAAGATAAATATTAAAGCAGAGACGGCTGCCTTAAAAGCAAGGAGCTCGACAGGCACTTTATGCGTATTTTATGGCCATGTTAATCATATTTTGTAATATTGTTCAGATGTCTCTCGTGGAATATCTGGGGGTCGTAAAAATAAAGACCTGTCAAATCAAAGGCTACCCGAGATGAAACGCAGGCCTACGTATAAATATATATATAAAATATACTTACAGCAGATTTACAGTTCCATAACATTAGCGGGCTGGGGGCAAAGAACCAACCCAGGCGCGGAGACAACACGATAACGGGATCCTGGGTGTGGACATGGAGTTTAGATCATGAAAGAGAACATTCATGGAGATATCTCCCGCTTGTAGGAACGAGACGATATTCGAGAAGCTGAGCGAGACAATAAACTCGACTTATTCCACCTCTATTCTCGTGTCAGGGTCAGATATTTACAGCTCGGTCCCACCGCAAACGTACAAAAAAAATAGAAAGAAAGAACGAGGCGGGTAGGTTGATGTGTCGTTGGGTAACACCTCGTCTTAATAGTCTTTCGCAAAGTTGCCAAAGATCGGCCATGAGTGGTGAGCTGGCCGAGGTCTATCGTAATGCCCGGACAGACAGATTAATCAGCATAACCAGATCATTAATCAAGCTGTCTCTGCTCCAAAAATATGCATTTTTCAAGGTAAAACAAGGGTTACTGACTTTCTTTAACCCCTTCACTCCTATAATTAACTAGATTTTGCATTTAATTGCAATCATTTGCATATCTAAACCTCATTTGCATATCCTTTAAATGCAAGATTAGTGTTCCCCCAGTGGAGAAATAAAAGCCACCATCTAATCTCTCTCTTTTTCACTCTTACTGTAAACAAGCTGCAAGGAACAGTTCTCACGCTCTCAGTGTAACAAAAGGTTCAACAAACTTTACTGCAGCAATTTGTGGAATCAGTTAGCGCCAGCTGACACCCCCCCAAAAAAAATTTGACTCTCCCCTCTCATCCTGCGGCGTGAATGGTACCCCAATCCACCTCTTCTGCTCACCGGGAGCAGAGTGAGACTGGGGACAAAAGAGCAGTCCTACAGGACAGACCTCATTCCTCATTGCATATCCACATGCTGACTAATGGACCTGTTCCTGAACCTACATTTTGCAGTTGGCCTTCATGCTGGTCTTAGTCGCTAATTCTAACCCTTGGCACCTAACACATGAAGAAGTAGAAAGGTCCAGGCACACCAGAGGGGGTTCAGAAATTCTATGGAGCATCCAAATGTTTAAGCTACATGACAGCTCTTGTCAAGCCTTGACAAAGGCTGACAAAGAGCTCAACAAAGGCTGCTATATACGGCCAAAACATTGCCATCTCAATACTCCATTAAAATTCTGAACCCTATCAGGTGTGCCTTGACCCTTCCACTTCCTCCTGTGTTATTCGAGGATGCTAAACCAGGGCTGTCAAACCCCACCCCCCCAGATGTTTATGCCTACAATTCCCAGAATTCTTTCAGTGCAATAGATTGCCAGGAGATTCTGGGAGCCGGAGTTTGACAGCCCTGTGGTATTCCTTGGCACCTAATGTCAGTGTAACGCTCTTTTGCCGCTGGGGGCCGCCCCCGCTGGCACCCTCCAGCTGGGTTACACCTTCTTGCTTTACCTGTTGGTCCTGAGTTTCCGCATTTTGGGAATAAGGATACATAGTGTTGGCAGTGCCTCCACCTGTCTGGGCATCCATGGCATGGACTGTTTGCCCAGGCAGGAACCTAATAATAACAACTACACAGTGGTACAATAAACAATATAAACTTGTATTGAAATGCAAGTGGCAGCATAAAAGGATTTCAGGTAATACAGTAGCTAACTAGACACACCAACTGCTCTCTAACCTCCCAGCCCAGGACCCTCCCAAACAACCTGGAACCATCCTGATCTTCGTCCTAATGACAGCGATGATGGGTACCAGTTGGTGCACATAAGAGATGGGGCCCTTTTAGCATAACGTAGCTGCCAGTACAGGAAAGGCTGTGGGTAAAATCCGCTCAGCAGCTGTGTGATTCTTAGTTAGTGTAAAGATGGATAGAATGCTGTCAGCGAGACAGAGAGAAAAGATGCTCGTTACCGCACAACTTCAGTTGCTCACAGTCCCAGGAAGGCCTCTTGAACGTTGTAGCAATCTGCAGCCTCTGGATCAATTCTTCCCCACGCAGTATGCAGAATCTCCTCTGCCTGAAGTCAATGCCGCCAGCAAATCCCTCTGCCTGCGGCCTCCTTAACACAGGGCCCCTCTTCAAACACACTTGCCTCCTGAACAGTCCAGCACAATATACAGCAGACCAAGGTACACTCTCTCAGCACTGGATGCTGCTGATTCTCTGTGCTCCAGCTTGCACAGATCCTGGAAAATCTCTCTTATCTGACTGCTCACTCTCTTTGCTCACTTTGTTCTGCCCACGCTGCATGCATGCTTTTTACTTCCTGTTTCTTTTAGCCTGGGTCCTTCCTTTTTCCTGTAAGGGCATTCTGGGAGGTGTGGTCCATGAGTCCAATAAAGTATGTTCCCATACATTGTCCTCTGGCTCCCCCTAGAGGCATAACAGCTGCAGTCCTCAGAGCCAAATTAAACACAGGACTACATTCTCCCCCTCGAAAAAAAATTCCTTGCCTTCCACTGGCAAGACCAGCCAGGTGCAAAAACAACAGCAACATATATATTTCTGCATGACAGTCCTGCATAACAGTCCTATCTAGACAATTGTCAACTATCTTGAAGTCTGCTCTAATAAACAGGAGTTCCCATATTCATAATTTCTGCAAAAGCATACAGGAAATCAACAACTTTACAGTGTAGCTGAGGCACTGGGACATAGCTAGGTTCTCCAACGTGATCGTAAGTAAGAACCCTGGGAGGTTGTCTCGCTCTAGTTCCCTGTCTCAATTCTCTCTGAGGAAGTCCATAGTGTGCCTGGGAATCTTCGGCTCCTGCCATTGGGTTGGGGAGGTCACCAGAGGCTTGAGGCCCTGGCTTTCCCATGATACAAGAGTCTCTTTCAGGGGTCCCAGGCACAAAACTAGAGTTGTTTGGATCCAATGTAGAAGAGGCTATGGGAGGAGAGGGAGGTGGCTGCTGAGAAGTGTCTTGTACCATCCACCACTCGTCACTGTGGTCAGTGGATTCTAGGGTCTTTTCTTTAGCTCTCTCCACATTACAGTCTTGCACTGTCTCCTCCATGCCCCTTACAGGTGGTGCGGATATATTCTCACTCTCTTCATTTCCTTTCTGGAACTCTTCTTGGGAGTATAACACTGGCAGCAGATGGTTCCTGTGCCATGCCTTGATACGACCTTCTGGTCCCTTGATCTTGTATACAGGAAGTCCTGGCAACTTGGCGACCACTTCAAACAGAATGTCTTTCCATCTATCTGCAAGCTTATGTTTCCCAGGCACCCCTAGATTCCGGAGAAGAACTTTATCCCCGGGCTGTATCTCTCTATATTTTACTTTGGCATCATAGCGCCTCTTGTTTTGTTCATTCAACTTAGCAGCAGACTGAATAGATAATTCATAAGCTCTCTGAAGGTTCTGTTTCAGTGACTTGACATATTGATAATGAGAGACGAGACTCGACCCATCTGAAGAAACTCCCAGCCTCAAATCTATGGGCAAGCGGGCTTCCCTCCCAAACATTAAGAAATATGGTGAAAATCCAGTAGATTCATGTCTCGTACAGTTGTAAGCATGCACCATAGCTTCCACATGCCGACTCCAAGCTCTTTTTTCTACGTGTGGCAGTGTACCCAACATAATCCAAAAGGTCCTGTTAAATCGCTCAGGCTGTGCATCGCCTTCTGGTGATAGGGAGTAGTCCTTGACTTATTAACGTTGAGCAAGCTCAGGAATTCCTTGATGATTCGACTTTCAAAATCTCTGCCCTGATCAGAATGTATCCGATTGGGCAGACCATAATGCACAAAGTACTTTTGCCACAAAGTCTTGGCTACCGTCAATGCCTTTTGATCTTTGGTGGGAAATGCTTGTGCGTAGCGTGTGAAATGATCTGTAACCACCAGGACATTTCCAATGCCAGCAGAGTCATTTTCAATACACAGAAAATCCATGCAGACCAGATCCAGGGGACCATTACTTTTAAGATGGCCCATGGGTGCAGCCTTTACGGGTAGGGTCTTCCTCTGTATGCATCTTTTGCAGGTTTTTATATACTGCTCCACCGTCTCTCTCATCTTTGGCCAAAAAAATCTATCTTGCACTAGACCATATGTTTTGTCTATTCCAAGATGTCCATGCTGATCGTGTAGGGCTCTCAGAACCATCCCCCTGAACCGGTGAGGGAGCACCAACTGCTTGCGATCGGGGTGATCATGGTACTCAATAATCCGATACAACAACCCTTCCTCCAGATGCAATTTGCTCCATTCTCGCCGAAATATCTCCTTCAGTCCTGAGGGAAGACTGGTCAGAAGGTTAGGATTCTTCGCCTTCACGGCCTTGATGACATTGCCTACATGCCAATCTTGAGCCTGAGCTCTCCGCTTGTCCGCTGTCGTGATATCTGACCAATGCTGTAGAATAATGGGAGCACTGAAGGCTTCGGGCACAACTCCAGGTGAACAGCTAATGGAGTCTATTCCCCTAAGTTCGGTAAAATCTTCTGGGTGTTCTACAACTACCGCCGTATTACATAGAGCCCTCACTCCAGGTCCAGGGACTTCTTCCCACTCCTCTTCTTCTTGATGAGGAGGAAGCCCAGGTCGCCGTGATAGCGCATCTGCACTGATGTTTTTGGGGCCCGGTTTATATCTCAGATGGTAACGGTAATTCGACAACGCCGCCAACCATCGATGTCCGGTGGCATCCAGTTTTGCTGTCGTCTGTATGTAAGTAAGGGGATTATTATCCGTTCTTACTTCAAACTCTGTCCCATACAGATAATCATGAAGTTTGTCTACTATTGCCCATTTAAGAGCCAAAAATTCCAGCTTGTGGACCGGGTAGTTCTTCTCACTCCCTGTTATGCTTCGACTAATGTAAGCAACTGGTCTCAGTCCCTCAGCATAACTCTGGTGTAGTACACCTCCTATGCCCTCCAGACTAGCATCTACATGGAGCACATAAGGCCTTTCAGGATCTGCATAGGCCAGCACTGGGGCTTCAGTGAGCTTCTTCTTCAGGGTGAGGAAGGCCTGCTCGCATTCAGAGGTCCATTTTTCCCGAAGGAATCTCTGGAATATAACACTTTAGAACCATCTGCACTTAAAGAGCCTTTTAGGAGATTATGCAATTCGTGCGCTATCTTGGAGTAGCCTTCCACAAATCTACGGTAATACCCACAGAATCCAAGAAAGGACCTTAGTTCTCCAACATTATCCGGCTTGGGCCAGTTCACCACAGCTTCGATTTTGGCCGGGTCAGTTGCAACCCCTTGGGCAGAAACTATATGTCCCACGTAGGTGACAGAGCTTCTAGCGAACTTGCATTTGTCTAAGGATAGTTTTAATCCCTCAGCTTCAAGTCTATCCAACACTTTCAATAGTCGGTGCTCATGCTCCTCTGGAGTCTTCCCAACACTATGAGATCATCCAAGTACACCAAGCACTCTCGAGGGTTCATATCCCCAACGTTTTCTCCATTAGACGTTGGAAAGTGGCGGGAGCTCCAGTGATACCTTGGGGCATCCGCGTAAACTGGTAAAATCCCAGAGGACAGATAAAGGCGGTTTTTTTCCTGATCATCTACCTTCATGGGTACCTGGTAATACCCAGACCTTAGATCAAGTACACTGAACCACTGACTTCCAGACAGAGCATTCAGCAGATTTCTATCCGGGGCAACGTATACTGGTCTGGTATGGTGCGCTTATTTAGTGTCCTGTAATCTATGCACAGCCGGACTGATCCATTCTTCTTGCGTACTACTACGATTGGGGATGCATAGGGGCTACGAGATTCTGTAATAATCCCTGCTCCTTCCATCTGATGGAGAATATCCCTGACATCTTGTATGTCACGGGGTGGAATACGTCTAGATCTTTCCCGAAAGGGGGCAAAGTTGGATAATCGGATGGCATGGGTGGCACTTTTTGCACAGCCTACATCCATCTCTTCTTTGGAGAACACACTCTCTCTGGCTTGGAGTTTAGTTCGGAGACTATCCTTCCATTCCTGGGATAGGGGAGAATCCTCTAGACTGAAATCCGCAGGAGTCCCGGCATCTTCCCCTCTTCAGCTGTCACTGCCATAATCGAGGAGATTTGGTCTAGCAGGTGGATCACTCCCAGCAGCTGACCCCGGTCTATACGCACTTCAGTGTGAGTTGGTTTTGCACCATCACCGGAAAGGCTTGCCCCCGGTGGTTCTTCCAGTCTTTAACTTCAGGTATGACCATCCATCCTTTCTGGGCGTCATCCTCCGGAAGGGATTCAATTAAGTATTGTCGCCCGCCATCTAAAATTCCATCATGTAGAGGTTGCCGAGGCCCGTAGGGATAGTGTTTCACCTGGTCTGATGAACACAGCTCCAATTCCGATGTAATGGCATTTCCCAGCTTTAGCCTGCAATGCCAGTCGCTGACACTCTTCTCCAAGGTGCGGACTAACTTCCATGAGATGATCCAGTGAAGCACCCCTCGTTCCCCCAAGGTAGTTTCTGAATACATCCTGCACCACCCTGGCATTGGTCCCGAGTATGATGGGGGCACAAACTCTCTTCACGTCTGGGCAGATTATGGCCTCCAACTCCATGCTCTGTTCTGTTCCGGTATTCAACTGAGGAATGGTGACGGCGACCTTGATGCTTCCATCAGTCTTGCAGACTTGATCTCCCATGCCCCATAGCTGCATCTCTTCAGTGGGCAGTAAGGGCAGATGCTTTAAATGCTGCTCATAGAATGACCTGTAAACTATAGTCACCTGTGACCCAGTATCTAACAGTGCTGAAGCATAGATGCCATTGATTAGTACATGGATGATAGACCTGGGCCCTACTTTGGGATTGGCCTGTAAACGAGGAGCTCTTTTTTTAGTCCAGTTTCTCCTTTTTTTCTTAATTTTTTTTGAGAAAACTGTACTGTCTTCCAGGGGTCCTATCACTAGCACATGCCCGTCTTCTTCTCCCGAAGGGGCAGGGCATTCCCTGGCAAAATGTCCTGGCTGGCCGCAAGTAAAACATTTCCTCTCCCTTGGTTGATTTCGAGTCAGCCGGGTGGGCTCTGCCCTTTTCGGATCCCGCTCGGACCGTGGAGGATGTGACTGAGACTCTAATTCTGCTAGTCTTTCCCTGAGGCTAGCCATTTCAGTGTTCTCTTTTTCCCGAGGTTTCGTCAGGTTTTCTTTGGAGGTGGCAGGAGAAAATATCTGACTCTCGATCTCCTTCACTTGGGTTATGAGCAATATAAAATCTAAATCTTCTTTAGTCAGTCCTGCTCGCAAAGTAACAATTACTGGGTCATCGGACAAGGCACCCCGCAATACTTGTTTTGTCAATTTCACATGAGCTTGAGCAGGTAACACTACATTCTTTTCCATCAGTTTTCTCAAAAACACTTGCAATCTGGTAACATAGTCAGACAACCTCTTGTTTCTTTTGACGGGTATTATAGAACTTATTAAGAAGACTTTCGGCATCCTCCACATCTCCATATACTCGTTGTAATACCAGTAGGTACTCCTGAGACTCAATTTCTCCTTTTAAGATTTTATGTGCATTCACAATGTCCGTAGCTGGGGACCGCAGACTCTCCATTATTCTCTGTCGTTTCATAGCATCAGTACAGGTCCATTCGCCCAGCAATTGTGCTGCATTCCGCTTCCATATTTCAAAACTCTCTTCTCCCGATGGAACGGGTTGCATCCCTGAGAATACCCTCAACTTGCGATAGCTATGAGTATGATTAGCTGTCACAATTGCCTCTGAGAGTTTCCTGAGTACATCTGGTATATCGCCATTACTAGCCTCAGTTGGGTTTGGCACATTGCTAGGTCTAGAAGACGTGGTCGGTATTTCATCCACAAAATCAATGTGGTTGACACGGAGCCTCTTCTCCTCTTGGGGTGGAATAGGTAATGTCCGGTGCCATCTCTTTGGAATGGCCCCTGCTTCTTCTTTGACACCGGCATATACAATCGGACAAAACTCTGATAGTTCATCGCTTAAATGAAGACCTATTGGCTTTGTGCAGTTCCTGAGATCCTTCAATGCATAAACCAGGATATATTTCTCTCCTGTTTGGTTTCTCAACACATCCTTGATGGTCACCATAGTCTCTGGTATAAGATTCTCTAACACGCGAATGCATTGCATAGCCTGTCCTTGGGGTGGTATATTGCATACCATCAGGGCCTGGTATATGGGTATCCTCTGATTAATAGCCCACTCAGTTACAAACGACACCGTGGGTCGTGGCTCAAATGTAAGGTGGAAAAATGTATCCTTTTTCATCTCAGCAGTGCCTCCATCTGTAACGCTCTTTTGCCGCTGGGGGCCGCCCCCGCTGGCACCCTCCAGCTGGGTTACACCTTCTTGCTTTACCTGTTGGTCCTGAGTTTCCGCATTTTGGGAATAAGGATACATAGTGTTGGCAGTGCCTCCACCTGTCTGGGCATCCATGGCATGGACTGTTTGCCCAGGCAGGAACCTAATAATAACAACTACACAGTGGTACAATAAACAATATAAACTTGTATTGAAATGCAAGTGGCAGCATAAAAGGATTTCAGGTAATACAGTAGCTAACTAGACACACCAACTGCTCTCTAACCTCCCAGCCCAGGACCCTCCCAAACAACCTGGAACCACCCTGATCTTCGTCCTAATGACAGCGATGATGGGTACCAGTTGGTGCACATAAGAGATGGGGCCCTTTTAGCATAACGTAGCTGCCAGTACAGGAAAGGCTGTGGGTAAAATCCGCTCAGCAGCTGTGTGATTCTTAGTTAGTGTAAAGATGGATAGAATGCTGTCAGCGAGACAGAGAGAAAAGATGCTCGTTACCGCACAACTTCAGTTGCTCACAGTCCCAGAGAAGGCCTCTTGAACGTTGTAGCAATCTGCAGCCTCTGGATCAATTCTTCCCACGCAGTATGCAGAATCTCCTCTGCCTGAAGTCAATGCCGCCAGCAAATCCCTCTGCCTGCGGCCTCCTTAACACAGGGCCCCTCTTCAAACACACTTGCCTCCTGAACAGTCCAGCACAATATACAGCAGACCAAGGTACACTCTCCAGCACTGGATGCTGCTGATTCTCTGTGCTCCAGCTTGCACAGATCCTGGAAAATCTCTCTTATCTGACTGCTCACTCTCTTTGCTCACTTTGTTCTGCCCACGCTGCATGCATGCTTTTTACTTCCTGTTTCTTTTAGCTTGGGTCCTTCCTTTTTCCTGTAAGGGCATTCTGGGAGGTGTGGTCCATGAGTCCAATAAAGTATGTTCCCATACATTGTCCTCTGGCTCCCCCTAGAGGCATAACAGCTGCAGTCCTCAGAGCCAAATTAAACACAGGACTACATCAGCATGAAGGCCGACTGCGAAATGTCGGTACCCTTCTTCTCCATCATGCTATATTAGAGATTGGTTCACCATGGTACCAGGTTGCACCAAACTATTAACCCCTACACTGCCAAGGCATTTGCCAGAAACCAATGTCAGGAACCAGTGAAACGGTTTTTAATTAATTATACAGTAAGAAATATTTGGGAATATTCCCAGTGTATTTCTTACTGTAATAACCTATTTGCCGGGGAGATGTTGCCATCTGCTGGCCAAAAGGAGTAAATGCAGTTAAGGTCTCCGTGCAGGATCAGCTGGGGAGATGTCATTCAGACACATTCCCAGCTGGTTTTATAAAGTAAAGGAAAATTGAGGTGGTAAGTGGCGCAGATATTGTACAAACGGACAGTCCTGTATAGCAGCAAGGGGCAGGGCACAAATGCACGTTCCCAAGTGCAGATAGTCAATAGATAAAAATGGTGTATAGAGTCCTCGCGCTTGTACAGATAGTCCGATGAGTGAGTGATACTTCAGAGTGATCTAGAAGACATAATAGGAGACATACATTGCGCAGTACAACCTAATAACACCTGAATTCTAGATAATTAGTGATCAACTCACTTGGTTCTGAACCCCATAAAGTCGGCTCTGAACTATATAGGCATGATTAGATGGACGTAATCTCACCAGCCCCGTCCTACCAGCGGTAGTCTGCAGTGGTAACCTGGTCCATAGATGAAATATTGGGTCCCCAGAGTATATCACAGGCAAGACGTCAGCAGGTAGATGAAGAAAATTGATTTATTAAAGCACTTTAATAAGGACGCTGGTAGGACGGGGCTGGTGAGATTACGTCCATCTAATCATGCCTATATAGTTCAGAGCCGACTTTATGGGGCTCAGAACCAAGTGAGTTGATCACTAATTATCTAGAATTCAGGTGTTATTAGGTTGCACTGCGCAATGTACAGTTGTGTTCAAAATTATTCAACCCCCAATGCTGTAAAGGGTTTTAGTGAACTTAGTGTACATTTGTAATTGTATTCAGAATGAAATCCTACAAGGACTTTTTAAAGAACCATATGCAACTAAAATGACATCAATTGGTTTTGTAATACAGTAGTAAATGTTTCTTTTGTGAATTCTTCATTGACACAATTATTCAACCCCTTAAAGACCACCACTCTGAAGAACAGAGGTTCATTCAAGTGTTTTCAATCAGGTATTGAAAACACCTGTGGATGTCACGGAGCAGCAATAAAGCATAATAAGCACCAATTAGGCAGCTTTAAAATGACTGTGATACTCAGCTCCTTCTAGACATTTACTGGTGTGGTTACAAACATGGTGAAGTCAAGAGAATGGTCCAGGAAGACAAGAGAAGAGGTGATTACTCTTCACAGGAAGGGCAATGGCTATAAGAAGCTTGCAAAGATGTTAAACATACCAAGAGAGACCATAGGAAGCATCATTCGCAAATTCAAGGCAATGGGCACTGTTGAAACGCTGCCTGGTTGTGGCAGAAAGAAGATGCTGACTTCGACTGCTGTGCGCTACCTGAAGCGTAGAGTGGAGAAAAGTCCCCGTGTGACTGCTGAGGAACTGAGAAAAGATTTGTCAGATGTGGGTACTGAAGTTTCAGCTCAGACAATACGGCGCACACTGCGTAATGAAGGCCTCCATGCCAGAACTCCCAGGCGCACCCCCTTGCTGTCTCCAAAGAATAAGAAGAGTCGACTGCAATATGCCAAAAGTCATGTGGACAAACCACAGAAGTTTTGGGATAGTGTTCTGTGGACTGATGAAACAAAATTAGAACTGTTTGGGCCCACGGATCAACGCTATGTTTGGAGGAGGAAGAACAAGGCCTATGAAGAAAAGAACACCTTGCCTACTGTGAAGCATGGCGGGGGGTCAATCATGCTTTGGGGCTGTTTTGCTTCTGCAGGTACAGGGAAGCTTCAGCGTGTGCAAGGTACCATGAATTCTCTTCAGTACCAGGAGATATTGGATGACAATGTGATGCAGTCTGTCACAAACCTGAGGCTTGGGAGACGTTGGACCTTTCAACAGGACTATGATCCCAAGCATACCTCCAAGTCCACTAGAGCATGGTTGCAGATTAAAGGCTGGAACATTTTGGAGTGGCCATCGCAGTCACCTGACTTAAATCCGATTGAGAACCTCTGGTGGGACTAAAGAAAGCAGTTGCAGTGCGCAAGCCTAAGAATGTGACTGAACTGGAGGCTTTTGCCCATGACGAATGGGCGAAGATACCCGTAGATCGCTGCAAGACACTTGTGTCAAGCTATGCTTCACGTTTAAAAGCTGTTATAACTGTAAAAGGATGTTGTACTAAGTACTAAGATTGAATGTCACTTGGGGGTTGAATAAAACTGATAATGATGTGAGCACAGAAAAGACATTTGTGGTTATTTCATTATAAATGTTATGTTATATTTGTCTGACCTACACGTGCCTCTTTGATTTAATTGTAAGCAAGATGACTGGATGAACAAAATCAATGTCAAACTGGCCAAAACACTCAAGTTCAGTGGGGGTTGAATAATTTTGAACACAACTGTATGTCTCCTATTATGGTTTTATAAAGTGTTAGCACCTCGTGCATCGTGCCCACGGGGCTAAAATATTACAGGCATGTTGTGGAGCCAAGATGTTCCCACATTAATCACAGAGCACAGACCACCACACAAACAAAAGACATTAAAGACTAAGGGACTCAAAGTATAGATATAACAGATCTCCGTACCTCGACTGGGTCACATCTGTTAATACTGCTTCCTTGCTAGACCCCCGTTGTCTCCCTAGCAGGGTTTGAGCCTTTCTCCAGTCCTTAGACAAAGCTTAAGGACGGGTACACGGAAAGAGCCTTACTAGAATTCTCCAGAAATAAGACAATGCTTAGACCTGGGAGCTTTTAACAGCTGCGACTGAACACATTTATTCGGTTGAATATATACAGTCCCAGGTGGACCTAGAGACCAATGGAAAATTACACCCTGGCGGCGCGCCCCCCTAGCCTCAAGTGAACCAGACATGTCCAGACATGAAACAATAGGGTGTCATGTAATCACAGCCTAATACCAAAATCTGTCACAGAGTAAAAACATTCTATATAGGAGTTGGGTTTGGCTACAGTGACTACAAGGTAATTATATAAACCATAGTAACAGTAATCAGATAATGGGGCAGTGTTTGCCCAACAAGGCAGATCAACAAAAGGCCACTCAAATATACAACAGATAATTAACACATTCCTGAGAGGGGATGCTGGAAAAGGATAAAATAACCTTCCCAGTAACCCAATCAGCAGATAGCAACAGATACACATGGACCATAACGATAGACAATAACATTATTACTACAAAACACAGATTACACAATCACCTTGCACCCTACAGGCACAAGGTGACTGCAACATAAGAGAGGGCAGGGAAATATAGAACGCCTCCCAAATACATCTCTAGGCTCATGTATTCCAAGTTCAAAGCAACGCATGCCACAATAGAATAGCGATTTAGAGATGAATTCAATTGCCAATGCATTGAAGCATGTGACATAGAGGTCTAATAAAATTAAGAATGGACAGCAGTTCCCACCATCCTCTCTTTGGGAACAGCATAGCCTGGTTTGTGATCTTTGTAGACTTTTAGCTCCTCACACAAACACTTTTTGTGTAGGACGAAAACACGGAAAAGCCATTTGTTTTGAATGGAAAGATAAAACCATTAGACGTGTCGGCTACAACGTATCAAGGTTCCACTCCTTATATTGAAACGAGGCACATCTTAATTAAATTTAATGTGGTAATCTCTGGCTATTATTATGTAGACAACGCGTTTTGCAGGAAAGTTGTACTGGCGTTGAGAGGGGAGCAAAGTGCAGACCGTCATTATAAAGTACTTTGTTTCAAGGCCGCTCGAGTTCTGCAGCACAAACCTTCTCTCCCTACAGTGGGATTGTATGTGGCTTTTGGCAGTCAGAAACCCAGTGGGTTATTTTACGTCTCGGATCCCTCAAAATGTTTCCGCCAGATTGGTTTTCAGTTATAAAAATAATAAGGCAAAAAAGAAGCAAAAAAATCCCCCCACACAATGTCAGAGTTAAATATCTTCATAAACTTTGACTTAGCAAGATTTAACCAGAAACCCAAGCCGTAAGATTAAAAATAAAATAAAAATCGGACTCAAATCTTAAATAAATGCTTAAAATATCAATTGGTTGCGTTTTCAGGGCAGAAAGACTTTGCCGCAATGCGTTTTTCATTGTGAACGGACATAAAAAATGTAAGATGTAAGATTGGAACTAGGGCTGGGCGATTTAATTGAGGTCGACAGCGACTTTACTCATACGGAAATCAAGGACTTTGAATGTCTTAACCGACGGACGTTCCATTCAAGCATTGGCAGAGCCAACAGGTTTAGCAAGTGATGCCCCAAACGTTGGCCCTGCCAAAGCTTGGATGGAGTGTCCGTCAAAAGTCCTCGTTTTCGAAACTGTATAATGGTGGGCAACCTCGACTAAATCGCGGCTATCGCCCAGCTCTTGCTATCGGCTAAAATGTTTATGTAGAATCAGGTTCAAAGAGATAAAATGGGGTGGCAGAACGCAACGACCACTTTAGTTTTGGAGTTATTTTTCATAGGGCTGGTAGCTTCATCTGGCAGGAGTTGAACCAGTGTCAAAAAAGGGACTTGACAAAAACCTGAGAGATTAAATTAATAATTACATTATTTTTTATTATTTATTTATTTATAATTATTTTATATATTTATTATTATGATTAAATAGTTAAATTATTATTTTTTTAAAACTAAAGGGGTCTTGTCTACACAACTGATGAGAAAAAGGCATAAAAATGGTTGTTTACTGATTTTCTGGGTAAGGCAATATCAAGATTTTTTAGAAAAAAAAGGTTTGAGTTCCATCGAATAGCAGTATATGGTCTTCAAAATCCCAGGTGTGAGTTTGGGAAATTATCAAACGATTGCAAAATATAGATTGTAGCAGGTTTGTAACCTACTATAAGGCTTCACTCAATAACAAAAAAGAGACAATGAGAGGGCATGTATGGCCTCAAGATGGCCTCTTAAACATGGAGCTCCTCAGTCTCCTCTGAAGTTTTGAGAAGAGATTGATGTGGTCAACGAACATTGTATATGGTAAGGAGTCTTGAGGAGCCTCTCAAACCCCTGACCATCGAGTCTTCTTGAAGGCTCTGAATAAATTTTACATGACTTCCACATAGCCTCCTCTATCCCACAACATCGAGGCCAAGCCCTACATGTCAACAGTGATGACAATGAATCCTCTATGATTCCGCTCTTGCCACAGGAAAATAATGAGTTTGGGTTGGTTCTTAATGTCTATAAATACACTCCCCGGCCAAAAATAAAGTCATCTGATGTAACGTGGTTGTGTTGCCTTTTGCTGTGATAGCGGCACGCATTCCGCGGCATCGTTGCATAAGCTCATGCAACATCACAGCATTTATTGGCATCCAGAGTCACATTAATTTGTGGCAAGATCTTGTGTTGATGATGGGAGAGTCGCGGCGCTGCGTAAAGTCTTCTCCAGCACATTATCCCAAAGATTAACCTCAATGGGGTTAAGGTCTGGACTGTGCGGTGGCCAATCCATGTGTGAAAATTATGTCTCATGCTCCCTCAACCACTCTTTCACACTTTGAGCCCGATCCTGGCATTGCCATCTTGGAATATGCCCACTGTGCCATCAAGGGAGAAAAAACCCATTGATGGAAAAACCTGCTCATTCAGTATATTCAGGCAGTCACATGACCTCATTTTCTGTTGAACCATATTAATCACTGCGGTAATTATCCAATGGAAGGCGAGCGCCTAATGGCTGAGTTATATCCAGGTGGGGACTTTTATTTTGGCCAGGTAGTGTATATCATTATGTAGATCAGGGACGAAGAACCTTGCCCCCACCAGATGTTTCTGAACTCCATGTCCCATGTTTCTCTGCCAGCCTTATGTGTTACTAGGCATCATGGGATATGGAGTTGTGAAACATCTGAGGTGTCGAGGTTCACCATCAATGATGTAGAGGAGCTCTGGATCTTTACAGTTAGTCAGATCCCAAATTTGGAACAAGACGCGAAAACAAGATGGAATATCTATGGAACAGGAAGGAAACGGCAGATACAAGGAAAAGGAAACCATGGAGTAAAGAACTATTAAGAAATGTAAATAATAAATGAACAAAGAAAGCTCGTTAATTACCCAGGACGTCTATTACAGTCATGGTGAGAATACAGAGATGCTTCTTTCAAAAAAGAAATAGGGCTTTTGGTTTCCTTCCCAACGGATAAAGACTACGCCTGCCAATACTTCTATGTTTTTCATTCATAGTCATCTGTGTGCTTGATGGAGGAAGGTGGAGGTAGTTTAGCTCACGATGCTCTTTTTCCTCCAGCTCAGCAAGAGATCAGAGCCGTTCCAAAGCTCAAGAAGAAAAGCTCCTTCTGCTCGAGAAAACATTACGCTGAGACGTCCGTGTGTATTTCTCCAAATATTGGAACACAGACCCGGAGGCTTCATCCGTCTTCCAAAACTGAACTTCAGAGGAACTGGAAAGGAAAGGCTTAGGAGGGAGGATAGATGCCGAGTGGGCATGAACGCGCACACTGCCCACTGCCCAGAGAGCCCGGGGAAAGAAGTTACAAGCTAGTTCGATAGGTTTCTTACAGGCTCGTAGACTACATGCGTAACCCAAAATCATCATTTTATAGGTGGACATCAGAAGGAACACATTGATGGTGACCATTTTCTCTACATGAACATTTGAAACTGAGCAAAAAATGGGCAAATGCCATGTTTTACAATATTTCTACAAACTATCCTTTTTGAATACCAAGCTTTGACCATTTTATGGACTCTTGAAAATGGGATGGACCTGACATAGTGTCATGTAATCCCCAAGAATATTTGAAACCGGTCCCTGTAAGCAGAGTTACTCCTACCCTTCCGATCCTTAGAGTGGTCGGTATGTCTAAACGTATATATAACCAGAATCGTTGTATGCCAAAGTCAGGGGTCCTATACCAGAATCATTATATTGCCAAAGCCAGGGGTCCTATACCAGAATCGTTATATATTGCCAAAGCCAGGGGTCCTATACCAGAATCGTTATATATTGCCAAAGCCAGGGGTCATATACAAGAATCGTTATATTGCCAAAGACAGGGGTCAAACACCGAGATCAAATACAAAATACACTTAGGTAGCACTGCGGGATAATAGAACATGTCAGGGCGCTGAACTGAGCCGACTGAAGGGTTTTTAAACCCGATGGCGCCAAGTAACTGCTCCACGCCCGCCCCTCTGGCCATCACATGACCGACGGCAGCGTGAATTTCATCCGTCACTCGGCCAGCGAACAGCGTGGAGGACACGGCCGGGCGCCGGAGGTACGTGACACATAGGATGTGAGACGTCAACTGGCTGCCCTTATAAGGCTAGGGTCAGACTAACGCATTTTTCACGTTGTCCGTGAAAATGTGCGTTCGAAGAATGGACGTATTTTTTCACGGAATACGCGATAGCGGTCATACTATGCGCAGTTTCATCCGTGATTTTGTACGGATCATCAATAAAACACTTCTTGCATCTGGACGTTATGTTGGCCGGACATTAGCAGCGTCTGATGTCTCCAATTCACGCACACACGCCGCTAGCGGACGCAGCGCACTCTGTACGTCAGTACTAGTGGTTTAACGTTCTCGAAAAAATGCGTTCATTTTCCACTTGCGTTGCACGGCCGGACTTTTGTGCGACCGTACTTCGTATATTGGCCGTCATTGCCCGGCATCTGCTGCTAGCACGGCCGTGATTAAGTGCACCAGAACGCGCGTTCGCACTGCCTCAGTCTGACCCTAGCCTTAAACACTGGGCCTTATTCCACGCATGTCGCAGAAAGAGAGATGCTAGTGAGAGGTAATCAGTGCGAGTAGATTTTCATTACTGTCTCCCTTATGCCGCATATTCTCCATACCAGACGCTTTATTAGCAGCTGGCTGTGGAGGCGCAGCCAGATAACGGCATCGCACTTCATGGAGCCCAACGCGCACACGCACTCGCAGAATTGTGCAGGAGCCGTGAACGGAAGCAGAGGGAACTGGGAACTATTTGTTCTCTGTCTCCAGCTGCTTCCATCGAGAGGAAGTGGCAAATCACGCCGCCTTCTCCACCGTAGGATGAGAGGCGAGTATGAGATTTTTTTTTAAAGGGGTTTTTCTTACAGGTCTATTCACACAGCAACGAAATTGGATGTAATTAGGGTTCTTTGCTTTTCGGCGATTCCGTTTCACCGAAAATACAGCAAATTCATTATTTAGCGAATGGTCACCATATTTTGTCTAAAAACAGAGTCGCCAAAGCAGTTATCGGATGTCGGCAAAGACCGCGAAATTGCGCCGAAATTGCCTCAGCGAAATCTGACGAACTGAAGGGGAAAGAAAAAAAAACTCCTAATAGGAGTTTAAATCAATAAGAAGTATTAAAAACATAATAAAATAATAAAACGGTCTGTAAAAAAGAAACCAAACACACAAAAACATCTTTTAAAAAAAAATTAAAATCTTTTAATACAAAAAAATTCAAAAAGCTCTTAACAAAAAAAAACAAAAGATCGATTTTTTTGGAAAGAAAATTAAAATCATAAATGGTCTTTTAAAGAAATAAAATAAATAAATAAAAAAGATATTCCATTTTTACATCAACCCCTTAGTGACCAGGCAGTTTTACCATTGTCAGTCTGAAAGTGCCCGCTGCTGTTTCTACGTTTCTGCGCTGTTTGTGTTTAGCGCTAATTTTCCTCTTAGGCCGGGTGCACACTAGCGTTTTCTTCTGTGCACAGTACGCGCGCTAAAAAGGACGCACTTTATGACGGAAGAGATTGGTAGGCGCCAGACGATGCGTTAATTTTGACGCACGTCATAAAAATTGAATTTGAGCAGGTGCGCTCATTTGACGTTCTGTTCCCGCCTTCAGCACCCGACCAACATCGTCAATCCTAGCACAAAGGCCTTGCAGGATTATTCAGAGAGCGGTGAAAAGCAGGAGAATGACTGGAGAATTGAAAATTCTAGGTCAAAATAGCCGATTTGGAAAGTGAGATAAATGGGAGAATTTTTCTGGTTTGGCTATTTTGACCTAGAATTTTCCATTCTCCAGTCATTCTCCTGCTTTTCACCGCTCTCTGAATAACCCTGTAAGTGTTTCCATGACGGACGTCTTCAGCGCGCGCTATGCGTTGAACGCGTACTACGTGTGTTCTTCTCTATCCACGTAATTATATGCTACAACAGACGTCATAAAGAGCGTCATAATGCACGCTAGTGCGCAGAAGAAAACGTTAGTGTGCACCCGGCCTTACTCTTTTATGGAACCCACACGTTAAATACCGTTTTTTCTCGCTATTAAATGGACTTTCTAAAGATACCATTATTTTCATCATGTCTTATAATTTACTATAAAAAAATATGAAATATGATGAAAAAAAATGGAAAAAACACACTTTTTCAAACATTAATCCCCAAAATCTACAACCGCCAAAAGATAGCCTGTCCTGAAATCAGAAATACCCAATTTTACATGTTTTTGCTTTTTAACCCCTTCACTGCTGAGCCATTTCACCTCTGTGTGCTGAGCTCATTTTGACCATTTTATGCTCATCATGTTTAAACGTGATTTGAAGTCATTTTTTATTTTATCCCCAGACAATTTATTTTTAATTCTTTTTTCTTTTTACATGAAACCGAGTCATTTCTGGTATCATTGATCAGGCCTTTCCAACGATATCATACATGACCGACTAGCTGCCACGGATCGGGAGATACGGGGATCCGAAGGATACCGCTAGCTCCACTTGGCAGCTAGGGTGTTAACTGGCCAACTGATGTCATCACACATATGGCGACGACATAAGTGGGTGGGGGCTGACCCGAAGGCTTGGCTGACATCTGAGATGTCAGCCAGCGAATCGTGAACCGGCACCTAAGGGGTTAAAGAGAGGCACCACTGAAAAGGGCAGACTCTGCCCTCTCCAGAAGTGCCTCTTTTTTTTCTAGGTGTCACCTTTAGGGAGGGAGAGTGGTCCAAAAGACCTCCCCAACTCATCCCCTCCCAGGTTCCCCCTGCAGGCGCCAGGGGTGCCTTAAAATGACGTCCTCGTGATGGCTGGGGCCCATAAAACAGTCAAGCCGGCTTCAGGGACCCCAGCCAGAGAGGTGAGTATAGGGAGGGAGGGAGGGGGGGTTAAAGGACCATGACGTATATAGTACGTCCTTGGTCCTTAACCCTTTCGCTGCTGAGGCTTTTCCCGCCCCTATGCTGAGGTCATTTTTACCTGTTTTGCGCATCATGTTTAAACGTGTTTTGAAGGCTTATTTTAGTATATGACCCAGACATATTATATATCGTTCTTTCCGTCAGACTCGGTAGATTCATAATATGTCATTATTATATGTATACGTTATGTCATGTCTGTATATTATAACAAAAAATGCAATAAAATATGTATTTTCAATAATTTACAATGTGTAAAGTGGTTTTTTCCACATTTTAACATGCGAGCAATTGCGGTTATATTTTGTATGGGGTGCGCTTGTTAAAAAAATTAGAGATGGGGTCTCGTTACATTTTTTTTTGGGGAAAATGACACTATTTTTAACAAACGCACCGCATACAAAAATCGTTAGTGCAGCATCATTGTTCACATTATAATTGAAATGGGAACAATATTGCTGCATTAACAAACCCAAAAAAAAAAATTTTGTTTTTAAATTTTCTTTTATTTTTATTTTTCTTTTTTTTTTTTTTTTTACAAAATTTTTCACTGTAGTGTTTGGTATCGTTGGAACGGCCATGCTCTGGCCGATCCAACGATACCAAAATTTAACCCCTAACTGCCACGGATCGGGAGATAGGGAGTTCATTGGAACTCCCTATCTCCACAGTTGGTGGCAGTTAGGGGTTAAGTCTAGGACTGGCGTCATCGTGCTACGCACATGCGGGGGGGCGCCTGAATTAGGTGTCATCGCGCCCCCGCGATGACACCTAATGCTGGCGGCTGCTGGTCCAGATGCGCGGCTGACATCGAGGATGTCAGCCCGCACCGGAGGGGCCAGCGATCGGCCGGAACCCGGCCGAACGCTGACCCCGATGTGAGGACGCGCTCAGCGCGTCCTCAGCACACCAGCGGGAATGCTGAGGACGCGCTGAGCGCGTCCTTAGCATTCAAGTGGTTAAGGGGAATTTTCCCCAGTACGTACTATGTACGGCATTGGTCCTTAAGAGGTTAAAACCTATAGAATTTGATTGTTTTTACCCTTTTCGCTGCTGAGACATTTCACGCCTGTGTGCTGAGCTCATTTTTACCTGTTTCGCTCATCATGTTTAAACGCGCTTTTAAGCCTTATTTTATTATATGACCCAGACATATTATATATCGTTCTTTCCGGCAGACTCGGCAGATTCATAATATGTCATTCTTATATGTATACGTCATGTCCTGTCTGTATAATATAACAAAAAATGCAATAAAATTAGAATTTTCAATAATTCACAATGTGTAAAGTGTTTTTTTTCACATTTTAACATGCGAGCAATTGCGGTTATATTTTGTATGGGTTGCGCTTGTTAAAAAAATTAGAAATGGGGTATCGTTACATTTTTTGGGGGGGAAAATTACGCGATTTTTAACAAACGCCCCCAAACAAAAATTGTTAGTGCAGCATCATTGTTCATATTATAATTGAAATGGAAACAATATTGTATTAACAAAACAAAAAAAACAAAAAACATTTTTTTTTATTTTTATTTAAATTTTTTTTTAAAAAAAACTTTCTACATGGTCATGTTTGGTATCGTTGGAAAGGCCATGCTCTGGCCGATACAACAATATCAAACATTAACCCCTAGCTCTCACGGATTGGGAGATAGGGGGTTCATTGGAACCCCCTATCTCCACCATTGCTGGCAGCTAGGGGTTAACTCCAGGACTGGCGTCATCGTCCTGTGCACGAGACCACATTTCTATTTTTTTTAACAAGCGCACCCCATACAAAATATAACCGCAATTGCTCGCATGTTAAAATGTGAAAAAAAAAACACTTTACACGATGCACGATGACGCCAGTCGTCAGGGGGAGTTCCCGGAGGCTTCGCCGACATCCAAGATGTCGGCCAGCTCCGGGAGAGGATCATGATCCAGCGCTTTTCGGCGCCGAATCGTGATCCGGCTCCCCAGGGGTTAATGTCAGCCACCGTTTGGAAGGGCAGGCAGACCCCCAACCCTCCCTTTCAGGCGCCTCCTCCGCACTCGCGGGGGGGGGGCCTGAATTAGATGTCAATGCGCCACCACAATGACATCTAATGGCCCCGCCGGGGTCCCGGAGTGCAGGGCTGACATCCAAGATGTCAGCCCGCACCGGGGGGCCAGCAATCGGCTGGAATCCCGGCCGATTGCTGCCTCCTGTGCATGGACGCGCTCAGCGCGTCCATAGCACAGGAGGTGCACTTGGCAGGACGCGCTGAGCGCGTCCTTAGCAGCTAAGTGGTTAAACCTGTTGAATTGAAACAGGAAAAATAAGGGTATTTGCAGGAATTTCGGCGTTCTGAGAATAGAAGACACAATAGTTTTGGGCCAATTTCAGGGGGGATTTCGGGGGAATTGCAGCGAACTGTGGTGAATTGCACTGTATTTCGCTGTCGATTCACCTGTATTTGGAAAATTGACATCTTTAGTGTATATAAGAATTGGCTCAAAATTGAACCAAACAGCGAATATCACTGTTTGGTGCAATTTTGGGGACAATGCTGAATTTAATTAATAACCGCTGTAGCTCGTCAAGTTGTTTTGCAGATGCAGAACCATTTAACACCAGGTTCTTGAAGTGTGTATTTCTTAGGTTCTTCCCATCTGGACCTGGTATTTTTCAGTTACGTTGCAGCAATAAAAAAAACACGCACGAATTCACAATTTTATTGTTTGGGTATGTGTAGAATGTGTAACTATACTGTGCTGTATTTTTTTTTTCGTGCTGGTGTTTTTCGTTTCGGTTAGAACGTTCCGATTTGCCGTTACCACCAGCTTTTCAAAGACGTTAAAATTATGTGTGCAAACGTCGTTCGTAAAAAGATGCGCATCGACTGAAATACCATCCGCGTAGCAGCGCAAGAACGCATTTGCGCTCACAATGTTAAGTATAGGACGCGCACAGTTAATCACGCTCGCGCAGGTCCATCCGCGTTAAACGATAACGCTCATCGTTTGCGCGAACATTGTAATAGGACGTTCAGCGCAAAGAGTTTTGCCCCTCGCGCAAATGCGCATTTGCGCGCGCAACAACAAATGTGCGAGGAATGTAATAGGGGCCTTACTTTTTTAGGACTAGATGCCTGATTTTACCTCCACCACTTCCTGCTTGGAGCTCTACATGTGTCATGGTCATCTCTCACTCAAGGAGTATAGAATGTATGGCCATACCATTAAGTAACTCATATGGACTTGAACTCTCGGCTCCAGCATTACCGGACAGTTTCCCTATCCAGCCATCCAGGGGGTATTACAGGCATTGTATATGCTAAAGTATTAGCAATGAACCGAGACCTCCACCAACAGCCGGTGGGTATTTGTCATCCGCAGCTGGCTTCACTGGATGTGTGAACGAGCCTCCTGAGACCCCAGCTCTGATTTTGGACTAGCTGACCATGCCTTTGTATTGTTCCTTCTGTACTGTACCACATCCTTGAGTTTGCCCCCATGCTCACTCCTACTACCCAGAAGCGCCCGCACTTGGTAAGTCCCTGACAATGTTTCAGGCACAGCTGCACAAAGGATCAACACCCGAGCATATCCTGGGCAGAGAATCTAAGCAACATTTTGCAATGTGGATATAGTCATTATCACTACGGTACGGCAATTTCACTGTACGAAAATTCTGATGGAATCACTCTCATGGCATCATACCGATTCTATCAAGGTTTATGGACCAGGAAAGGCCTGTCAACCCTAGAACTGGCATCATTTGTGGCATATTGTGCTTCAAAGGACTAGTCAAGGAGAATACAGAATGACTTCATGACCTTCTAGACCTCTGTGTCTGGTGGACGCGATATGTCAACTTGAAAGAAGAAGCGCCTTCAGTCCAGGCTTGGTAGAATAAAATTTTGCCTCGGCCAAGAATAACAAAGGGCAATTAACTTTATTGTGCCGATACTAACACCTTTTTCATACCATACAGTATATTATGGTTTCCTGAGTTCAAACGTAGTATTCGCACAATATTTCTTACCTGTCTTGTGTTCCAGGAGACCCAAGCTTTTCATTCTGTAAGCAAAAGTCTGGTGAACTTTGAAGATACACGAGTTCAGTTTCTTGCACCGGTCGTATGTCAATGTCCTTTGGCACCAGCTGCTTCCGTGTACCCATAGGCCGGTGAACCACTTTTGTTGCTGAAAGATATTTGGTTTTGAGATCCAAGGCAATCTCCCTTAGTTCCTGAAGTCCTCTCCAGCAGGTCTTTATGGAACACGATCCCGACACTCCATGGCACTTGCACTTCATCTCAAGGGATGCTTTCAAAACCTGAAAAACATCACAGCACTGTACTTTTCATCTCAGGGAATAGGATGAAAACCATGTGTTACATCATTATAACCAATCAAATCATGATATAAAGTGTAAAATGTAAACCAGCTAAACTTTGGGTTTGTATAGTCCAGAAAAAAGAAGGTTAATTCAAGTTACTTGTTGAAACCCCCTGCCCCTCTTTCCTAGCCTGTTCATATATACTAGAAGATCAAATTGCGGCAACTGTATCACAGAGCTCCACAACAATAAAACTCACAGTAATGTGCGTTGTGTATGAGCATTAGGGATGAGCTGTTCAGTTCGGACGGTTCAGAGTTCGACCCGAACTTGGCCTGTTCGACTAGATCGCGAACACAGAACATTTCCGGGTGTTCGCCGCATGTTCGACCACAATGGACCACAATGCATTTTCCCACTGGCCTGAAGCTCGTAATTGGCTACAGCCTTGCACCTGACCACAGGTCTGGTGCAAGACAGGTTCAACACTATGCCAATCACGGCTCAGAGTCCTGATTGGGCAAATTTTGCCCAATCATGGGCTCACAGAGCTAAGTCCCGCAGCACTCTATATAACGTTTCCACGCACCGATTTCAAAGGAGATAGTTGTAGTGTGGCAGACCGGCAGTAACAACACACTGGGGGGGGTCTCATTTCTACCAAATATCAGGGAATTTAGGTGATGTGTGTCTTGTCACTGTGCCAGCAAGTTTTTTTGGGGTTTACAACTTTCTTTAAAACATTTGCGAATTGAGGTGATCTTCTGGGTCTTGTCACACAGCCAGCAAGTCTTTTAGGGAGTCACTAATTTCTTTAAAACATTTGTGAATTGAGGTGATCTGTGTCTTGTCACACAACCAGTACCACACAGTATTTTGGGGCTCACTAATTTCTTTAAAACATTTGAGAATTGAGGTGATCTGTGTCTCGTCACGGGCTGCCAGCTATCAGTGTGTCTCACTGAGTTATACCAGAGTTATTTAAATCTTTATACCAGAGTTGAATCAGAGTTCTGTATATATTAATCGATATATCACTCACCATGTCTGAAAGAACAAAAAGGACAGGCAGACGCTCCCAGACACAGATAAGAGGGCAAGCAGCCCCTGTGTCGGGAGGCTGTGCCTCTGGTCGTGGTGGATGTGGTGCATCCTCTGCAGGGGCACGTTTGTCCTTTCTAACTGGTGCTGGCCGTCTTAAGCAGCAGCAACATACAGAGGACTTAGTGGATTGGCTAACCAGGCCATCCTCATCCTCCGAGTCCTCTGCCAGCCAGGCTTCTAGTGCTTTACAGTCCACCTCAGCTGCCAAAGCATCTAATGCAGCCTCCATGTCCACAGCTACTCCTGCCGTAGCCTCGCTATCACACACAGAGGAGTCAGCTGAATTGTTTGACTACAATGAGAGTGATATGCTGCTTGAGGATGCGCAGCAAGTACAGTGCTCTGATTCAATCTCTGAGGTTGAGCAAGGGAGTATAATCAACCTAGAGGAAGGGGGTGCCAGTGATGACACACAAATAACTGGCACTCATGTTGCCCCAGCAGCTGCAGCATACTGCCAAAATGGCTCCAGTGACGAGGAGATAGGGGGTGAAGATGACAATGATGATGAGGTCACTGACTCCACCTGGGTGTCAGATCAGAGGAATTAAGTGATAAAGAGGGGGAGGAGGAGGCACAGCAAACACGAGGCACAACATCCTCTGTGACCAACCGTAGCACTAGCCAGTCCAAGGCATCACATGTCAGAGCTGCTCCGGTGCAGAGCGCTGTTGTCTCAAAGAACACATGCAGGAACTCTGTTGTCTGGGAGTTCTTTAAGAAATGTGCAGTAGAGCGCAGCGTTGCTTTTTGTAATCTATGTCAGATGAGGCTTAAGCGTGGGAAAGATACCGGACACTTGGGTACCACGTGCTTGAGGCGACATGAACAAGTGCCACACATCCCGTTGGTGCAAAACTTTGCATAGGTCCTCCTCCTCCTCATCTGTCTCTACCCACACTGTATGTCCTGCCATGTCATTGCCTACAACCTCCACCGACAGGGATGATGCTACAGTTATGGATGTACCAGGTCCTTCCTCACAATGTGACATCCTCCCAGCAGCTGAAGATATACGCAGTCAGATTACGTTGCCGCAGCTGCTGCAGCGTAAGAAAAAATATAGTCCCAACCATCCCCAAGCACAGCATCTAAATGCCAGCTTAGTAAAATTACTCGCATTGCAACTGCTGCCTTTCCAGCTGGTGGACTCTGCTCCCTTCCGTGAATTTGCTGAATGTGCTGTACCACAGTGGCAGGTTCCAAAACGCCATTACTTTTCACGCAAGGCCATTCCAGCACTATACCAGCACGTGGAAGACAATGTTATCCAGTCATTGGGAAAGGCAGTCAGCAACAAGGTGCATGTGACTTTAGACACATGGTCCAGCAAGCATGGACAGGGTCATTACATTTCCTTCACGGCACACTGGGTAACTCTGATTGCAGCTGGGAGGGATCCAAGACGGGGCTCTGTGCTGGAGCTTGTTCATCCACCACGCCTCCAGAAAGCTGCTTGTATGAGGTCTGTCTGCTCCACCACCACCACCTCTCCCTCTTCCTCCTCCTCCTCCTCCTTCTCTGTCTCTGGCAAAGTGGCAGTTAAACCGATGCCTGACAGGGTCTACGCAATGGCTCAAGCAAAAAGAAGCCATACTGTGCTTGAGCTGGTTTGTTTAGGGGACAGGAGCCACACGGGCCAGAAATTTTGTCAGCTCTGCAGGGCTAGGTGCAGAGATGGTTAACACCACGCCAGCTTGAGCTGGGAATGATCGTCTGTGATAATGGCAGCAACCTTCTCTCCGCCCTACGCAAGGGTAAATTGACGCATGTACCATGCCTAGCACACGTCCTAAATCTAGTGGTGCAGCGTTTCCTAACCAAGCACCCAGGGCTGCCAGAGCTTCTCAGCCAGGCCAGAAAAGTCTGCCCACCACTTCAGACGTTCATTCCCAGCAAGCGTTCGCCTGGCAGAAATTCTAAGAGAATTCCACCTTCCCACAAACCGTCTGATCTGTGACATGCCCACCAGGTGGAACTCGACATTAGCAATGCTGCAGCGTCTGCACAAGCAGTAGAGGGCCATCAATGAGTACCTGTGCGAGTATGGCACAAGGACAGGTTCAGGTCAACTTGTTTTTTCCCCCCCCCCCGCAGTGGCTGATGATCAAGGATGCATGCACTGTACTGTCACCATTTGAGGAGGCAACGAGGATGGTGAGCAGGGACAGTGCATGCATCAGTGACACAATTTCTTTAGTGTTCCTGCTGGAGCACACTCTGCAGGGAATTATAGATGTGGCTCTAGAGGCAGAGCAGCGGGAGGAAGAGGAGGCCTTCCCTAGCACTCAAGGCCCCAGTCTTTCCGCAGACAGCATCCCATCAGGTCCTACTCAGATCAGACAGGAGGAGGAAGAGGAGGAATATTTAAGTAGTGGAGGGCATTGAAGGTGGGGATTCCTCAAGAGAGGGTTTTGTGTGCCCAGAAACAGAAGGGCTAGTGCGTGACTGGGAGGAGGAAGTGCATGATACGGTCATCCTCATTGACCAGGAAGACTCGGAAGCTAATGCCACCTCCAACCTACCCTGCATGGGCTCCCTAATGATGCAAAGCCTGCTAAAGGACCCCAGGATTCGTGCTATCAAGGAGAGGGATCATTACTGGGTGGCAACCCTTCTTGATCCACGATACAAGGGGAAAGTTGCAGAGCTCATCCTTCCCGCACAGAGGGAGCACAGGATGAAAAAACTTGAGGACGCTCTAAAGCGACACTTGTGTAACACCTTTCCAGGCACTGGTAGATTACCAAGTGCTGACACACGTGCTTCTGAGGCTGCGGGTGATCAGAGGAATAGTGGTGAAGGCCAGGGCCGCTTGACTGATGCTTTTTTAAATTTTTTTAGTCCTCGACGCCCAGGGACGTCAAATGTAGGCACCCATTGCCAGCGTCTTCACCATATGGTGCAGGACTACCTAGGGGCAAGGGCAGACCTGGATACCTTTCCAGCAGATGATCCACTGGCTTACTGGGTGTTGAGATTGGATCACTGGCCAGAACTTAGCCAATATGCTATGCAGCTACTAGGTTGCCCTTCATCTACCATGCTTTCCGAAAGGACGTTCAGTGCCACTGGAGGTTTTGTCACAGACAAAAGAGTGCGTCTGTCCACTGACTCTGTAGACCGGCTGACATTTATAAAAATGAATCAGTCCTGGATCAGCAGCTATCAATCCCCTGATGCTTTAGTAATGGAATAGATCGTGGATATCCTCTTCTGCATTCACAAAACCTCAAGCACTGAACTCTTCCACAATACCACAAAAGGGTTACGGTGTGAAGGCACTTGCTGCCATGAAAGGCACAATATTTGGCTGCACTGACGCCTGTGCCAGATTTATATCATTTTAATTTTTTGAACCGCAGGGTCCAACCCTGCACTCTTCCACAATACTACAGAGGGGTTACTGTATGATGATACTTGCTGGCCTGGCATTAAAGGCACAATATCTGGGTGCACTGACGCCCATTAACAGATCAAAAAACTTTTCAATAGGACCAATGGTCCACCCCTGCATTCTTCCACAATACTACAGAGGGGTTACTGTATGATGATACTTGCTGGCCTGGCATTAAAGGCACAATATCTGGGTGCACTGACGCCCATTAACAGATCAAAAACTTTTCAATATAGGACCACATGGTCCACCCCTGCATTCTTCCACAATACTACAGAGGGGTTACTGTATGATGATACTTGCTGGCCTGGCATTAAAGGCACAATATCTGGGTGCACTGACGCCCATTAACAGATCAAAAACTTTTCAATATAGGACCACATGGTCCACCCCTGCATTCTTCCACAATACTACAGAGGGGTTACTGTATGATGATACTTGCTGGCCTGGCACCAAAGGCAGAATATCTGGGTGCACTGACGCTTTAAACAGATGCATATCTTTTTAATATAGGACCACATGGTCCACCCCTGCATTCTTCCACAATACCACAGAGGGGTTACTGTATGATAGTACTTGCAGGCCTGGCACCAAAAGCACAATATTTGGGTGCACTGCCACTGACGCCTGTATCAGATTCATACCCTCAGAGGGGTTACGGCATGACGGCACTGTTGGGGATGCTAAAGGACCAATTTTAAAGCACCTATTGTTACTTTCATCCAAAGCCTGCATATATTTCACAATAATTTAGCCAAAAAAATCAGTAAACTTTTTCTGCGTGTCCGAAAATGTCTCCTCTTTTCATACAGACTGCCGCCCCAAGCAGTTGTTTATGGATAGATTAAAGGAAAAGCATTTACCGTCATATGAAACGTCATTTTTTAGTTTTTAAGTGTTTCTATACATCCTAGAAATCCGCCACTTCACGGGCAGGTTATGGGGACCTCCTAGGCACGATATTTGAATGAATTTTTGGTTTTTATTTTTAACCCTTATTTCATGGAAAACTCACTGTCCCTTTAAAAACGTTTTTTTTTTTTTTACTTTTTGTCCTTGTTTCCTGTCCCCAGGGCACTACCCGGACCCCCATACACCTTTTATGGCAAATATGTAGCATATATGCCCTCTTGGAGGGCAGTATAAAAACCGAATTTTCAGCCCCATTGACTTGCATTGGGTTCGAGTTCGGGTTCGGACCCGAACTAATGGGAAGTTCGTGTTCGGGCTCGAACCGAACTCGGGGGGTGTTCGGCTCATCCCTAAGGAGCATATCACAGAGCACCACAGCAGTAAAACTCACAGTAACGTGCTATGTGTATAAGCATATCACAGATCTCCACAGCAATAAAACTCCTAGTAATGTGCAGCGTGTGTATGAGAGTATCACATGGTTCCACAACAATAAAACTCACAGTAATGTGAGCTGTGTATAAGCATATCACAGATCTCCACAGCAATAAAACTCCAAGTAACGCACGGTGTGTATGAGCGTATCAGAGCTCCACAGAAATAAAACTTACAGTAATGTGCGCTGTGTATAACAATATCACAGAGCTCCACAGCAATAATACGCTCATAGACACTGCACATTACTGTGAGTATTATTGCTGTGGAGCTCTGTGATATGCTTATACACACTGCACATTGCTGCACAGCTCCACAGCAATAAGACTCACAGTAATGTGCGGTGTGTATGAGAGTATCACAGAGCTCCACAGCAATAAAACACACAGTATTGTGCAGCGTGTGTATGAGAGTATCACAGGGTTACACAGCAATAAAACACACAGTAATGTGCACTGTGTATGAGATTAACACAGAGCTCCACAACAATAAAACACAGTAGTAATGTGCAGTGTGTATGAGTGTATTTTGAGCGCAGATTTTTTTTATGAGTAAAAGTTTACCTGTCTCCCAACCTCGCTGTTGTGAAGGTGCATGAGTTTATTCGCTTGTGACCCAGACTTCTTCATCTTCATTGGCGCATCTGAGAACTTGGACCCCATCAGAACGCCATAATGGAGGTTGTCGGCACATCCACCCCACCGATAACCAGGACTGGGTGCTTCTCCGGGGATGGGGCCGCAGGAGCAGCCTGGCAGATCCCCCGTTGTGCAGGCCCTTGCGATGGTGTGGCTGATCGTGGCGGCAGACAGAGCGTGCACGAAAGCAGATTCTCTCGTACCTACAAGACACACAGAATCCCATGCCATGGGGTCAACTAAGACGGTGAATCCTATGCCATGGGGTCAACTAACAGCAACAACAGAAACCATCTTGAAATTTACTGTTCCAATCCATATTAGTGGGAACTGGAATTGTTGGTAACGATGAGGTGAAGGATACCCCAAACACCACATATTTTAGAACAAAACGGCCAAATAAAAATTATAGGGATGTGCAATTCGATTCGTTCTGAATTGAATTTCGTACAAAATTTACCATTTTCATTCTTTCGGAAGCATTTCCGAAACAAAATATTGGCCGCCTGAAATTCCGAAATCCTGAATCAAAGTTTCAGCACAAACAAAATCATTTCGTTATGGGACCTAAACGGAATGCAAATGATATGAAATGCTGAAAAAAAACAGAACAAAACTATCAAAAACAAAATAAATTTCGTAACGAAATGAACTGAAACGAAAAAAACAGAACCAAATGATCTGACATGAAAAAAAAAAGAACAAAATGATCTAAAACGTAAAAAAACGGAACCAAAAGGTCTAAAACGAAGAAAAAAAACAGAACAGGTCACTTTTTAATTAATGCAGGTGCTAGGCTTTTTTCCACCATAGTTTTCAATGTTAACAAAATCCCCGTTTTTATTAAATTATTCTTAAACCATTTATAATTTTCAATTGCAGCAAACAGCCATTTATTTATTTATTCATTAGGATTTTTGGGGACTTTTTAGGGTATAGTTTAGGTTTCCTAATTTATTTTAAATGTAATAATCAGGTCTGTTTTTCTTTGCTGAACACATGCAGCTGAATTATTTTCTTACAGTCCGCGTGCGTTCAGCAAAAAAAATAAATGCCTGTTTTGCTGCAATTTAAAATTATAAATGGTTTAAGAAATATTTAATAAAAGCAGGGATTTTTTTTTAACATTGAAAACTATGGTGGAAAATTCGAATTGATATCAACTATCGAATTGATCTTAACTTACAATACAAGTAATAGTCAGCAAACAACTTTATGAAACAAATTAATTTTGTTCCACTGTTTAATTTGACTCAAATACTAAATCTGTGACACAGCTTATTATTTATCCGTAGCTTGTCTTTTAACAGCAAAATTTGATTAATTGGGGTTATATTTAGTGACCCGAAATTCGAATTGATATCAGCTATCGAATTGATAACTTGATATATCAATTTGAATCAATATGAAATTTCGACTCGATCCAAAACGAAACGAAATTAGCAATGAAATTCCGAAAACTAAATTATTTTAAAACGAAAAGAAACAAAATGAATTTTTCAGCCGTGCACATCTCTAAAAAATTATTTCATATAATTTTGAAGTTCCTTAGCGACTCCATAATTCCCTGTTTCATGAAAAACAAACCACTTTTTGGATACCAACACTTTATTCTTCTTATTATTATTCTTTATTTATAAAGCGCCAGCATATTCCGCAGCGCTGTACAATAGGCACAGTATAGACAGGGTTACAATACAATACATTGAACAACATTTGACAAACAGTACAGGAGGAGATAAGGGCCCTATTCCTGTAGGAACTCACAATCTGGGAGGGTTGGGGTTGGAAACAGGAGGAGAGGACTGTAAGGTGAGAGTGATTGATGGTTGCGTCAGTGAGTTGGGTGGTAGGCTTCTCTAAATAGGAACGTTTTAAGGGAGCGTTTGAAGGAAGAGAAGTTAGGGGAAAGTCTGACAGTACGAGGGAGAGCGTTCCAGAGAGTGGGGGCTGCGCGTGAGAAATCCTGCAGTCTATCATGGGAAGAGGTGATGCAGGGAGATGTGAAGATACACAGCGTTAACTATTTTGGATAAAATACCTAAAACGAAATCATACAATACTAATTCTGAAAACAGGGTTCCATAATATCTCCACCGAACAAAATAAGCGGTTCTCGACACTGAGGAAAATAATGACCCTTATATTGACCTTCATGACTGAAGCCCTCAGCATTTCCTCTGTGTTAATACCAGTGTCCTGGTGTTAACACGGAAGCTTTGGTTTACCCTTCAAAGTATCTGCTATCCTGTCACGAAAAGAAATGCCCTCACAGGACTGTAACTTTGCCCATGAATAATGGTAAATGATTGGCATCTACATTAAGAGGTTCTGGGACATAAAACTCGAAAAATTTATTTCTGATGTTCCTAAAATAATACGTGTATGGCAAAATGTCTTGGTCCACATATCGCATTTGGAAAAGGTAGATAGTCTTTTGAAAATGAAAATAGACGTTCCATCCATATTAACTATATGGAAAAGGTTCCAACACACCCAAGCGGAGTTAGAATTCATAGAGAACCAATAAATGTTCTAGTAACACAGTGTGACATGCGTCATTTGGACTCGGGGGTGCGTGGGCATGGAAGCATATTTGTAGGGTGCAGGACTCCTAATCAATATTGGCCCATTGCCCTTTCTTGTGTGCAGAATGTTGGTATGATTGTGATTATGCAAAAATATCATTGTCTGTTACCATCTGCTGATCAGATTAGCCTTCCAGTGTGCCTACTCTCAGAAAGGATTAACGTCCAAGTTTACCCTGTCAAGAATGCTATTGTCTGTGTGTATCTGTTTATCCCTTTCACTGCTGAGGCATTTCACACCTGTGTGCGGAGCTCATTTTTACTGGTTTCGCTCATCATGTTTAAGCGCGTTTTGAAGCCTTATTTTATTATATGACCCAGACATATTATATATCGTTTTTTCCAGTAGACTCGGCAGATTTATAATATATCATTATTATATGTATACGTCATGTCCTGTCTGTAAATTATAACAAAAAATGCAATAAAATTTGAATTTTCAAAAATTTACAATGTGTGAAGTGTTTTTTCACATTTTAACATTCAAGCATTTGAGGTTATATTTTCTATGGGTTGCGCTTGTTAAAAAAAAAATAGAAATGGGGTCGCGTTACATTTTTTTGGGGGGAAAATTACACGATTTTTAACAAACGCACCCCATACAAAAATCGTTAGTGCAGCATCATTGTTCACATTATAATTGAAATGGGAACAATATTGCTACATTAACAAAACAAAAACAAAAAAAAGTTGTTTATTTTTTTTTCATTATTTTTTTAAAATATTTTTTTATTTTGATTTATTTTCTGTTAAATTTCACATGGTCATGTTTGGTATCGTTGGAAAGGCCATGCTCTGGCCGATCCAACAATATCAAACATTAACCCCTAGCTGCCAGGGACCGGGAGATAGGGGGTTCATTGGAACCCCCTATCTCCACCATTGAAGGCAATAGGGGTTAACTCCAGGACTGACGTCATTGCGCTATGCCCGATGACGACAGTCATCGGGGGGAGTTCCCGGAAGCTTGGCCGACATCCAAGATGTCGGCCAGCTCCGGGAGAGGATCACGATTCGGCGCTTTTCGGCGCAGAATCGTGATCCGGCACCCAAGGGGTTAAAGCCAGGCACGGCTTGGAAGGGCAGGCTGTGCCCTTCCAAACCGTGCCTGCTTTTAGCCGCTGGACCCCGGCGATCGGGAGGGAGAAAGGTCCAAAGGACCTCCCCTCCTCCCTTTCAGGCACCTCCTCCGCACTCGCGGGGGGGGGGTCGCCTGAAATAGATGTCATTGCGCCGCTGCGATGACATCTATCTTCCCCTGGGGTCCCGAAGTGCCAGGCTGACATCCAAGATGTCAGCCCGCATCGGGGGGGGGGGGCAGCAATCGGCCGGAATCCTGGCCGATTGCTGCCTCCTGTTCTAGGACACGCTCAGCGCGTCCATAGCACAGGAGGGGCATTTGGTAGGACGCGCTGAGCGCGTCCTTAGCAGCCAAGTGGTTATATTTGAATAGGTTGTATCTGCTGTCTGTAACCTGTTTGTCAATCACGATTCCCATTGTATGGCATCAATAGAATTGTTACGTAATGTTTAACTGTCTGCCTAATGTAAATCTGCTTCAATCTAATTAGGTTACACAAAACTTCCCCTAGAAGATGTTGTGATTTTGTGAATGTAAATGACCCCTGTTTGACCACATAAATAACTCTGCTTGTTCCCAATAAAACCAGTTCCATTCTAACTCTGACAGACCTCAAATCTTCTTATTTCTGGGGGATGCTAGCAGGCCCTATGTGTCCCGGTCCTTAAGCTTTGTCTAAGGACTAGAAGAAGGCACGGGAGTGTGTCTGGGTAGAATACAGGGGTCCTGCAAGGAAGCGGCATTGACATTTGTGAACCTGTCGGGGTACAGAGATCTGTCACATACAGGTAATGGATTGCTTAGCCATGAAGAGGTGGTTCATCCTTGGGTGGCAACAACATAATTACTATTATTATTGATTTATGTCTGAGAGAAACTGAGCATGTCAAGAACTTGGGGTGCTTTACTACATCTGCCCCAGCTGTGGCCACTTCAGACAAGCTCAGTCTGGCTCCAGATGTCAGCACCCTACAAGCTTAAGACTTCACCGGTTCACAGAGGCTCCATTGTCGATCAAGGTGCCTGTTGCTCAAAATTACAACTTGTGAGGGGTATTCAACACGTTACTCATCAAACCTCCTTTCACTTTCTGACATGAAGCTTTCGGTATGAACTGTCAAAACCTATGCAGATGGTTCCCGATCTTCAACTGCTGACGTTTCCACCTCTCATTAAGTTGAAGGTCTTCACAGAATTATCTACAAATTTATTTTATTTGACACCCTCTGACTCTGGATCAAGTCCCAAAATTTTAACCTGAATATAAGCTGGGGCTGACATCGATGATGTCAGCCCGCACCGGGAGGCCGCCGCGATCGGCCGGAATCCCGTCCGATCGTCGCTGCAAAGGGAGGACGCCCTCAGCGCGTCCTCCGCAGCGAAGTAGCCATGGGCTTCCGCCGCATGGAAAGGGTTAATCCAATATCTAATACACCGTTTATTTATTTTCTCTGTTTTTTTTTTGTAACAGACCTTTTTGTTATTATTCAAAGGACATTATATATTATTTCCAGGCATTTTCGTGCAGTAGTTTTTTGCAAACACCTTTTAAAAGGGTTTATTGCTGGGGTTTTTTCACCCATTCGTCGGCTTTTTTCCAGTGGGTTATCGGCTTTTTTCAGATCTGGATTAGCACCTGCACCATAATATCACGATTAAACGCGGACGCTAAAGAGAAAGCTGCAGGAGCAGGTTTTTCTCCTTAGTTTCCCCGTTTTAACGTGATCATCGTAATAGTGCCCAGGGCGTCTGCTCCAAGTAAAAACAGGAGCTCTGCCCCAGTGCGTCCAGTAAAAACAGGTTACTCTACCCTGTCCCTCAGGGGTCTGTTATAGGATCAATACTATTCAATTTATCTATAAATGACCTTGAGATAGGCATTGAAAGTCATGTATCAGTGTTTGCAGATGACACAAAACTAGGAAAAGTAATACAATGTGAGCAGGATGTTACTTCGCTGCAGAGGGATGATTTAGATAGATGAGATTTTATGTGGATAAATGCAAAGTTATGCACTTTGGAGTGAAGACACACAAGCAACTTATACCCTAAATGGTATGGAGTTAGGGAAATCCTAGCAGGAGAAAGATTTGGGAATAATCATACATGGTTACTCAAAGAGATTCGAAAAGTCACCGCACGTTCGGTGACTTTTCGTTCTCTTCAATTCGGTGCAAATCGGCGATCCCATTTCGGTGACCCTGCGGTGTATTCAGCAAGCACCACAGGGCTGTCGAAGTGCAGGGAAAACCTGGTGAAAATCCACCGAAAACCTGGCGAAAACCCAGCGAATGCACGCCGAAAACCCGCAAAAACATCTGGATTAACCTGTCGAAGACACCGGAAAAACCCGAGCAGGAGCCGATCACACGCAGCGAAGCCTCCGGAAAAAGCCAACACCGAAGAAGGCAGTGAATAAATTAGGAAAACAGTTTGCTTGAATATTTGAAAAGTGAAACGCTGTTTGCAAAGAAACTACTGAGCGAAAAAGTCTTAAATTTACATATGATCCAATGAATGATAATAAAAAGGGCTGTTACAGAAAAAATAAGTAAAGTTAAAAAAAAAAATCAAAAAAAAAATCCGACTTTTAAAAAGAAAAAAAAAATGCTTAAAATATCCTAAAAAAATCTATAAATAAAGAGACTCTTTACTGCAGAATCTTATAATGAACGGTTTATTAGATATTGAATTAAAACGGGAATATTTTTAACATTGCAGCCTATGGGATTCGCCCAGAATAAACTTGCCGAATTAAACCACCGAATGGCAGTGCAATTCGGGAACCTTTCACTGCTGGTTTGTGTTCTCTGAATAGACGAAGCATTGCTTCTCTATGGGGATTTCACTGCCCTCGAACAGGCACCGAACAGGCAACGTCCCGCGGTAAGAAAGCAGATTGTACAGCAAATGCTTATGCCGGCTATTGATTACGGAGATGTAGTGTATGCAGCCGCCCCGCAAACACACCTTCATAAACTTACTATATTGTATAACTCATTCTGCCGCTTTGCGCTACAATGTAACTACATGACCCACCATTGTGACATGTTAAAAGAGCTAAACTGGCCGTCGCTGGAATCCAGACGCATCCTTCACCTTTCCAGCCTGGTGTTTAAGAGCATCTCTGGGAAGCTGCCACCCTACCTGAATAGACTGCTTCCCCCAGCAGCTCCCTCATCCTATAACCTCCGATCCAGGACCAGCACCTTACTTGCTATACCACAATACAAAAAGACAGTGGCTCGGTCCTCATTTTCCTACAGAGCACCACAATTATGGAATAACCTCCCAGACACCATCAAATCTTCCCCCAGTCTTAAGTCACTCAAAAGCTCCTTACTAACATACCTCAATACAGAATGCACCTGTAAACATGTAACCTAGTGACTATATTTCCTACATATTTTTTCTGTTAATCTGTATATTTGTGTTGTTTTTTCTTTTAATATCTTGCATTGTATTACTTTGTATTTCTGTAACTGTAACACTTCAATGTTCTTGAACCCAGGACATGCTTGAAAACGAGAGAAATCTCAATGTATCCTTCCTGGTAAAATCCTTTATAAATAAATAAAATAAATAAACGTATGTGCAGGCAATTCGCCAGGATTTGGCCAATTGCCTGCTCTCTGGATAGCCGAATGGCCAAGAAAGGTAACCGAACACTGAAAATCAGCGTTCGGTTACTTTTCTCCAGCCATTCGGATCTCTTTGAATAACCCTGATAGACTTCAAACTAAGTAACAATGCGCAATGTCAAACAGCAACCGTCAAGGCCAGCAAGGTATTGGCATTAAAAGGGGAATTCACTCTCAGGATGAAAACATACAGGGTTATTCAGAGAGAGGTGAAAAGCAGGAGAATGACTGGAGAAGTGAAAATTCTAGGTCAAAATAGACAAACCAGAAAAATTCTCCCATTTATCTCACTTTCCAAATCGGCTATTTGGTCTAGATTGCTCTCTTCTCCTGCCATTCTCCTGGTTTTCACCTTTCTAAGAATAACCCCCATAATTTTGCCTCTTTATAAATCAATGGTAAGACGCACCTTGAATATGCCGTGTGATTTTGGGCACCTGTCTTACAGGATATTATAGCGCTAGAAAAAGTGCAGAGACAGCGACTAAATTAATAAGAGGAATGGAAGATTTAAATTACGAGGAAAGGTTAACACGCTTAAACCTGTTTAGTTTAGAGAAACGGCGCCTTAGAGGGATCTGATAACTTTATATAAATATATACGGGGCCTTAAAGGGGATCTGATAACCTTATATAAATATATACGGGGCCTTAAAGGGGATCTATTAACTTTATATAATTATATACGGGGCCTTAGAGGGGATCTGTTAACATTATATAAATATATACGGGGCCTTAGAGGGGATCTGTTAACGTTATATAAATATATACTGGGCCTTAGAAGGGATCTGATAACTTTATATAATTATATACGGGGCCATTATCAACCATTGTCTGGAAACCTATTCATTAACAGGACTATACATAGGACAAGGGGTCACCCATTTAGACTGTATGAAAGGAAATTCAGCTTAAAGCATAGGAAGGGTTATTTTACAGTGTGATCAATAAAGCTGTGGAATTCTCTGCCTGTTGAGGTGGTTGGGTCAGAGTCTGTACAGACTTTTAAACAATGACTAGATGACTTCCTGCAAACACAGAATATTAAGGGTTATAATATTTAATATGTGGGTAAAAGCTTCTTGATCCAAGGAGAAATCTGGGGTCATTCTGGGGTCAAGAAGGGATTTTTTCCCAGTGTGGTGCATATTGGCGAGCGCTTCATACTGGGGGTTTTGCCTTCTTTTGAATCAACAGCAGTAGGTGACGTGTGAAAGGCTGAACCAGACGGACGCACGTCTTTTTTCAGCCTATGTAACTATGAGATGTAGACGGGCACAGTTGACTTTGACCTTCTCATGCTTTAAATTGTATTTTAGAGAAACGATGGTAATGTTCACCTTGAAGACTTTTTATAGTGGAAATCCAATCCCCATCAGGAGTATTTAACAATAATGTTGGAAAATTCCTAAAACAAATTCTGAAATTTTCCACCCGCTTTGTAGATTCAGAGAAACTGCCAATCTCTCTCGTAGACCACTGGAAACTCTCACAATGCCAGCCCGGCTATGTTGATTTGTGGTCATTTTCATTTTGGTGAGCTTAGAAATAATTTCAAACCCCAACCTACTCGACATGGGTCACAAAAACGAGGTGCTGATTTTTTCTGTTCCCTGTGCAGGAAATGTTACCATTTCCTGGTGATGTTTAACTTCTGTTAACCACATAATGAGAAAAAATAACAGAAAAAAAGTAGCACGCCGCAGTCTGGGTCTTTATTGCTGGAGAACGGCAGCTTCCTTGAGACCTCATTCGTTTCCAATTTCCTTTCCACCCTCGCCGTACCGACCGCTCCTCGAGTTTACAATCGTCAATATTATACTCCAACGCTCCAGGCTAGAGGAATGTGGTGAGGCGAGAACTTTGTTTTCACACATTTTACCTCGTTTTCATTACACGTGATCACCATTAGTGTTAATGACCGGCCTATGAAAGAGCCAGTTAAGCAACGAAAGGCCGTAAATCTACCAACGTCCACCAAGAAACACGGATGCTGCCTTGTTTAGAAAACTAAATGAAATGAGAGAAAGGTTGAGAAACGTCTGACTAGTTAACACCATCTTATTTTTGGGCGTCAGTTTCACTGAACTCTGTATTCTAAGGCTTAAAGTTGGATCTTGAACGCCAAGGTTCTGAAGACAAGGTAGACCTCAAGAAATTTGTCTCCTTGGTGGTAACATCTTTGTCGGCATAAATTAAAGTTTCCATGAAAGCTAGACGCCAATTCCATGAAGAGGAGAGGTCCAACAGCTTGATGCATCTGGATGTCATGCTTCCATGAAGTGGAGACTTTGTTGCTTCCTGGAATCGCTTCTTTCTGCTTCACCTGACATTGAAACCCTCCACAGAATAAACTTTGGAGTTCACTGAACCCTGTATTCGATGGCTTAAAGTTGGATCTTGAATTCTAAGTTTCTGAAGGCAAGGTAGACCTCACGAAGTTGTCAGATGTCATGTGTCTCCTCAGTGGTAACACTTTTGTAAGCATAAAGTTTCATGATACGTGTTTTAGGATTTTCATGACCCACCAATGCCTGGTGCGACGACCTGAACATCGAGGGGTCACCATGTTTGGCGTGCTTTGATACATAGTACTTTAACCACTCTTGATGAAGGTGGACTTGAAGTTTCCTGTACAAATTCGTAATCCCTCTTGCATTCTATAAGAGAACCATGAAATCTAGATGTTGACTCCATGTAGAGGTCCCACAGCTTGAGACATTTGGATAACATGTTTGTATGAAGTGGAGATTTTGTACCTGCCCGGAATCGCTTCTTCCTGCTTCACTTCATGCTGAAGGCTCCACAAACAAATTTGACAGCGCGTAGAGACTTTTTGAATAACCCTGATAGACATCTTTTGGTTTCTGGTAAAGGTCAGAATAATCCTAAAAGGCATCCTCTAAACCAGAACATCTCGCAGCTGGTGCTGGAACACCATAAAATGTCTATTTCACAAACATACTTTATAGTTATATAGTGATCTGGATGAATGACGCCTCATTCCATCAGGTCCAACCTGTCTTCTCTGTTATGCCTAAAAAAATTAAGAATTTGAGGCGATTTCCCAACAAGAAGGGAAGCATATCTTCCCGATTCCATAATGACAATGAGGTTCTCCTAGGATCTACAACCTTTATAGCTGTGAACAAGGAGGAATTGTTGTGTTACAAGTATCAGAGTGACTGAATACCTACCCGTCCATAAGGATGGTTGGGTAGCAGGTAGACGCATACGGCAATACCTATCAATATACATATAGTCATAGTAGGCTCCAGAAACACATCATAAAGTAAGGATCGTTGCTATTTCTGGAACATTTCTGCCCCAAGAGAAATTCTCCAAGCTGGGACCAGAGCCAGTCAAGTCAAAACATGTCCATGGTTTTGGGTAATGGAGGACACTGATTGATTTTCAATGCTTCCATCTATATTTCAGGAGCATGTCAGCTGTATTTCACAACACAAGGTGAAGAAACATCTCTAGTTCTCCGTCCTGTGTGACAATTTCCACCATATGTTTTTCGAGGGAAGGTGCTGGGTTGCACACAACATTAGGTTTTGGAATCAGTAAGACTCCTCAATTATTGTCATACACTTATAGGTGGTATACATAGAAAACACTGACACATGAGACACAAAGGCTTCATCGGGAGATCCGTCCACTGCCCCGTAAAGTGAATATGTCCTCCAGGTGACATCGACCAGCATGAGATATCAGCTTCGCTGTGTTCCTCATGGTATGTGGAGTCGATTTGTAGACATTTCTTTAGCCACGAGGGTGTGTTTTAATTCCAGGAAACATAATATATTACCGCCAGCTGGTCTGAGGCTCTCGGGCCATTACCAGGCACCTGAGCAGAAGTTGTTGTTAAACAGTCTCCGTTGAGGTGGTTGCAAGGCATGGGACTCGTCTTAATGTGGCTCATATATCCGAGAGGTTGAGTTTACAGCACAGGAGGTGCCAGTGAGGAATTGTCGGGATTCCTTGTCCGTGTGCCATGTTCTTCAGCGAGGTCCCCTGCCGCCTGCTGAGAGGGCAAATCTACAGCGATCCAACTCCTTCATTCTTGGCCTTTCTTCTAAGGCTTTCACCGTGTCCACCTGGAACACATGTCATGTCGCTCTTTGAAGCTCTCTCAGATGATTATTCCATTTGGCTCTGACATACGCCTGTCCCCAGCTCTGTAACACTTTCAGAGTTGATTTGCTGCAGCTTTAGGTTTCAGTTAACCCACAAGTCCTGGGTGCGAGTGTCTCAATGAATTTGGCAACATCTTCTGAGGGAAATCACAAGTTTATCACAAATTATAAGCAACGGTGTTACATAGATTCGTCAGAATATTTTGGGTGCGAGTGTCTTTTTAGGGGCTCCTCCATATATTCAGGGTGTGCGGGTGTGTTTTTAGGGGCTCCTCCATATATTCAGGGTGTGTGGGTATCTTTTTAGGGGCTCCTCCATATATTCAGGGTGTGCGGGTGTCTTCTTAGGGCTCCTCCATATAGTCAGGGTGTGCGAGTGTCTTTTTGGGGCTCCTCCATATATTCAGGGTGTGCGGGTGTCTTTTTGGGGCTCCTCCGTATATATTCGGGGTGTGCAGGTGTATAACAGTTATATGTGAAATAATAAAACTCTCAGCAATGATTAAATAAACTATAATAAATGTTGATAAAATCAGAAATAAAACTCACAATAATGTGCGGTGTGTATGAGTGTATCACAGAGCTCCACAGCAATAAAACTCACAGTAATGTGCAGTATGTATGAGCATATCACAGAGCTCCACAGCATTAAAACTCACAGTAATGTGCGGTGTGTATGAGTGTATCAGAGCTCCACAGCAATAAAACTCACAGTAATGTGCAGAGTGTATGAGCGTATCACAGAGCTTGACGTCATCAAGAGCTCATATACTGAGAACTTCTGCAGCATAAAGGTGAATAGGAAGAGAACAGAGTACTTCCGGCAGGCTCGTGGAGTCAGACAAGGCTGCAGCCTAAGTCCAACCCTCTTTAACATCTACATCAATGGACTGGCTGAAGCTCTAGAATCCTCTCAGCACCAGGACTAACTCTAGACGACACCGAGGTGAAGTACCTGTTGTATGCAGATGACCTCCTATTACTGTCACCAACAGAGAGAGGTCTACAAGACAGCCTGTAAGTGCTGGAAAAATACAGTGTGGCCTGGGCACTACCCATCAACCAAAAGAAAACAAAGGTCATGGTTTTCCAAAGGAGGAACGCAAAAACCAAGAGTTCCTCTTTCACACTTAATGACTGCACTCTTGATGAAGCCAACAGCTACACATACCTCGGCCTAGAAACAAACCGATCGGGAAGTTTCAAACCAGCCATAGAGGCCCTAAGAGACAAGGCGTGTAGAACCTTCTATGCCATCAGGAGAAACCTCTACAAACTAAAACCGCCTATAAGAGTCTGTCTTAAAATCTTTGATAGCGTCATCACTCCAATCCTCCTTTATGGCAGTGAAGTATGGGGCCCCATCACCTACCCTGACCAACCCAAATGGGACACCAGCCCAACAGAAATATTCCATCTGGAATTCTGCAAGCACCTCCTCCAAGTCCATCGGAGCACCTCTAACAATGCTTGCCGGGCCGAGCTGGGCAGACTCCCCTTACTTCTTGCAGTACAGAAGAGGGCGCAATCATACTGGGACCATCTAAACATCATCAGCCTCAACTCATACCACCATAAAGTCCTACTGGCCAACAAGGACCATCCCAAACCATGTGGGCTGCAACAACTCATATCCACCCTGATCATCCAAAGCCCCCATGAAGGCAACCTGACAAAATATCAAATAAAGGCCCTAATTAACGATTCCAGGGAAAACTATATCAGAGAATGGAGACATGATATAGCAAACTCCAAGAAACTCACCATTTACCAATCCTTACAGAGGGAATACAAACTGGCCCCATACCTGGAGGTACTACAAGACCCCAAGGACAGACAGATCCTGAGCCGGTACAGACTGAGCGCCCACAGCCTGGAAATTGAATCAGGGCGGCATAGACAGACCTACAAGCCCAGGGAGAATAGACTGTGCCAGCATTGTGACCAGGGGGCCCTGGAAGATGAGGTCCACTTCCTCCTACAGTGCCCCAAGTACTCAGCACTGAGGGAAACTCACTTCCAGAGACTCTCCGCTCTCATCCCGGACTTCACCTCTATAGAAGAGACGAGGAAACTCCACATCATACTGGGAGAAGAGACGAGGAAACTCCACATCATACTGGGAGAAGAGGAACCGGCGGTGAAAATATCTGCCCAATACGTCACAGAATGTCACAGACTGAGAGGAACATGAGAGATCCTGGACTTATAAATCCCCAACACGGACTCGCCCCCATCCGACTTCACATTATCCCTTACCCCTGATAATGTCCATGGACTTGCCCATTCCCCCCATATATATGTCCCACCCCCCCCCCCCTTCTCCCCATATGCTTTAGCAATGCTAAAATGTATTTGGTCCTGCCAATAAAGCTTATTTTGATTTGATTTTTTTTTTATTTGAGCTCCACAGCAATAAAACTCACAGTAATGTGCAGTGTGTATGAGAGTATCACAGAGCTCCACAGCAATAAAACTCACAGTAATGTGCAGTGTGTATGAGAGTATCACAGAGCTCCACAGCAATAAAACTCACAGTAATGTGCAGTGTGTATGAGAGTATCACAGAGCTCCACAGCAATAAAACTCACAGTAATGTGCAGTGTGTATGAGAGTATCACAGAGCTCCACAGCAATAAAACTCACAGTAATGTGCAGTGTGTGTAATTAGTTGTGAAAAAAATTATTTGTTGAGTGGACAGGTCTCAAACTGCTCCCCATCAGTGAACTGGTTAAAGCTCATAAAAGCAGTCGGTCCAGGGGGGGGGGGGTGACCCGCTTGCAGGGTTAGGATTTTACAGGAATTCCGGTGAGAATATGTTGGGTTTTAGTTGAAATTACCCAAGGAAAAAAATAGAAATCTTAAAATATTTTAACCCTTTCTTTGCAGGAAGCTTTTGATTTGCACGCACCGCGCTCATTCCTGAAGGGTGTATATTGCAGAGAAGCACGCTAAGCAGGCCAGCCGTCCCTTTGAAGGTGGAATGTGAGGGGACATTTATTTTTAGCGTTTTAATAATCAGGAACGCTGCCGCTTCCCAGAAGAAGCGTTTTGTAGTAAGACCCACTCGTCCATGTTAATCAGCGCAACAAATGAGGGATTCTCAACCTGCCAAAGCATGTTCCTCCCGGGGCGCTGGGGCTGATACAGCCGTGGGGGGGGGGGGTATTTAAAATGAAAAGCTAATAGTGACCAGCTGTGAAATAACTAATACTTAGGGAATTATTCTCTAAATGGCGATTTACCCTGAACTGATAGTTGTGGATTCAATAAGGGTTAAAAAAAAATTAAGGTTTTCTTTTATGGATAAAAAAAATAAAAATTCTTATGGACCCTTTTCCCCCCCCGCCTCTTATTTTCTCCTAGTGGAATCTCCACATATTCGGGGTGGGCGACTTCCTCCATATATTCTGTGTGAGTGTCTTTTGGGGGCTCCTCATTACGTTTATGGTGTGCACATGTCTTTTTAGGGACTCCAACATACAGTGTATTAGAGGGGAATAGGTGTTCTCCGTGTTTTGGGGGCACGCAGGTGTTTATTTATTTTTCTCAGGCCTCCCCATTTAATGGGTGTGCAGGTATCATTTTGGTGGCTCCTCCAAATATTTGAATGTGATGGTGTATTTTAGGGCTCTCAGAAATATTCAGGGTATGTTGGTCTTTTTAGGGGTTCCTCCATATATTCAGGGTGTGTGGGTGTCTTTTATAGGTTCCTCTATATATTCAGGGTGTGTGGGTGTCTTTTATAGGTTCCTCTATATATTCAGGGTGTGTGGGTTTGTTTTTAGGGGCTCCTCCATATATTCCGGGTGTGTGGGTGTCTTTTTAGGGGTTCCTCCATATATTCAGGGTGTGCGGGTGTCATTTTAGGGGCTCCTCCATATATTCAGGGTGTGCGGGTGTCTATTAAGGGGCTCCTCCATATATTCAGGGTGTGCGGGTGTATTTGTAGGGGCTCCTCCATATATTCAGGGTGTGTGGGTGTCTTTTTACGGGCTCCTCCATATATTCAGGGTGTGTGGGTGTCTTTTTAGGGGTTCCTCCATATATTCAGGGTGTGTGGGTGTCTTTTTAGGGGCTCCTCCATATATTCAGGGTTTGAGGGTGTCTTTTTAGGGGTTCTCCATATATTCAGGGTGTGCGGGTGTCTTTTTAGGGGCTCCTCCATATATTCAGGGTTTGAGGGTGTCTATTTAGGGGTTCCTCCATATATTCAGGTGGTGTGGGTGTCTTTTAGGGGCTCCTCCATATATTCAGGGTGTGTGGGTGTATTTTTAGGGGTTCCTCCATATATTCAGGGTGTGTGTGTGTCTTTTTAGGGGTTCCTCCATATATTCAGGATGTGCGGGTGTCTTTTTAGGGGTTCTTCCATATATTCAGGGTGTGCGGGTGTCTTTTTAGGGGTTCTTCCATATATTCAGGGTGTGTGTGTCTTTTTAGGGGTTCCTCCATATATTCAGGGTGTGCGGGTGTCTTTTTAGGGGTTCCTCCATATATTCAGGGTGTGCGGGTGTCTATTTAGGGGCTCCTCCATATATTCAGGGGTGCGGGTGTATTTGTAGGGGTTCCTCCATATATTCAGGGTGTGTGGGTGTCTTTTTACGGGCTCCTCCATATATTCAGGGTGTGCGGGTATCTTTTTAGGGGCTCCTCCATATATTCAGGGTTTGAGGGTGTCTTTTTAGGGGCTCCTCCATATATTCAGGGTTTGAGGGTGTCTTTTTAGGGGTTCCTCCATATATTCAGGGTGTGCGGGTATCTTTTTAGGGGCTCCTCCATATATTCAGGGTGTGCGGGTGTCTTTTAGGGGCTCCTCCATATATTCAGGGTTTGAGGGTGTCTTTTTAGGGGTTCCTCCATATATTCAGGGTTTGAGGGTGTCTTTTTAGGGGTTCCTCCATATATTCAGGGTTTGAGGGTGTCTTTTTAGGGGTTCCTCCATATATTCAGGGTGTGCGGGTGTCTTTTTAGGGGCTCCTCCATATATTCAGCGTTTGAGGGTGTCTTTTTAGGGGTTCCTCCATATATTCAGGGTGTGTGGGTGTCTTTTTAGGGGCTCCTCCATATATTCAGGGTGTGCGGGTGTCTTTTTAGGGGTTCCTCCATATATTCAGGGTGTGCGGGTATCTTTTTAGGGGCTCCTCCATATATTCAGGGTGTGTGGGTGTCGTTTTAGGGGCTCCTCCATATATTCAGGGTGTGTGGGTGTCTTTTTAGGGGCTCCTCCATATATTCAGGGTGTGTGGGTGTCTTTTTAGGGGCTCCTCCATATATTCAGGGTGTGCAGGGGTCTTTTTAGGGGTTTCTTCATATATTCAGGGTGTGCGGGTATCTTTTTAGGGGCTCCTCCATATATTCAGGGTTTGAAGGTGTCTTTTTAGGGGTTCCTCCATATATTCAGGGTGTGCGGGTGTTTTTTAGGGGTTCCTCCATATATTCAGGGTGTGCGGGTGTCTTTTTAGGGGTTCCTCCATATATTCAGGGTGTGCGGGTGTTTTTTAGGGGTTCCTCCATATATTCAGGGTGTGCGGGTGTTTTTTAGGGGTTCCTCTATATATTCAGGGTGTGCGGGTGTCTTTTTAGGGGCTTCTCCATATATTCAGGGTGTGCGGGGGTCTTTTTAGGGGTTTCTTCATATATTCAGGGTGTGCGGGTGTCTTTTTAGGGGTTCCTCCATATATTCAGGGTGTGTGGGTATCTTTTTAGGGGCTCCTCCATATATTCAGGGTTTGAGGGTGTCTTTTTAGGGGCTCCTCCATATATTCAGGGTTTGAAGGTGTCTTTTTAGGGGTTCCTCCATATATTCAGGGTGTGTGGGTGTCTTTTTAGGGGCTCCTCCATATATTCAGGGTGTGCGGGTGTTTTTTAGGGGTTCCTCCATATATTCAGGGTGTGCGGGTGTCTTTTTAGGGGTTCCTCCATATATTCAGGGTGTGTGGGTATCTTTTTAGGGGCTTCTCCATATATTCAGGGTGTGCGGGTGTCTTTTTAGGGGTTCCTCCATATATTCAGGGTGTGTGGGTATCTTTTTAGGGGTTCCTCCATATATTCAGGGTGTGCGGGTGTCTTTTTAGGGGCTCCTCAATATATTCAGGGTGTGCGGGTGTCTTTTAGGGGCTCCTCCATATATTCAGGGTGTGCGGGGGTCTTTTTAGGAGCTCCTCCATATATTCAGGGTGTGCGGGTGTTTTTTAGGGGTTCCTCCATATATTCAGGGTGTGCGGGTGTCTTTTTAGGGGTTCCTCCATATATTCAGGGTGTGCGGGTGTTTTTTAGGGGTTCCTCCATATATTCAGGGTGTGCGGGTGTTTTTTAGGGGTTCCTCTATATATTCAGGGTGTGCGGGTGTCTTTTTAGGGGCTTCTCCATATATTCAGGTGTGCGGGTGTCTTTTTAGGGGTTCTTCATATATTCAGGGTGTGCGGGTGTCTTTTTAGGGGTTCCTCCATATATTCAGGGTGTGTGAGTATCTTTTTAGGGGCTCCTCCATATATTCAGGGTTTGAGGGTGTCTTTTTAGGGGCTCCTCCATATATTCAGGGTTTGAAGGTGTCTTTTTAGGGGTTCCTCCATATATTCAGGGTGTGTGGGTGTCTTTTTAGGGGCTCCTCCATATATTCAGGGTGTGCGGGTGTTTTTTAGGGGTTCCTCCATATATTCAGGGTGTGCGGGTGTCTTTTTAGGGGTTCCTCCATATATTCAGGGTGTGTGGGTATCTTTTTAGGGGCTTCTCCATATATTCAGGGTGTGCGGGTGTCTTTTTAGGGGCTCCTCAATATATTCAGGGTGTGCGGGTGTCTTTTAGGGGCTCCTCCATATATTCAGGGTGTGCGGGGGTCTTTTTAGGAGCTCCTCCATATATTCAGGGTGTGCGGGTATCTTTTTAGGGGCTTCTCCATATATTCAGGGTGTGCGGGTGTCTTTTTAGGGGCTCCTCAATATATTCAGGGTGTGCGGGTGTCTTTTTAGGGGCTCCTCCATATATTCAGGGTGTGCGGGGGTCTTTTTAGGAGCTCCTCCATATATTCAGGGTGTGCGGGTGTTTTTTAGGGGTTCCTCCATATATTCAGGGTGTGCGGGTGTCTTTTTAGGGGTTCCTCCATATATTCAGGGTGTGTGGGTATCTTTGTAGGGGCTTCTCCATATATTCAGGGTGTGCGGGTATCTTTGTAGGGCGTCCTCCATATATGTGGGATATGCAAGTGTATGTTTGAGGGGCTCCTCCATATATTCGGGATGCACAGGTGATTTTTTTAGGGGCTCCTCCTTATATTGAGGCATGTGATGCGGGTGTCTTTGCAGGGCCTCCATATATTTGGGAGATGCAAGTGTCTGTTTAAGGACTTCCTCCAAATAGGTTATGGTGGAACAAAAATGTAGGAAAATAAAACTGATGGAATGAGGTAATGTATGAAAAATAACTAGAGAATGCAGAGCAGAGACAGCATGGACCATTACTTATGATCTGGCAAAGCCGTCACCTGAGAAACGATGCCGAAGTAGCTGTTGTTTCATGGTAACTCAATAGTGAATGAGTAGACACTCAAAGTTTGCCACTTCCCATTAAAGAATCAAGAACATTATCCTTGCGCCTATTGGTCTCTAAAGCCGGTGGGAACAGAGAACACACCAACCAACACCTGGGACCATGAGATCAGCCGGACGCCATAATATGGGTTGCATTGACCATTATCACACCAGAAGACATTACGCTAAGGGTTGGGGTAGTGTTCTGCCACTGGGAGTTACCTCGCTCTAGGTCCTGCTGGAAGTTGGGTGCTAGCTCAATGGTGGAGCAGTTCCACCTCATGTCTGAGAAGGCCTTCACGCAGGTTTTCTTCACCTCCTTGGCCGCGTGGATGATGGTCTGCATGAGCTCCAGGTTGCTGCGGCAGAGCTGCATCTGAGAGGAGACCAGGCCTTCCAGCTGCTTGCAGTGCTGCGTCTGATTCAAGGCCAGGGTCAGCGGCGTCTTGGACAAAGCTCTGCGTGACAAAAAGCAACAACTAGAGGTCAGCGTCCGCTCTGCACGAAATCAACAAACATCTCCTACCCGATTTCAACCATTTCCCATATTTTTCAAGGACCTCCGTTTAGGGCAAGAAGAGGACTTTGGTTTTAGAAAGGGAAAATTCCCCATAATGAATCATAGCTCTCATTATTTATAATCTAACCTGACCCCCCCCCCCCAGGTACACACTCAGGTAGGTGCAAGTAGGACCAAATCTGTTACTTGTGGGGTCAGGTGCGAGGTAAAATGTGGGGTGGGCTATTTTAGCATGACATTTAAAACACTCTGCTCATCCTGACCCCTTTACCCGATCTCCAACCCCCAGCACCCCTGTTATGGTGATACCGCTGGGTGAAGTTGAGGAGTTTCATCCACCCCACCCAGTGTCATCAGGAGCCGGGATTTTGAATTTCTCGGTCACCAGAATGGCCACTAGTGATGTCACACATAGAAGGTCACCCTCTGAGACCAATCACGGTAGCAAGCGTTCTCAGAGAGGCAGTGATGGATGAGAGCTCCATGAAAGTCTCCATTCATAAATCCCCAATGACAGAATTATTCCATCCCATCGGTCCAGCTTTTAAAGATTTCCTAAAGAACCTGTCCCGTTTTGTTAACACTGACAAGAGTATAGAGCAACGACCACTACATAAGCATAAGACCCCTGAAGACATACTGGCATAGAGACATAAGGGCCAGAACATGGCGATGATGTCATCAAAGCTCGCCATCACGTGTAAACAAACACCTCTTCCTTATACGACTTCTGTACGGCCTGATTTCTCATGGAGTCTTCGGCCTCTCCCTGCAGTGACAGCTCTAAACACTGAATGGGAATAGGAGCCGGAACTTCAACCCATATTTTAATGGATTGATTAAACATTTATTAATCTCATGAAGACCTGGAGTGCCGCCGAATATATTCTGTCTTTTGTATGAAGTTAAAGCTGGATGACAGGTACCGGACAATGAGAATTGGGAGCGTGAGTGCATGAAGCATTGGAGGTATATATATATATATAAAAAACAAACCGCAGGGTGGGTTGCACTCAACCTAAACTTATAACGCAAGCGGGTGCATCTGAGACTTCAAATACAAAACACCAAAAAAGAGAGCACACCATATCCATGACCACCTTCATCCACTGAATCCCCATCATTTTACCTCAGTCAGGTTTTTTGAATTTTTGAAATGTGTTTTTTTCTTGCACAAAATGGTGGATGAAGGTGGTCATGGATATGGTGTGCTCTCTTTTTTGGTGTTTTGTATATATATATATATATATATATACACACTGCCAGGTCAAAAAAGTCCCCCTCTGGATGTAACTCAGCCAATAGGTGCTCGCCTTCCATTGGATAATTACTGCAGTGATTAATATGTTTCAGCTGCAATAAATGAGGTCATGTGACTCCCTGAATATACTGAATGAGCGGGTTTTTCCATCATTGGGTTTTTTCTCCCCTGATGGCACAGCGGGCATATTCCAAGATGGCAATGCCAGGATTCATCGGCCTCAAATTGTGCAAGAGTGGTTGAAGGAGCATGAGACATCATTTCACACATGGATTGGCCACCGCACGGTCCAGACCTTAACCCCATTGAGGTTAATCTTTGGGATAATGTGCTGGAGAAGACTTTACACCGCGCTGACACTCTGCTGCCCTGCAACATGTATAATTCATATGCGGCAGGAAGGAAATCAAGGCAGGTCATCTGGAATTCCTTTTTGTTTTCTTACCTGCAGGGTATGGATTATACATGCTGCAGGGTGGCATTCTTCAGGCACTGCCCATCATCATGAATAAATTATCAGTAATGTATATTATTACTGATTTTAGATTCTGTGGTGTTTTCTTTAATAAAAGTTAAGTTTAATATTCCCATAGGGATGGTGATAGCTGCTCTCTCTGAATTATGTCCTGGGTGGAACGTTTATATAAAGGGTTAACCCCTTGTTAATCTGGCCTGTTAGCGGGTCCGAGGACGGGTTTGGGAACCACTGCTTTACCCTGTTCCCGGTTCTATTCTGACCCAGCGCTGTATTCCCTGGTCTATTCTGACTCAGCGCTGTATTCTCGGGTCTATTCTGACCCAGCGCTGTATTACCGGGTCTATTCTGAACCAGCGCTGTGTTCCCGGGTTTATTCTGACTCAGCGCTGTATTCCCGGGTCTATTCTGACCCAGCGCTGTATTCCCGGGTCTATTCTGAACCAGCGCTGCATTCCCGGGTCTATTCTGAACCAGCGCTGTATTCCCGGGTCTATTCTGACCCAGCGCTGTATTCCCGGGTCTATTCTGACCCAGCGCTGTATTCCCGGGTCTATTCTGAACCAGCGCTGCATTCCCAGGTCTATTCTGAACCAGCGCTGCATTCCCGGGTCTATTCTGAACCAGCGCTGCATTCCCGGGTCTATTTTGACTCAGCGCTGTATTCCCGAGTCTATTCTGACTCAGCGCTGTATTCCCGGGTCTAGTCTGACTCAGCGCTGTATTCCCGAGTCTAATATGACTCAGCGCTGTATTCCCGGGTCTATTCTGACTCAGCGCTGTATTCCCGGGTCTAATATGACTCAGCGCTGCATTCCCTGGTCTATTCTGACCCAGCGCTGTATTATCGGGTCTATTCTGACCCAGCGCTGTATTACCGGGTCTATTCTGACCCAGCGCTGTATTACCGGGTCTATTCTGACTCAGCGCTGTATTCCCGGGTCTATTCTGACCCAGCGCTGTATTCCCGGGTCTATTCTGACCCAGCGCTGTATTACCGGGTCTATTCTGACACACACACTGCTTCATGATCCCGGCCTCCCTGCATACCAGGGACGTGCGGTGAGGTCAGTGGCTGCTGAGGCACTGGCTAGTATCAGAGCCAGATATGCACAGATTACAGTGTTTCCCAGGATCTGGCTGCAATCAGTGCTCCCCAGGATCTGGCTGCTCTCAGTGCTCCCCAGGATCTGGCTGCTCTCAGTGCTCCCCAGGAACTGGCTGCTCTCAGTGCTCCCCAGGATCTGGCTGCTCTCAGTGCTCCCAGGATCTGTCTGCTCTCAGTACTCCCAGGATCTGGCTGCTCTCGGTGCTCCCCATGATCTGGCTGCTCTCAGTGCTCCACAGGAACTGGCTGCTCTCAGTGCTCCCCAGGTACTGGCTGCTCTCAGTGCTCCCCAGGAACTGGTTGCTCTCAGTGCTCCCCTGGATCTGCATCGTCCACTCCAAGCAGCTGCACGCTGCCCCCTCCACCTGCAGGGAGGAGGTGCCGACAGTGAACAGTCACACCCCGAGCACAGCCCCACACCCACTGACTGTGCGATACGAGGACAGTCACATGACTGTCCTACGTCAATCAATGTATGGGAGGCCAGCCTCCCAAAAAGGTATTTTTTTGAATGGCTTTGACCAATGATGCTTTCACATTGATCCAAGCAATTCCATTGTTCTTCAGTCCCTCTATGAGGCACTGCAGAGCGTAGATTCAGGAAGTAGGTGGTGCCAGATGCACGCTGCAGACCACAATTTCTTGGCCAGCTTGAGTTTATGCGATTAGCGTAGCGTTCAGCTACGCAAATTGTGTAGGCTCAGGGAGGGCAGGCTGCTGTGAAAAAATAATGTGCGCAGCGGCAGAGACAGACGGCGGGGAAGCATGTTGCAGGTGAGTTTGTTAAGATTTTTTTATATTTTATTATTCAGTCAGTAGTGATTTAATTTAGAGTTGCTTTGTCTACCATCACCCCAGAATTGAGACACTTAAGAGCAAGAAGCATCCCCAGTTTTCCAAGAAGTTCTAATTAATTTCATATGTTTCAATTAGTTTATTTTACAGCAAACACTTTAGTTTTCACTAGTGCTGTGATTACTGCACTATCCTTTTTGGAAAGAATCCCGGTTTACAAAATTGTTTAAAAAGTGCATACATTGTAGAATATTACACACGTTGTTTTGTGGAATAAATTATACTGTTTCAGAAATTCAATTATTTTTGGGTCGCGACTTAATGACCAAGGACAATTGTGGGTCCTGAGGGTCCACAGGTTGAGAACCACTGCGCTATACCATATAAATCATTCAATATATACGAATGGAAAATAAACATGGTGTGATATATTCAATATGGTAATAATAAAATGTTTAAGATATAATTCCGGCGTCCTCTCAAACGACACACATCGCCTCCCTTTGAAAAGTGATACCCAGTGTCTAAGGCCAAGGAGTATCAGGTGACAAAAGCAGGTCCTCTCAGTGACACAACTGGCCTACAATGTCTACAAACAACACATACAATGTATCCAGTGGAGCAGAAAAACTTAACTCCTCCAGGACCAATCCGGTGGCAGGGACTACTGCAAATACAAAAGCTGTAGGAGGAAGATTTGGGCCTGAACCGGTTACGACAGTATCCAGGAGAAGAGGACACACCTATAGAGTGTATTCAACTAAGATGAAATGAGGTCACCTTCCGGTAACACATGCAGGCGTTTCATGTGCCCTCACACAGATATACAGAACTCAATGACCCATACACTTTGCGCTAAACCAGTTTTAGGACTCTCTCTTCGAATGGTCTGTCTGTTGATATTGTATGCATTTTTGTTGTTCTGTCTCACCCATTGCACAGCGCTACTGAACTTGTTAGCGCTTTATAAATACTTGTGACTGACTCACGTAAAGAAAAAAAATGAAGAAAAAAGAAATACATTTTAAAAGGTGCTAAGTAGAATGTTACTTTATAGGATCGATGTATTTATCGATACCAAATGACCTGAGTTTTGCATAACTCTTGCACCCACAAAGAACTTTTTGTTGGATAAAATATTACCGAAACGTTTTTCGAAGCTGTGATTAGGCTTGTGCAACGATTTTTTTTTTCGGTTCGATTCGGTTTGATTTTTCGGATTTTTAAACTTTTCGATTCGGCTCGTTTCGACCGCTTTCTGTTTCGATTCGGTTCGGCTCGATTCGTTTTTCGTGTACTTTTTTTTTTCGGAATATCGACCATTTTTCGTATTTTCGTGTCACTTAGCTCGTTTTTTGTATCGACTTTTCGTAAGTTCGGAAATTTTCGTTTTTTCGGAAAGTCTGTTCTCCTCGTTTCAAAGCAATAAATTTCGATTTGACACATTTCAAGTCCATTCGAAAATTCCGAAAATATTTCGTTTCGGCTCGGAAAACTTTTCGGATCTGCCATTTTCGGATCTAAAAATTTTCGGAAATTCGGCCGCATCCGAAAACACGAATCGGGAAATTTCGTGAAAATTCTGAAATTCCGAAACCTGAAACGCACATCCCTAGCTGTGATGTGTAGTTAACACTTAAACATCTTCATTGCAAACGCGGACAATATTTATTAGGAGATAGTTAAGGGATTAGAATAATGCAAATGTGCTAGGTTTTCATTTACACCCTACAGAAATATTACTGGGAGGAAAGGTTGCAAACTCTAGACGGCGTCCCTCGCACAATGTCACACGGGGTCTGCGGTATCAGCATACAGGCAGAAACGGATACACTGATATAGGGGTGTGCATGGCTGAAAAATTTGTTTCGTTTCATTTTAAATTAATTTAATTTTCGGAATTTCCGGAACTAATTTCGTTTCGGATCGATTCGAAATTTCGTATTGATTCGAATTTCATATATCAATTCGATAGTTGATATCAAATTCGATAATTTATATCAATTCGAGATTTGATATCAATTAGAATTTTGGATAACTAACAGGGTTATCCAAAGAGATTCGAAAAGTCACTTTTCGTTCTCTTCAATTCGGTTCCTTTTGCCGATTGCATTTCGGTGACCCTGCGGTGTATTCAGCAAACACCACAGGGTCCCCGAATTGCAGGGAAAAGCTGCCGAAAACCTGACGAAAACTAACCGAATGCACGCTGAAAACAAGCAAAAACATCTGGATTAACCTTCGAAGAGGAGCCGAACAGGAGCCGAAAAGGAGCCGAATCACACAGAGCCGAAGCAGCTGTGACGTAGAGGAGGCAGTGAATAAATTAGAAAAACCATTTGTATGAATCTGGGAAAAAGAAACGCTGTTTGCAAAGGAACTACTGAGCGAAAATGTCTGAAATTTTCACAGGAGGTCCAGGGAATGATAATAAAGAGGGCTGTTACAAAAAAATAAGCAAACTGAAAAAAAAAAAAAAAAAAATCGGACTTTTAATTTTTTTTTAAAAAATTCAGAAAAATGCTTAAAGTATCCTAAAAAATCTATAAATAAAGAGACTTTTTGCTGCAGAATTTTATAATGAACGGTTTATTAGATATTGAATTAAAACGGGAATATTTTTAACATTGAAGTCTATGGGATTCTCCTGAATAAATTTGCCGAATTAAACCACCGAATGGCAGGGCATTAGGGGAACCTTTCACTGCTGGTTTGTGTTCTCTGAATAGCCGAAGCAGTGCTTTTTGATGGGGATTTCACTGCCCTCGAACAGGGACCGAACAGGCACCGTATGTGCAGGCAATTCGACAGGATTTGGCGAATTGCCTGCTCTCTGGATAGCCGAATGGCCAGGAAAGGTAACCGAACGCTGATTTTCAGCGTTCGGTTACCTTTCTCAAGCAATTCGAATCTCTTTGGATAACCCTGATAATAAAACCCCAATTATTCAAATTTTGCCGTTAAAAGACAATCTAGGGTTAAATATTAAGCGGTGTCACAGATTTCGTATTTGAGTCCATTTAACAGGGACAGGTGCTTGTGAAACGAAATTACTTTCTTTCATAAATTCGTTTGCTGACTGTATTACTTGTATGTATTTTAATTTAAGATCAATTCGATATTTGATATATCAATTCGATATCGAGATCTATTCGAATTCCGGAACACAAAAAAGATTCAAATTTTACTTTTATTTTGATGACACATTGTATAACCAATTAAAATCGTTAGATACCATTTTGCTTCGAATTTGGATCTTATCGATTCGTTATTTCGGAAGTACTTCTGAAATACGAATTAACTAATTTCGTTCCGAATTCCGAATTTTTCCGAAATTAATGCACATCTCTAGTATGTATTAGTGTGAAATTAGATCACTCTCCAGCAGGGGCAAAATCCCAAATAATAACACCAAACCAGACAAAAGAGAATGGAGCTGTGAGCAACAATGAATAACGCTGATCAGGTTAAAATGCACTAATATACACTCACCGGCCACTTTAGTTACACTTTGCTATACCGGGTTGGACCCCCCCCCCCTTTGTCTTCAGAACTGCCTTAATTCTTTGTGGCATGGATTCAACAAGGTGTTGAAAACATTCCTCAGAGGTTTTGGTCCATGTGGACATAATGGCGTCACACAGTTACTGCAGATCCATGATGCGAATCTCCTGTTCCACCACATCCCAAAGGTGCTCTACTGGATTGAGATCTGGGGACTGTGGAGGCTATTGGAGCACAGTGACCTCTTTCACATGTTCAAGAAAGCATTTTGAGATGATTTGAGTTTTGTGACATGGTGCATTATCCTGCTGGAAGTAGCCATCAGAAGATACAGGGGACTGATTCCTGCAATCACTGAGCAGCAAATCAAATCACCTGTGCTGTGCTTCAGATATCTGGAAAACCTGACCTTTTGGGGGTACTTGAGGACCGTGGTTGGGAACCACTGGCCTAGAGTGTCCCTTGAAACGATTTTGCAACTGCTCTTATGCAGCCGGAACAATTAGGAGTCTGCAGCTTTTATATCCACAGAGATATTATGACTTGTGCCAAGTCTACATGTTTGTGTCACCCTAACAGCGGGCAGGCTGAAATATGGCCTTAGGTCTATCAATTTTACTTGTACTTAGCCCAGTTTCATTATATCCTGATTATTTGCCACTCACTGGAGCCCGCTACATTCACTACATGTAGAGAGACATCCATGAGTCGTCTTGTGACGGCCATTTTGAATCGCATTGCTGCACAAGATGATTCTTTGCCCTATCACATGGTAAAGCTGTCATATCACTCCCATCATGCAAGGTATGATACGGATATCCTTCCTATAGGAACTGAGGTCAACCTACTTCCACAGTGAGTGGGCAAAAACAAGGTTTGTGAGGGTCCTGAGGATGGGCAACAACACAAGGTTTAGGAGAGCACTGAGAATGAGCGAGTCGTGACCTGCCCTACAGAGAGTCCCCGCTCAGGTCTCACAAGGGTTTAGCTCAATGGAGCCATTACCGAGAGGACTACTCCATATGTAAATCAGACGCCACCCCCCAGAAAGGGCAGCAAGAGCTGAAGTGCCAAGAAAGTCCACTTCACAGCAACCCCCAATCTTTTTGGCCTTGTAGGGCCTTATCAGGAGGGTATAGCTCAGGGCTGTCAGGCTGACGGCCCCAACTGTTAATACTTCCAATTCCCAGAATTCCTTCAATGCAATAGGTGGCCAGGGAATCATGAAAGCTGTAGTTCAGAAACATCTGGTGGAGAGGGGCAGAGCTTGACAGCCCTGGCACAGCTGACATTCGACTAGGCACTCAATGGATGGAGGACTCTGATGTAGGGATGGAAGAGTCGGCTCTTACCTTTCCATGTGAATTGATGAAGGTGACTTAACTGTAACTGAAGGTGAATATATCGCTTTAATTACAGATTAATACTAAAATGAATACTTTATTCAGAGTCCATGGAATCCATCTAAAAACTCCCAAGGTCAAACACAAATTCACAAATGATGGACAATTATGAGTCCTGTCGGTCACCATGGCAGTCCTTCGACAGCAGCCTGACCCGCAGTCCGTTTGAAGATAAGACACTCTAAAAACATGTTTTGAGTTCATGCCTCGTGTTCCGAGTACCCCCATTACTCATGCCATTTACTCACAGCCAGAGTATGGAGGTGGGGGGGGGGAATCCCAGGCTTAATCCTCCTTAAAAAATAGCCGGATTAAGCTGTTTGAGGCATCCTGACAGGCCCATCGTTTCAGGTGTCAAGGACAGACTAATCAGCTTCATGAGTACCGGCATGGGAATAAGAATACCCATACCATCATCATCATCATCATCTATATGGCACCAACAGTTTTCGCAGCTTTTTACAATAACCAATGGGAACAAGACACAAATAAACAAACATAAAATGGAGACAAGAGGTGTAAAAGCTCATAGGAGTTTACAATCTAGAGGGAGTGAGGTGGAGGAAGACAAACGGAGCTTTAATGGAGCTTTAATGGAAGACAAACGGAGCTTTTATGAATAATATGAAAAAATGTATAATTTAAATCAGTACTGTGTTTTGTTATCATTATTATTACTAATATCATTGTTATAATTATTAATATTTTTTTATTAATAACCAGTTTAATAATTATAACAATGATATTAGTAATAAAAATAATGATATTAAAAAAGTACTGATTTCAATTAATAATATATAACTAAAATAAAATAATAATGATAATATATAATTTAAAAAAAATACCCAGAGCAAGAAATAAACTACCAGTGTGAAAATAGTTAAGGATAAACTGGTTATAAAATGTAAAAAATAATAAACCTAATAATAATTGCAATAATAATATTAATTATAAAGAGAACAATGATAAACCTAATAATTATTTTATAAATATAAAACTAATAATCAATAAGCTATCAGAGTGAAAATAGTTTAATAGTTAAACTGGTTATTAATTAAAAAAATAATCATAATCACAACCATAATAATATTTTTAATATTATTATGAATAATATGAAAAATTAACATTAAATCAAACCTTGATAATAAAGTGATAAAAATTATTATTACTATTATTATCATCATTATTATATTTTATTAACATACTTTTTATCACTTTATTATCAATGTTTTAGAAAATGTTTATTTTTTCATATTATTCATAATATTATTATCCATTGAGTAATTATGAATAAAGCTTTATCACCACTCCCGGCATCATTGGTGCTGGTGATGAATAAAATCCAGCGTATAAGAAAAGAAACAAAACAATTAAACAAGTAAAACAGTTAAAGTTACAAGTAACTACTCTGGATGATGATAAGAATAATAGTGAAAAGAAATATATCAAAAATTGATAATAAATATATAAGCTATCACCTAGTCGTAAAATATGTTGCTCTACTATAGCTTGAATTAAAGGTTCATTCTGGCTGTTTTTAAAGTCTGGCGTAGTAAATGCAGTCTGGTAAAAGAAGCATTTTAGCAACTGAATCTAATTACTTATTTTCTAGCTACACGGAGTCAATCATTCTTCAGCAAATCCTATCTTCCCGGGTCACAGCAGAGGGGTGGGATTTGCTCCTGCTTTTTTTCCCCAGAGTTGAGGACTGGAGGAGAGAGGAGGGGGGGGGGGGTCGTGTTCATCTTACAAATTCAGAAAGTGACGGAGACAAGCAGAAACTGCAGGGCATTCAACTAAAAATATTTTAAAGAGTATTTTTGTAAAATAGTTAGAGAGTCATAAAGCTTTTAATAGATACAGATAAAATAGCAATTAAACGCTAAATGAATTACAACAATATCCATTAAATTATGCTTTGTGTTAAATGCTTTTTTATATTGTGTGTTATATATATATATATATATATACTGTACCCAGGACATACTTGAAAACAAGAGAAATCTCAATGTATCCTTCTTGGTAAAATACTTTGCAAATAAATAAATAAATATATAAAAACCCCTAAAGGCGCTGGGTATTGTCCACAATCTCCTGGATTTACTATACTTACATAAAAGCTTATTGTTAGTAAGTCAGCAAAAAAAAAAAGAGCTTTTCACAAGGCCCTGGACACGTTAAAAAAAAATCACCTAGTGGTTACTGTTACTCCCTTTTTTATTACTTTATTTGTTTTGGTAACCATATGATGTTTGCGTCTTGCTACCTATTGGTTATCACAACGGAGCCTGGATCTCATTTCTGTCACCCTGAGAACTATAAGGAAAGTAGTAGAGAGCACTGCCATGTCCAACGTGTGATAACCCGGCTCTGAGCTCAGGAGCCTTTCACAGAGGAGCTGTGACCTCCAAGATCACACAGGAGCCGTGACCTCCAAAATCACAGGAGGCAGAGGCTTCAGAGGCTGAGAGACTGGTTATCTTTGTGGACTCACAAACTGGGTCGTGGGGGTGGGGGGGGTAAGAATTTATAAAAGGGGAGAAAGAAGACAATTAAGAAATGTCGAAGAGTCCCATCAGAGTGGGATAAATTAAACAGAGAGAGGGTAATACAGATGGATAAATCGATACATTCGATCATATGTGTCTGATCGGTCGTAATATGTGTCCATTTCTGACAGCACTTCCCTCCCCCTCCCAGTCACGTGCGATGTACCCCAAGGCTCGATACTCGGCCCCCTGCTATTCACAATATTCATAAATGATCTGCCCAATGTCTGCAAAGCCTCAACTGTACACATGTACGCAGACGACACTGTAATCTATACCAGCAAACCAAATCTCCCGCAGCTGGAGGCAGTGCTGCAAGAACAATTCACAGAGGTAGAAAAGTGGATCAAAGATAACAAACTTTTTCTAAATACTGACAAAACTGTAACAATGCTCTTTGGAACAAAACCTAAACTACACAAATTGCAAAATCCCCATCTATGTGTCAGGACAAAATCAAATGGCACGCTGACCACCGTCACTGCTCTCAAATATCTAGGTATGTGCGTTGACCCAAATCTATCCTTTGGCCCCCACATCGAAAAACTCTCATCTAAACTTTACCCCAAACTAGGTGCCCTGTACAGAAACAAATCCTGCCTGAGCCCCGCGGTAAGAAAGAAGATTGTACAACAAATGCTTATGCCGGCTATTGATTACGGAGATGTAGTGTATGCAGCCGCCCCGCAAACACACCTTCAGAAACTTACTACATTGTATAACTCATTCTGACGCTTTGCATTACAATGTAACTACGACCACCATTGTGACATAAAGAACTAAACTGACCATTGCTGGAGTCTAGACGCACCCTTCACCTTTCCAACCTGGTGTTTAAGAGCTTTTCTGGGAAGCTACCACCCTACCTGAATAGACTGCTTCCCCCAGCAGTTCCCTCATCCTATTAGCTCTGATCCAGGACCTGCACCTTACTTGCAATACCACAATACAAAAAGACAGTGGCTCGGTCCTCATTTTCCTAGAGAGCACCGCAATTATGGAATAACCTCCCAGATGCCATCGAATCTTCCCCCAGTCTAAAGTCACTTAAGAGATCTCTCTTAATACAGTTACAGGCACTTATATAACGCCAGCATATTCCATAGCACTTTACAATGGGGGAGCACAAACATGTACGTCTCATACATGATAAATAAGGAAAAGACAACCGTGCCCGTAGGCTAGCGTGTCTAGGAGATACAGCACTTTAACCAAGTGCTCAGCCAGAAATCCCGTGAGCGTACAATCTAAGGGACGGGGTAAGTGAAACAAATGGGAGCAGGGGGAAGGTGAAGCTGGTTGCCAGAAAGAATACAGAATGCACCTTTAAACATGTTACATAGTGAGTATGTTTCTTACATATTTATTTTCTGCTAATCTGTATATTTCTATTATTTTTAATGTCTTACATTTATCGCTTTGTATTTCTGTACCTTCTGTGAAAATTCACTGTACTTGAATTCAGGACATACTTGAAAATGAGAGAAATGTCAATGTATCCTTCCTGCTAAAATACTTTATAGATACAAATCGATAGATACATTCAGATATAGATCGATGCAGATAGATATAGATATGCTGTAGATAGAGGGACACATTCAGATATAGATATAGATTAGGGACGTGTAGTGAGGCACTGGCTAGTATCAGAGCCAAATATACACAGGTTACATAGGTTTAGGTTTAGTGCTCCCCAGGATCTGGCTGCTTGGTGCACCCAGGATTTGGCTGCTCTCAGTGCTCCCCAGGATCTGGCTACTCCCAGTGCTCCCAGGATCTGGCTACTCCCAGTGCTCCCCAGCAATACATCCGCTGCTGCAGATATATCTATATATCTGACGTTATCCCTCTATCTATCTCTATATCTCATATGTATCTCTCTATCTACATTTGAATGTATCCCTCCATTTATATCTACTTATGAATGTGTCCCTCCATTTATATCTACTTACAGGGGTGTGGAAATTTAAAAAAAAATCTACTTGTCCAACCGACTAAATAGTAGTCCAATCTACTTGTCCCTCAGGATGATCAACTTGTCCTGATAATTTCAACAAAATAGTGTTTAAATAGAGGTCTTTATTCATAACAGCCTATAGAGGCAGCGTCAGATACATGTGATGAATAAAGACCTTTATTTAAACGCTATTTTGTTGTGTGTATCTATGTATATGTATATATTAGGGATGCAACGATACCACTTTTTTAAGGCAGAGTACGAGTACCGATACTTTTTTCAAGTACTCACCGATACCGAGTACCGATACTTTTATTTTTTGTCATGTGACCACTTTCCAATAAGAACAGACCTCCTAAAAATGCCCCCAGCTCACATGTATATATCCCCCCCGAGATATATGGATATTGCCCCCAGCTCATGGATATTGCCCCAGCACATAGATATTGCCCCAGCACATAGATATTGCCCCCAGCTCATGGATATTGCCCCAGCACATGGCTATTGCCCCAGCACAAGGCTATTGCCCCAGCACAAGGCTATTGGCCCCAGCTCATGGATATTGGCCCAAGCTCATGGATACTGCCCCAGCTCATGGATACTGCCCCAGCACATGGATACTGCCCCAGCACATGGATATTGCCCCAGCACATGGATATTGCCCCAGCTCATGGATATTGCCCCAGCTCATGGATACTGCCCCAGCACATGGATACTGCCCCAGCACATGGATATAGCTCTCATGGATATTGCCCCAGCACATGGATATTGCCCCAGCTCATGGATACTGCCCCAGCTCATGGATACTGCCCCAGCTTATGGATATATGCCCCCAGCTCATGGATACTGCCCCCAGCTCATGGATATTTGCCCCCCACAGCTCATGGATAATGCCCCCAAGCTCTCATGGATATATGTCCCAGCTCATGGATATTTGCCGCCCCAGCTCAGACCTCAGACCAGACATGGGGCGGCTGTTCGAATGCTCTATCGGCATTCGGACAGCCGCCCCTGGAGCTCTCCGGCATACTTACCTTCCCGAGCGGTGCCGACAAAGTCTTCGTGCCTGCGCTCGTTGAAGGACCCCAGCCGCGTTCACGTGGGACTCCCACGTGATCATGGCTGGGGTCCTTCAACGTGCGGAAGCGCGGAAACTTTCCCGGCGTCGCTCAGGAAGGTAAGTATGAGCAGGGTCTGACGTCTCCAAATCACGCACACATGCCGCTAGTGGACGCAGCGCACTCTGTACGTCCGTACTAGCGGTTCTGCGTTCTCGAAAAAATGCGTTAATTTTCCACTTGCGTTGTGCAGCCGGACTTTCTTGTGACCGTACTTCGTATATTGTCCGTCATTGCCCGTCATTTGCTGCTAGTGCGGCCGTGAGTAAGTGCGCCTAAACGCACGTTAAAAATTCACTAGTCTGACCCTAGCCTAAATGGGAGAATTTTTCTGGTTTGGCTATTTTGACCTAGAATTTTCCATTCTCCAGTCATTCTCCTGCTCTTCACCGCTTTCTGAATAACCCTGTCAGGGTTATTCAGAGAAAGGTGGAACTCAGAATGACTGAAGAGAAAATTCTAGGTCAAAATAGCCAAACCAGAAAAATTCTCCCATTTATCTCACTTTCCAAATCGGCTATTTGGTCTAGAATTTTCCATTCTCCAGTCATTCTCCTGCTTTTCACCGCCAAAAAATCAGTAAACTTTTTCTGCGTGTCCGAAAATGTCTCCTTTTTTCATACAGACTGCCGCCCCAAGCAGTTGTTTATGGATAGATTAAAGGAAAAGCATTTACCGTAATTTGAAATGTCATTTTTTGGTTTTTACATATTTCTATACATCCTAGAAATCCGCCACTTCACGAGCAGGTTATGGGGACCTCCTAGGCACGATATTTGAAGGAATTTTTCATTTTTATTTTTAACCCTTATTTCATGGAAAACTCACTGTCCCTTTAAAAAGTTTTTTTAAAACTTTTTTGTCCTTGTTTCCTGTCCCCCAGGGCACTTCCCGGACCCACATACACCTTTTATGGCAAATATCTAGCATATATGCCCTCTTGGAGGGCACTCTAAAAACCGAATTTTCAGCCCCATTGACTTGCATTGAGTTCGAGTTTGGGTTCGGGTTCGAATCCGAACATTTGGAAAGTTTGGGTTCGGCTCCGAACCGAACTCGGGGAGTGTTCGGCTCATCCCTAATAAAAATCAATGCAGAGAGATAGAGGGAAACATGAAGATAAAGATCAATGCAGAGAGACAGAGGGATACATTGATCTCTCTCCCCCTGTCCTTTCAAAAGTCAGTGACTGTTTATCTGGCATCTCCTCCTGGATGGCCTCCCACCACCTAAAGATCAACATGTCAAAGACTGAACTCCTACTTATTCCTCCCTCCAATGCCTCCCCACCTCCTGACTTCTCTATCACAGTGGAGGGTATCACCATCTCCCCATCAAACCAAGTTCGCTGTCTTGGAGTTACACTTGACTCTGCTCTTTCCTTCATCCCCCACATCAAGTCTTACCGCTGTCACCACAAAACAACTCATACACGCCCTGGTAATCTCCCGACTCGACTATTGCAATAATCTCTTATCTGGCCTCCCTCTGTCCCGCCTCTCCCCCCTACAATCCATCCTGAACGCCTCCGCCAGGCTAATTCACCTCACCCGCCGCTCTGTCTCTGCCGCTCCCCTCTGCGAGTCCCTTCACTGGCGAGTCCATCCACTGCAGAATTAAGTTCAAAATCCTTATCCTTACCTACAAAACCCTCACTAACTCAGCTCCCCACTACCTGTCCTCACTAATCACCAAATACACCCCAGCCCGCTCCCTAAGATCAAACAGTGACCTGCGCCTAGCTTCTCCCCGCATCACCTCTTCCCATGATAGACTGCAGGATTTCTCACTCGCAGCCCCCACTCTCTAGAACGCTCTCCCTCGTACTATCAGACTTTCCCCTAACTTCTCTTCCTTCAAACGCTCCCTTAAAACGTTCCTATTTAGGGAAGCCTACCACCCAACTCACTGACGCAACCATCAATCACTCTCACCTTACAGTCCTCTCCTCCTGTTTCCAACCCCAACCCTCCTAGATTGTGAGTTCCTACGGGAATAGGGCCCTCATCTCCTCCTGTACTGTTTGTCAAATGTTGTTCAATGTATTGTAACCCTGTCTATACTGTGCCTATTGTACAGCGCTGCGGAATATGCTGGCGCTTTATAAATAAAGAATAATAATAATAATAATAATAATACATGAAGATAAAGATCAATGCAGAGAGAAAGAGGGATACATGAAGATAAAGATCAATGCAGAGAGATAGAGGGATACATGAAGATAAAGATCAATGCAGAGAGATAGAGGGAAACATGAAGATAAAGATCAATGCAGAGAGATAGAGGAATACATGAAGATCAATGCAGAGAGATAGAGGGAAACATGAAGATAAAGATCAATGCAGAGAGACAGAGGGATACATTGATCTCTCTCCCCCTGTCCTTTCAAAAGTCAGTGACTGTTTATCTGGCATCTCCTCCTGGATGGCCTCCCACCACCTAAAGATCAACATGTCAAAGACTGAACTCCTACTTATTCCTCCCTCCAATGCCTCCCCACCTCCTGACTTCTCTATCACGGTGGAGGGTATCACCATCTCCCCATCAAACCAAGTTCGCTGTCTTGGAGTTACACTTGACTCTGCTCTTTCCTTCATCCCCCACATCAAGTCTTACCGCTGTCACCACAAAACAACTCATACACGCCCTGGTAATCTCCCGACTCGACTATTGCAATAATCTCTTATCTGGCCTCCCTCTGTCCCGCCTCTCCCCCCTACAATCCATCCTGAACGCCTCCGCCAGGCTAATTCACCTCACCCGCCGCTCTGTCTCTGCCGCTCCCCTCTGCGAGTCCCTTCACTGGCTCCCCATCCACTGCAGAATTAAGTTCAAAATCCTTATCCTTACCTACAAAACCCTCACTAACTCAGCGCCCCACTACCTGTCCTCACTAATCACCAAATACACCCCAGCCCGCTCCCTAAGATCAAACAGTGACCTGCGCCTAGCTTCTCCCCGCATCACCTCTTCCCATGATAGACTGCAGGATTTCTCACGCGCAGCCCCCACTCTCTAGAACGCTCTCCCTCGTACTATCAGACTTTCCCCTAACTTCTCTTCCTTCAAACGCTCCCTTAAAACGTTCCTATTTAGGGAAGCCTACCACCCAACTCACTGACGCAACCATCAATCACTCTCACCTTAGGCTAGGGTCAGACTGAGGCAGTGCGAACGCGCGTGCAGGCGCACTTAATCACGGCCGTGCTAGCAGCAGATGCCGGGCAATGACGGCCAATATACGAAGTACGGTCGCACAAAAGTCCGGCTGCGCAACGCAAGTGGAAAATGAACGCATTTTTTCGAGAACGTGAAACCGCAGGTACTGACGTACAGAGTGCGCTGCGTCCGCTAGCGGCGTGTGTGTGTGATTTGGAGACGTCAGACGCTGCTAATGTCCGGCCAACATAACGTCCAGACACAAAAAGTGTTTTATTGATGATCCGTACAAAATCACGGACGAAAATGCGCATAGTATGACCACTATCACGTATTCTGTGAAAAAATGCGTCCATTCGTTCGAACGCACTTTTTCACAGACAACATAAAAATGCGTTCGTCTGACCCTAGCCTTACAGTCCTCTCCTCCTGTTTCCAACCCCAACCCTCCCAGATTGTGAGTTCCTACGGGAATAGGGCCCTCATCTCCTCCTGTACTGTTTGTCAAATGTTGTTCAATGTATTGTAACCCTGTCTATACTGTGCCTATTGTACAGCGCTGCGGAATATGCTGGCGCTTTATAAATAAAGAATAATAATAATAATAATAATAATAATACATGAAGATAAAGATCAATGCAGAGAGAAAGAGGGATACATGAAGATAAAGATCAATGCAGAGAGATAGAGGGATACATGAAGATAAAGATCAATGCAGAGAGATAGAGGAATACATGAAGATCAATGCAGAGAGATAGAGGGATACATGAAGATAAAGATCAATGCAGAGAGATAGAGGGACACATGAAGATAAAGATCAATGCAGAGGGATAGATGGATACGTGAAGATAAAGATCAATGCAGAGAGATAGAGGAATACATGAAGATCAATGCAGAGAGATAGAGGGATACATGAAAATAAAGATCAATGCAGATAGATAGAGGGATACATAAAGATAAAGATCAATGCAGAGAGATAGAGGGATACATGAAGATAAAGATCAATGCAGAGAGATAGAGGGATACATGAAGATAAAGATCAATGCAGAGAGATAGAGGAATACATGAAGATCAATGCAGACAGATAGAGGGATACATGAAGATAAAGATCAATGCGGAGAGATAGAGGGATACATGAAGATAAAGATCAATGCAGATAGATAGAGGGATACATGAAGATAAAGATCAATGCAGAGAGATAGAGGGATACATGAAGATAAAGATCAATGCAGAGAGATAGAGGGATACATGAAGATAAAGATCAATGCGGAGAGATAGAGGGATACATGAAGATAAAGATCAATGCAGAGAGATAGAGGGATACATGAAGATAAAGATCAATGCAGAGAGATAGAGGGATACATGAAGATAAAGATCAATGCAGAGAGATAGAGGGATACATGAAGATAAAGATCAATGCAGAGAGATAGAGGGATACATGAAGATAAAGATCAATGCAGAGAGATAGAGGAATACATGAAGATAAAGATCAATGCAGATAGAGAGGGGTACATGAAAATAAAGATCAATGCAGAGAGACAGAGGGGTACATGAAGATATAAATATCTGCAAACATACACGTAGATAGAAATAGATACAGAGAGGTATAGGCAGGGGGGTACATGCAGATAAAGATCAATGCAGATATAGAGGGGGTACATGCAGATAGTGATGTGTGCAGATATACAATGCGTGCAGATAGCTACAGATAGATATAGCTAGTGGGATAGATGCAGATCGCTATAGAGGGATATATGGACATGGATATAGATAGTTATAGAGGGATATATGCACATGGATATAGATAGTTATAGAAGGATATATGCACATGGGTATAGATAGTTATAGAGGGATATATGCACATGGATATAGATAGTTATAGAGGGATATATGCACATGGATATAGATAGTTATAGAGGGATATATGCACATGGATATAGATAGTTATAGAGGGATATATGCACATGGGTATAGATAGTTATAGAGGGATATATGCACATGGATATAGATAGTTATAGAGGGATATATGCACATGGGTATAGATAGTTATAGAGGGATATATGCACATGGATATAGATAGTTATAGAGGGATATATGCACATGGTATAGATAGTTATAGAGGGATATATGCACATGGATATAGATAGTTATAGAGGGATATATGCACATGGGTATAGATAGTTATAGAGGGATATATGCACATGGGTATAGATAGTTATAGAGGGATATATGCACATGGGTATAGATAGTTATAGAGGGATATATGCACATGGGTATAGATAGTTATAGAGGGATATATGCACATGGATATAGATAGTTATAGAGGGATATATGCACATGGATATAGATAGTTATAGAGGGATATATGCACATGGATATAGATAGTTATAGAGGATATATGCACATGGTATAGATAGTTATAGAGGGATATATGCACATGGGTATAGATAGTTATAGAGGATATATGCACATGGATATAGATAGTTATAGAGGGATATATGCACATGGATATAGATAGTTATAGAAGGATATATGCACATGGATATAGATAGTTATAGAGGGATATATGCACATGGATATATACAGTTATAGAGGGATATATGCACATGGATATATACAGTTATAGAGGGATATATTCGCAATGGTATAGATAGTTATAGAGGGATAGATTCAGATAGCTATATAGAGATAAATCGATATAAAGATGGATCTATAGATAATTCCATTAGTGAGTTATAATTTTATATCGTTAAGGTATCTATAGAGACAAATTCAAAGTTTAAAGGGATACAAAGTACAATGTGCTGCTAATAAAAACATTTCAGATCAGCGCGAGGCATTCTTAGACTTTCTTCCCGAGACTGAAAACCTCATTTGGGATCTTATTCATTTATAGGGAAAAAAAACAAAAAACTGAGGCTTAAAACTGAATGGATTTCCATAAGGCTCGAAAACAGGTGTTATTGAAGGAGAACGGCATCTGGTCTCAGCTCATACTTCAAATGCAACTTTAATCAGAACTTTCATCTGTCACAGAGTCTCTACTCACAAATGGGAAAAAATAATCCCCCTGCACCCGCCCAAAAAATCCATTAACCCTTACAGCTGTAGAGGATACAGATAAATAGAGGGAACGGTAGAATAATATAGGGATGGATAGACCGACAGATACAGACTGACAGATACAGACAGACAGATACAGACAGACAGATACAGACAGACAGATGCAGACTGACAGATACAGACAGATACAGACAGATACAGACTGACAGACACAGACAGACACAGACAGACACAGACAGATACAGACAGACAGATACAGACAGACAGATACAGACAGATACAGTCAGACACAGACAGACAGATACAGGACAGACAGATACAGACAGACAGATACAGACAGACAGATACAGACAGATACAGACACAGACAGACACAGACAGACAGACACAGACTGACAGATACAGACAGATACAGACAGATACAGACAGACAGATACAGACAGACAGACAGACAGACAGACAGACACAGACTGACAGATACAGACAGACAGACACAGACAGACAGATAGACACAGACAGACACAGACAGACACAGACTGACAGATACAGACAGACAGATACAGACTGACAGATACAGACAGACACAGACAGAAAGATACAGACAGATACAGACAGATACAGACAGACAGATACAGACTGACAGATACAGACTGACAGATACAGACAGACAGATACAGACAGACAGACACAGACTGACAGATACAGACAGACAGACACAGACAGACAGATAGACACAGACACAGACAGACACAGATTGACAGATACAGACAGACAGATACAGACTGACAGATACAGACAGACACAGACAGAAAGATACAGACAGATACAGACAGATACAGACAGACAGATACAGACTGACAGATACAGACAGACAGATACAGACAGACAGATACAGACAGACAGATACAGACACCTACAAGGGTCTTGATATATAAAATACGTTTGAGAACGCAGATTTCTGATATTAATGTTTAAATATAATAAGCTGCGTTCGAGCCAATCCTTATGATAATTGTAATAATAATAGAATATTTCTGGTGACTTATTAAGGGAATATATGATTGATACCTTATAAAAGCAGTTCATTGCTTTGGGACAAAAGGAAACTCTGTTCCTGCTGGAAAAATAGCAGAGGAACTGCGTTCCCAAAAGTTCCTGCTCGACTTCACCCCTGAATAGATCTATTCCAGAGAGAATGAAGATAGCTAGATATAGATAGAGGGACTGAGATATATATATATATATATATAAATATAGACAACGCTTTAAAACAGTGTTTCCCAAACCTGTCCTCAGGACCCTCAGCCAGGCCAGGTTTTAAGGATCACCTTGGGGAAATGCAGACTGAATCCTGCAATCAATGAGCAGCAAATCATATCCCCTGTGCTGTGCTTCACATATCCTGCAAACCTGGCCTGTTCGTGGGTCCTGACTGAGGACAGGTTTGGGAAACACTGCTATAGTTAGATGGACTATATATATATCAGAGTTTATAATTTAAGTTTAATAAACTAAGGAAGAACTCAATACATTTTGTGGATCAATAAAAGTCTGTGAAAGCGCATTATTAATTTTATAACTAGGGATGCACCGATACCAGTACTAGCATCAGTATCGGTGTCGATACCGTCATTTGCACAAGTACATGGTACTCATCGATTGAGGTATCGGGGCATTTGCATAACGGAAGCCAACGTTGGGCCAACTTGCCAGTATCCGAGGCGCTGGGGCTGCTAGCGATATGCATTAAAAGCATTCCGCTAGCATTCCGCTCCAGCTAGCAGCGTGGTCCTTCACGTGGCCACCGGCTTCTATAGGCTTTGACGTGGCCTCCAGCCGTGATCATGCAGGGATCGAAAGATCTCGTTACAGCCTATACAAGCCGGCGGCCGCTTGGAGGACCACGCTGCCAGCAGGAGTAAAATGCTAGCGGAATGCTGTGAACAGGGCCAGATTTATAACTAGGCTGAGTGGGCATGTGCCTACAGGCGCCTGCCACAAGGGGGCGCCAGGCTCTGTAAAAAATATATATACATTTTTTAGGGTTGCACCGATACCGATACTAGTATCGGTATCGGGCCGATACTGGGTACTGCAGGAGTACTTGGTACTCGTGCAGTACCCCCCGATATTTTTCCCGATACCGGAAGCCAGCATTGTGCCGGCTTGCCGGCATCAGAGGGGCTGGGACGGCTGTCCGAATGCTCTATCGGCATTCGGACAGGCCCTGCAGCTGCTCTCCTCACTGTGTTTATACTTACCTTCCTGGGCGACGCCGGGAAAGTCTCCGCGTGCGCGCTCGTTGGAAGGCCCCTAGCCGCGACCACGTGGGACCATGTGATCGTGGCTGGGGTCCTTCCAACGAGCGCACGCGCAGAAACTTTCCCGGCATCGCCCAGGAAGATAAGTATAAACACAGTGAGCAGCTGCAGGGCCTGTCCGAATGCCGATAGGCCCTGCAGCTGCTCTCCGCGATGATACTTGCCTTCCCGCGTGCGTTCGTTGGAAGGACCCCAGCCGCGATCACATGGTCCCACGTGGTCGCGGCTGGGGGCCTTCCAACGAGCGCGCGCGCGAAGACTTTCCCGGCGTCGCCCAGGAAGGTAAGTATGAATGCGGTGGGGGGTATCCGTGAGCTGGGGCAAATCCATGTGTGAACTGGGGCATATCCATGAGCTGGGGCAAATCCATGTGTGAGCTGGGGCAGTATATCCATGAGCTGGGGGGCATATCCATGAGCTGGGGGGCATATCCATGAGCTGGGGGCATATCCATGAGCTGGGGGGCATATCCATGAGCTGGGGCAAATCCATGTGTGAGCGGGGCATATCCATGAGCTGGGGCAAATCCATGTGTGAGCTGGGGGCATATCCATGAGCTGGGGCATATCCATGAGCTGGGGCAAATCCATGTGTGAGCTGGGGCATATCCATGAGTTGGGGCAAATCCATGTGTGAGCTGGGGCATATCCATGAGTGAGCTGGGGCATATCCATGTGTGAGCTGGGGCATATCCATGTGTGAGCTGGGGCAAATTCATGAGCTGGGGCAAATCCATGTGTGAGCTGTGGCAAATCCATGAGCTGGGGCATATCCATGAGCTGGGGCATATCCATGAGTGAGCTGGGGCATATCCATGTGTGAGCTGGGGCGAATCCATGTGTGAGCTGGGGCAAATCCATGTGTGAGCTGGGGCGAATCCATGTGTGAGCTGGGGCATATCCATGTGTGAGCTGGGGCATATCCATGTGTGAGCTGGGGGCAGTATCCATGAGCTGGGGGCATATCCATGAGCTGGGGGATATATACATGTGAGCTGGGGGCATTTTTATATGGTCTGTTCTTATTGGAAAGCGTCACATGACATTAAAGAAAAGTATCGGTACTCGGTATTGGTGAGTACTTTTAAAAAGTATCGGTACTCGGTCTTAAAAAAGTGGTATCGGTGCATCCCTAATTTTTTACAATCTACAATCATTTAGGCCAATGTATCTCTGGAGCCCTAAGGGCTAGAGGGACATATGAGGAATCATTGGAAAGGCCAGCGTATGACCTTTCCAGTGATACCAAATATAACCAGGTTAGATTTATGGAAAAATAAAATAAATAAAATATTATTTCTCTTTTTTTTTCTCTAACGCAGCGCTATTATTCAGTTTACAATTTTAAAGTGCATAGTGATGCTGCGCAAACTCACCTTTTCATTTTCCACACTGCCAACAAGGGTGGAGCTGATGATGCAACGTATTGTTTCATCAACAACATAGACTGTGGCACTGCAGTGAGGAGAGACAGAGGGTTTTTGGAATCCTGCTTTTCTGAATTGTACACCGCACAAAGGTAAGTGAGGTGTCATTGGAAAGGTCAGAGTCTGGTCTTTACAATGATACCAAACATGAGCATGTAATGTGTAAAAATATAAATTGAAAAAGAGCAAAAATGCAAAATTCGCTTTTTTCTCTGTTCAACGGCAGAGGCAATATATGCATTTACATATAAAACAAATGCCGCTGCACTAACTCAACTAAGACAACAGATTCTGCCCCTTTCGATTTGACGCAGAGAGAAACTGGTTTTCAGTTTCTTAAAATGTTTCTTTTTATTTTTTTAGTTTGTCCCACAACAAAAATTGAAAAAGTCATTTTGGCATGGTTTTGTGTGTTTGTGGGGGTGGGGGTGGTGGCGCTCCACATTTCTGTGCCTACAGGCTCTTGAGACGCAAATCGAGCCCTGGCTGTGACTGCATTCTGATAGCAGCAGTCTCTGAGTGAGGTCTGGGATCTGAGTGGTATACATGCATCTGGGGTCTTAACAGATATACATGTATCTGGAGTATTAGTGGGTATACATATTTCTGGGGTCTTAGTCAGGGCCGGTGCAAGCATTTTTGTCTAGTCAGGCGAAGGTGCGTTTTGGTGCCCCCCCATCCGTGTCATGTCAAGCCAATCAGGATAGAGGTGCCATAATAATCTCTATATATGCACACATACATATATACACACTCTAGTGTCGCACCGATACCACTTTAAGACCGAGTACAAGTACCAATACGTTTTTTCAGGTATTCACCAATATCATGCCCACTCAGATACATATATACAGACCAGAACATGTCCAGATAAATATATATATACACACAGAGACCTCAGACCAGAACATGTCCAGATATATATATATATTGCCCCCAGCTCACATGGATATATTTGCCCCAGCTCACAAGGGTATATATATTGCCCCCAGCTCACATGGATATATATATATATAGCCCCAGCTCACAAGGGTATATTTGCCCCCAGCTCACATATGGGTATATTTGCCCCCATCTCACATATGGGTATATTTACCACAGCTCACACATGGGTATATTTGTCCCAGAGCTCACACATGGGTATATTTGCCCCAGCTCACATATGGATATATTTGCCCCAACTCACATATGGGTATATTTGCCCCAACTCACATATGGGTATATTTGTCCCAGCTCACACATGGGTATATTTGCCCCCTGCTCACATATGGGTATATTTGCCCCCAGAGCTCACACATGGATATATTTGCCCCCAGAGCTCACACATGGATATAATTTGCCCCCAGAGCTCACACATGGATATATTTGCCCCCAGAGCTCACACATGGGTAAATTTGCCCCCAGCTCACATCATTCTTCCCCTCAATTAATTTCACCCCCTCAATTCATTCTCCCCCTCAATTCCTCCACCCCTTCAATTCATTCTCCCCTTTAATTCATTTCATACCCCTGCTCACACGCGCACATCACCCCTGATCACACATCACCCTGATCACACATCACCCCTGCTCACACACACACACACACATCACCCCTGCTCACACGCGCACATCACCCCTGATCAGACATCACCCCTGCTCACACACATCACCCCTGCTCACACACATCACCCCTGCTCACACACACACACATCACCCCTGCTCACACACATCACCCCTGCTCACACACATCACCCTGCTCACACGCACACATCACCCCTGCTCACACACACACATCACCCCTGCTCACACATCACCCCTGCTCACACGCACACATCACCCCTGCTCACACGCGCACATCACCCCTGCTCACACACATCACCCCTGCTCACACAATCACCCCTGCTCACACACCCACATCACCCCTGCTCATACACACACACATCACCCCTGCTCACACACATCACCCCTGCTCACACACATCACCCCTGCTCACACACATCCCCCTGCTCACACGCACACATCACACCCTGCTCACACACACACATCACCCCTGCTCACACATCACCCCTGCTCACACGCACACATCACCCCTGCTCACACGCGCAACATCACCCCTGCTCACACACATCACCCCTGCTCACACATCACCCCTGCTCACACACACACACACATCACCCCTGCTCACACACATCACCCCTGCTCACACACACACACATCACCCCTGCTCACACACATCACCCCTGCTCACACACATCACCCCTGCTCACACATCACCCCTGCTCACACACACATCACCCCTGCTCACACACACACACATCACCCCTGCTCACACAAACAAACATCACCCCTGCTCACACAAATAAACATCACCCCTGCTCACACACATCACCCCTGCTCACACACACATACATCACCCCTGCACACACACACATACATCACCCCTGCACACACACACCCACCCCCCATACTCACACCACCCACCCATACTCACACCCACCTCCCCATGCTCACACCCACCTCCCCATGCTCACACACACCTCCCCATGCTCACACACACCTCCACATGCTCACACACACCTCCACATGCTCACACACACCCAATGCTCTCATTCACCCGCTCACACACACAGACACACACTCCATGCTTACACACCCACCTCCCCATGCTCACCCCCATACTCACACCCCCTGCTTGCTACTTACCCTAGGATTCAAATCCCTGGCTGCCTCCATGGTTACAGCTCAGCTGGTCTCTCTCCACTCCCCCCACCCTGCACCTGCTGGACACTTCCTGCACAGGAGCAGGGGAGGGAGGCTCTGCTAGCTGCTGTGAGGAGGAAGGGGGTGGATGGGCGGGGCCAGCATCTTCCCATGTGAGCTGTGGTCTGGCAGCCTCGTCTTCCTCCTCCTCTGCACCCCCCCCCCCGCAGGGCCTTTACTTCCGGTGCAGCGTGTGGGAGTGGGATCCCACACGCTGCCGAGTAAATGGGAAACCTTGTGCCCGATTCTGGCAAGGCCTCCGCTCGCTGGGTGGTCCAGATTTTTCCGCCCCTCAACTGGCAGAAAGCCAGAATAGTAAGGCAGCCGCCTGTGCTGCCTTACACTAGCGCCGGCCCTGGTCTTAGTGGGTATACATGTATCTGAGGTCTGAGTGGGTATACATGTATCTGGAGTCTGTGTGTGTGTGGTCAGGGTGTGAGCAGGCTGTGCAGGGGGTTAAATGGGGTGTCTGGCCATACATTTCAATATTAACATAAACTGGACAGGCTTTCAGCAAAATTCCTAAATCATTTATTGGAAAGCGTCACGTGACATTAAAAATATTGGTACTCGGTATCGGTATGTACTTGTAAAAAAGTATCGGTACTTGGTCTTTAAAAGTTAGTATCGGTGCATCCCTAGTTATAACTATAATCCCTCGCAGCTTTATTTTTTTTTTCTTACTAAAAATAGAAAACCAGTAAGATGGATGTGGATAGACAATATCAAATTCTTAACGGGGTCCCCCCTTAAAGACATGTAGGGGCAGCAGCGCTAATGTTGATTTGTGTGAATCGAAAAAATACTTTCCAAAAAAAAAATCCGCTGATATGTTCCAATAATTATCTGCTTGAGCGACGCTCAATTGTGTGCCTGCGATGTTTTCAAAACCCGAACATTTGTGTTTAAGGATCGCACACAATGCGGTGACTGGGGTGCATTGTGTGAAACTGATCGCCCATATCATCCCTTTAATGCGAACGCACAGCTGAATTCCTCAAGGAGAAAGACGGGGGTTTTTTTGCATTTTGGAGCTGAAAGACTCACGAATCACTTCATTTAGAGCACAAAAAAATTAGCTTATTTTGTTTTGGGCTATTTTTTGCCTTCTGGCACTTAGAAGAATGGTTGTCAGAAAAGATGCAGATTATATTTCATTTTTTGTAGATTTTATGACCCAACCTCTAAAAAAAAACAAGAAAAAAACAACCTAACAAAAAAACACATAGGCAGTCATAAAGGTGTGTGATGAGTAAAGGTATATCGATGACATATTTTCTAATTATTTTGTACCTTGACCAAAGATATTTCTTTCTGTATTATTAGTCTACGAAAATTGGAAGGCTCGTGGGGACCAAAGAAGCAAGCTTGTCTTTGGAAGAACTGGTGCATCAACCAATTAAGCTATCAACACTAGCTGTCACAAATTCCTTTCACTATATAAAAAAGTTAAAAACTATAATTTGCAAAAATAACTTCATTTTGCATTATAATGCAAAAAATATTTTTTTTCCAATATAATAACTTACATTTTATGAATATTAACAAAGTTTGTAGCACAGATACAAATATACTTAATTAGTTCAATATCAGTATTTGTAAAAAAAATTAGGCCAAATTATTAAATATTTCTCAAATATTTTTCTTTTTGAGGAGTCCTTGTTATTCTATTTTTAAGTAATATATATATAGCTTTTTGATGTGTCCCCTTTATCCTATTTTTTAAAAATATATAAACATTTTTAATTGCTTTTTGATGTGTCTTCTTTATCCTATTTTTTAAAAATATATAAACATTTTAAATTGCTTTTTGATGTGTCCTCTTCATCCTATTTTTTAAATAATTTTCTTTAATTGCTTTTTGATGTGTCCTCTTTTTTTAAATAATGTATTTTTTAATAGTGTTTTTGATATGTCCACTTTTTTTATTTTTTTATTTTCTCAGGACCTGCATTGTAAAAAAATAAATTAGAAAAAAATCCAATTCCAATCAGAAAAAAAAAAGTACTGACCCTGATGCAAACCAAATTCTAAAGCTTTTTTCAAGTCACATAAATCACAGAATTTTCAAAAAAATAACAATAAAATCCCTACCATTTTTAAATGAATGACACAATGTGGAAACGAAGAGGAAAAAGGGCAAAAACAATACAGCTATTCAACAGAGATGCAATACCTTTCCAAACAATTGGGCGAGAAAATGGAAACCCATATATTCTGCTTAATAAATTCGACAGCTCCACAAATCTACGCAATTTCTCACGGCCTCTATTTTCTTAAAAAAAACAGATTGCATCCAGAAAATATTGTATACATGATAAATTAAATTATACTTACAGCCATTTAATGCCTTGGCATATCCTCGAGTGCAGAATGATGGTAAAAAAAGCCCCGATCAGAAAATAAACCTTCATTTTCAAGAACTGCAAAACGGCCGATACGTCGACGATATACTTTCTGATAGAAGTAATTTCCAGAATTTTTTAGTCCTCTTAGGATTTCTGTTTGGATTGGGAGACCTGCCAAACGAAAAAAAAAAGAGATAAAACAAATGCAAAACACATTTATAAAAGCAATATATTACTGTGACCGCAGGAGCTGGAGAACAGCAACAGGCGTGAGCTCATTCCTCCGGCATACAGAGAGTTAATCATTTTCAGTGTGTGGTTTTTTTTAATTATTTTTAATTTTTGATCAACAAAAAAAAAACTCAAACTCACTTTGATATTTATTTTCCTGGCAATGAGATTTTATATAATTTGTATTTTATCTTACTTTCTATATTATTATTATTATTATTATTATTAAACAACATAAAAAAACTCAAACTCACTTTGATATTTATTTTCCTGGCTCTGAGATTTTATATAATTTGTATTTTATTTTACTTTCTATATTACTATTATTTTTATTATAATATATTTTTGAACAACATAAAAAAACTCAAACTCACTTTGATATTTATTTTCCTGGCTCTGAGATTTTATATAATTTGTATTTTAGTTTACTTTCTATATTACTATTATTTTTATTATAATATATTTTTGAACAACATAAAAAAACTCAAACTCACTTTGATATTTATTTTCCTGGCTCTGAGATTTATTTTTTTTTATTTGTATTTTATTTTTGCTTTCTATATTATTATAATTTATTTTCCTGGCTCTGATATTTTATATAATTTTTTATTTGTATTTTATTTTTTTGTTTTCTAGAAGGACAAGAACCGACGTATGGCTTGAATTATTTCTCTGATTGTGTGTATTTTTTTCTTTTTTTTTTTCTTCCTATTTTCTGTCCCCGCCCCCTTTTCTCTTTTTTGTTTTAACCCTCTACATATGGTAAGATTCAAATGTCTGTTTATTTTCACTCTATATAGCTTTACATGGCGGAGAATTGAAAAACCTAAATTTAAAAGAGACCCCCCCCCCTCCTGCTCCTGAATCCCACTCCCCTACGTTAAGACTGATGGGTTGAGACGGAGGCTCAGAGAACACGGGGATCTCACGGAAAGAAAAGCGTTGGGAATGCCCTCGCCCTACAGGGCCTGACAGCTGCCTTATCCAGTAATAAGGAATGTACCATTAGCTTTATTCTCACCTCATTAACTTTCTCTCTCCCATACACAAACACATGGCGATGAAGAAATGAAATCCCACAAAGTGCGTCTAGACCCACGTGAATAGATTTATTTATTTTTTCTCCTACATCACAGCATACGGAAACCTCAGAGATGTCTTGTGGTTAAGCATTTAATTACCAACAAGGAAAACCGTGAGCTGTGATTGGTTCTTAATGAGCACGTTTTTCATTTTTCTTAAATAAAATGTATTAATATTTATATATTTATTTTACTTACTTTTAAAAAACATTTGGCCTCAATTTGAGCAGCTGATTGACAGATAATGGACCAGATGCCAAAGAAGCAATGATGTTTCATAGCCCTTTCAATTACAGTTATAAGTATTTATAAAGCGCTAACAAGTTCTGCAGCGCTGTACTATTTCACTACCAAACTCTTGTTTTAATATTGAAATATTTATGTGAAACATAAAATGCATACTTAAACATTCAAATATGGGCAGAGGCGTACTTAGGGTATTCAGCACCCGGGGCAGATGCTCCCTTTTGCACCCCCCCAAGAGCAAAAGAGCAGTTTAATGAACCACCTCAACAAGGTAAAAGAATTTAAATTTTATGCAAAATACAAATGCGTCCGGACCAAGAAATTGTGCTGTCTGGATCCAAGAATGAAATTCTGCCACCCCCCCTAAAAGAAAATTACACCCACGCATTTCACGGAGCTCCTAGAGCTATAAAACTCACATCTGGGGCGGTGTGTTTGAGCGTATCACAGAGCACCACAGCAATAAAACTCACAGCAATGTGCGGTGTGTAGTAGCGTATCACAGAGCTCCACAGCAGTAAAACTAACAGTAATGTGCGTTGTGTATTAGCATATCACAGAGTTCCACAGCAATAAAACTCACAGTAATGTGCGGTGTGTAGTAGTGTACCACAGAGCTCCACAGCAGTAAAACTAACAGTAATGTGCAGTGTGTATGAGTGTATCACAGAGCTCCACAGCAATAAAACTCACAGTAATTTGCAGTGTGTGGATGTGAGCGCGTTTTATTGCTGTGCAGCGCTGTGATATGCTCATACACACCGCACATCAATGTATCACAGAGTAGCACAGCAATAAAACACTTTCATAGAGGATTCAGTCGCTTACATCAAACAGCAGTCTCTTTCACACAGCACACACAGATATTCACGCTGCACACTCACTGACACTGCACCTACAAGGGTCACACGCAACATTGCACACACTGACACTGCACACAAAACACACACACTGCAACTACAAGGGAATCACATCCCCAACATTACACATATTCAGACACCACACACAAAACACCCTCACACCACAGCTACACATGTATCACCCCCCTGACACTGCTCCCATTGACACTGCACACAAACATCCTCACAATGCACCTACACGTGTAACACACCCCCTGACACTGCACCAACAAATGGATCACACCCCCTGACACTGCACAAAGACACTGCACACAAAACATTCTCACACTGCACCTACACATGTATCACCCCCCTGACACTACAAACTCCCACAAAACACTACAGTTACTGCACTCTCACAACATCCCCACACACAGGCACACTTACCCATCAATGCCTCCTCCTGCAGCCCTGCTCACCTCACTCCTCACCTTTCCTCCTCCAGCGCAGGTACAGGAAGTGCAGGAGGATGGGGAGGAGTCAAGGAGACAGACTGTCTGCCTGGCAGCCGGAGGCAGATGCTTTGTGGCTTGTGCGTCATGGAAGTACAGACCGCATTGCTGCATGCACAGGCCAGCCCTGAAGGGTGACAGTCGGCTAGATGCACCCCTGCCCAACTGTCACCCGGGGCGGCCTGCCCCCCTTATTACGCCACTGAATATGTGGTAAAATAATAATTATGCATCAATATTGTTATTCTGACATAGTTAAACGAATGAAAGAATGTAAAATTTGTTAATTTTACACATTTTATTTGTTTATCTTTTACAGAAATATTACTGGGTTGAAAGGTTCTAAACCAGGGATCTCAAACTGTGGCACCACAGATGTTTATGAACTACAACTCCCATGATTCTCTGACTATTTATGGAATTCAAAGAATTCTGGGAATTGCAGGCAATAAACATCTGGGGGGGGGGACAGAGTTTGAGGTCCCTGTTCTAAACTCTAGATGTTGTCTCCTATTTTCCAGAATGTCGCACCAATATTGAAAATATGCCTAGTTTTAATTGATTATTTCCAGAAATATTGCTGAGATATAACGTTGCAGATACTTGATGGCGTCCCTCATCTCACACAATGTCACACGGGGTCTGCATTATCAGCAAAAAGGCAGAAATGGCCTTTGTGTCAGTAAATGTTCTGCAGACAGATAATAAAATGGTGAGATCTCCTGCTTATGGGGATTTGTAGTGATCAGACTGAAATTATTAGCAATGTAATATCTGTATATGCTGCATAATGCCTGTGTATGACAATTACAGCTTCACCTTGTATCTGCTATATCATGCCTGTGTATGGCAATTACAGCAACACCTTGTATCTGTATGTGCTGCATAATGCCTGTGTATGGCAATTACAGCAACACCTTGTATCTGTATGTGCTGCATAATGCCTGTGTATGGCAATTACAGCAACACCTTGTATCTGTATGTGCTGCATAATGCCTGTGTATGGCAATTACAGCAACACCTTGTATCATTCTGTATGTGCTGCATAAAGCCTGTGTATGGCAATTACAGCAACACCTTGTATCTGTATGTGGCGCATAATGCCTGTGTATGGCAATTACAGCAACACCTTGTGTCTGTATTGTCGCCGCATAATGCCTGTGTATGGCAATTACAGTTTCACCTTGTATCTGCTGTATCATGCCTGTGTATGGCAATTATTACAGCAACACCTTGTATCTGTATGTGCTGCATAATGCCTGTGTATGGCAATTACAGCAACACCTTGTATCTGTATGTGCTGCATAATGCCTGTGTATGGCAATTACAGCAACACCTTGTATCTGTATGTGCTGCATAATGCCTGGCAATTACAGCAACACCTTGTATCTGTATGTGCTGCATAATGCCTGTGTATGGAAATTACAGCAACACCTTGTATCTGTATGTGCTGCATAATGCCTGTGTATGGCAATTACAGCAACACCTTGTATCTGTATGTGCTGCATAATGCCTGTGTACGGCAATTACAGCAACACCTTGTATCTGTACTGTACAGGGATTTTCACTCATTATAACCCCTTGACCCCACAGCTCTCCCTGTATTCTGTCCTCTACGTGGCTGCTGGAATGCAGCAGTAACGTTTGTTGAGCTTTTTGTTACAGTGAGGGTGAGAGCTACTCTTTGTAGCTTCATTATAGTATCACAGTAACAGACTTGAGGTCTCTGAGAATTTAGTTTCTCCCCATCGCCAATCCTACCAAAGTTCTGCTGAGCCTGGGCATCACATGCAAAAAAATCTATTTTTTTCAACGTTTTTCAGCACAAAACAATGTCTGTGCATTTTTTTTTACTGAGAAAGGGTTAAATAACCAAAGTGAATTATTATATGACTGAGAAATCTTTCTTCCTTCACACAACTTGAAGTTGCAGAATAGAAGACATGAGGATGACTCAAAAAAAAATGATTCAATTAATGGTATTATGCAAAACCCAGATACAGGCTGGAATGGGTTAAAAATATAACTATGTAAATTCTAATACACTCCATACTAATAAAAAAATAAAATATCAAAACTTATTAGCACAGGAAAGCTACTCTGATCTCTTAAATAAAAAATTTGATAAAGATGTCCAGTCTGTGGCAGTTGATGCTGTATCATGGGATACTGTTGGCTGCTGCAGCAGGCGGCTGAGCAACTGCTGACACTTCAGTATATTCAGGAATGCAAATATAGATTTTGTATGAACATCTTCAACACACCTTGGATGTTTATGCACAACATAACAACACAACACATAAAATGAGGAAAGTGTGCAGCAAAATATAAGTGGGAACACCCCAAGCCTTCATCAACTTGCTCCCTAGATGCAATATACCTCTAATAGCACATATATCACTATATAAAGCCCGGTGTTACCTGTAACTGTCACCACTGATCGTTTGGCAAAGGTTTGCTACAAACTCACACACCTAGGGAATGATATAAATCTTCGAAGATTGCGAGAGCAACTGTGCATATCAAGACCTTGGGGCATTTATAAAACCTGCTCCATCTAAGGCTATTTTAGACATGCTCAGTTAGTTCCCAGACAGGCTATGTGATGTCATCAATTCACTTTGCATTGGGACAGATAAGGAATGCTGTCCCAAGAAAAAAAAAAGGGCAGGCACTTTGTCTTCACTTTTCACAAGCTACAGAGGATGATAAAATAAGAAAATAAAGGGTGGTGAAGTGTGTACTGGGAGGACTGACACTTTGTCACTGGTTCATCCATAGGATTGGATTAGATTGCATTGTATTTGGTAGCACAAGCATGTTTAAATCCTTATATCTGCATATTTAACAACAGTCCTGGTTTTCCAGGGACGGTTCTGGGTTTGTGCACAGTGTACTTTGGGTTACTTGTCCCAAGGCTCCATCCTGGATATGAGCGGTGCAGTGGATGAGTTTGTGCATTTCGGAGCCATTCGGCTATTCAAAATATACTGGTGAATTGCCAGTGAAATACAGTGATCTTCGGCAGCAGTGAAATCCCCATAGAGAAGCAATGGTTAACCTATTTAGAGAACACCGAACAGCAGAGAAAAGTCAGTAAAATGCCCTGATGTTCAGTGTTTTTATTCGGCAGGTTCAGGCGAATCCCATAGGTTTCAACGTAAAAAAATATTCCTGTTATTTAAAATACTGTAGTTATTAAACGGTTTATTCTTTTAATCTGCAGCAAAAAGTCTTGGTTTATTTTTTTAGGAAAAAGTTGTGTCATTTTTTTTTAAATAGTGTTTTTTTATGTAACAGACCATTTTATTATTATTCATAAGAGCTTATAAATTAATTCCAGGCATTTTCGTGCAGTTGGTATTTTGCAAACAGCTTTCTGGCCCACCACCCAACTGGCCGATCTCCTTTATTGGCTGCCTAAACTCAAGCAAGTCCTCCTGCAGCCAATGAGGCTGAACGGTCCTCTGGGAATGGAGGTGGGCTGGTGGAGGGCCAGAAGTCCACGAGACACGCTATGCTGCCCTGCGGCGTCTAAGCCTGCATGCCGCCAAGGACGGGACGTGGCATTTAGGGGTTAAACAAACAAAAACACATATCCTGAAGGTATCGCTACTGGATAAAGAAACATTGCACTTCTTTTTTTAGGAGGACGGGTCACAACTTCTCCTTAATTTAGCACCTAATGTTGTTTTTTTTTCTACGTTCCTTGTGATGATTTCACAGGCCAATCATAATATTTAGGCCCATGGAGCAAAGTTGTAAAGGAACAAAGAAAAAGAACATTTCAGTGTTGGATGTTGTCCAAGTCGGTTATTTTGTCGGGCTTGAAGGAGGGGGGGTCTAGTTATGAGTTTTGATAAGTATTCCCTTAAGAACGTCCATTGCACATTGTGAGCGATTTCTATCTAAACTGACATTTGACACATTGCATCATATTACAGCCCCGCGACAGGCAGGCTAACCCAAAACAGACCAAGTGGCACGTTACATTTCTGAGTATGACGCGTTCCTGCTATTCGTCTTCATCTGACTCTTAATAATGTGGGTTATTCGCAATACGCACAACAAATGTACTCTTTTTGGCATGTAACCCTTCACGTGTTTCGGCAGGAGAGAGTTTTAGACAGTCAAGGTAATATTACCATATTCATGCAGCAGAGTGAAGCCTACATCTTCAAGAGCAAGTTGGGTGACGACGTGAAGAGCCGTTCCGAGTTTTCACCATTGACTTTCCAGTAGACAAAAAATTTGGTTGGGCTCAGCTGATTCCGGATGCCTCGGCTTCCTTCCTGGTATTGGCTATTTTTTCCAGTCATCCAAATCGATGTGATTATATTTGGATCTAGGCCAAAAACATTCGGCTCAATTCAGCAATATGTTACTTGGCTGTGTTTCGCTTCATCAAGCAGGCGATTCAGAAATTCAGATGCTTCTCAGGTCCTGAATTGCCAATATTTGGCCAAATATCAAATTCAGTCCAAAATGAATCGCACAAATCTACTGTCCAAGCCGTCCCCTAAAAATGCGAGAACTAATGGTCCAATTTTACAGTAATTGTAGAAAAACAGGAAGGACACTCGAGAAACTCTACTGACCGATATACTGATCGTGAAGAACTAGCAACGTTTTAGCCCCTGTAGAGCCTGTCTCAAGCTTGAACCTTATGTCTTTTCTCAGACCAGGTTCGTGGTGGCACATGGTTCTTTGACCTCTACAGCCGTGAAGTGATTTCACCCCACTATTCTATATTTTGAACCAATGTAGCACTAGACGCATCTACAACGTCATGTCTAAGATCTTTGACAATGATGAATTAGCAGCCAAAATGTTGCTACGATGCTCCATTAAAGATATTGAACTGGATCTGGAGTGCCAAGACCCTTCTTCTCTTTTTCTTGACTGCATCTTGAGGTTGGCCTGACGTGGTTTTAGCTTGCACCTGGACCCTGAAGGTTCACATTATCTTTGTGACCAAGTGATTTTGGATCTGTGCCTCCTCTCTTATTTATTTCAGGTCAAAGATGTTTGGCATGACTTATATTTACTGGAGTAGAAAGTAACAACCCAAAAACGACCATAAAATGTCCACTCACAGCTCACATGGACTTATTAACTAGAGGCATTTTCATTTTGAGTCGAGGAGTTTCTCTTTTTATGACTTTAGAGCCAAATAACTAAACATTCAAGCAAAAGAAATTATGGTGTTGACGTACGTCTGCTCAACTTGTGCACACCAGTTATTTGGAAGACCAAAACCAATGGCATAGAGGTAAATGCCTTCACTTCAATAACTTTGATTTGCTCTTGCTCCTCCTACATAGTCGATGGAGAAATATAAATCAAGACCATCATTTCTAGTCTTCAAACACAGCGAAGATGAATGATCCTTAAATAATCATGGACCTGGAGGCTTTTAGAGTCCATCTTTACAGTTGAGTGGAGCCCGAAGCATTGTATCAAAATGGGTCGTATCAAGGACACGATCATATTCATAAAGTGGTCTACACTCTTATTATTCTACTTTTAAATGCAATGGCAATGGTTTCCAGTAGGTGAACTACAGAGATCGTACAGCATCAAGTAAATCATTGAAGGCACATCTGACTTGGTGACAAAACCACCAAATGCGAGACAAAATGTGTCTAATGTATGGCAAATCCTCAAGTGCCTCCTAGTTAGTAGTTTGAAGACAACTTTCTGGATCTCTACTTTTGGTACAATAAAGTTAGAATTGTAGTATTGTATCTCATATTTTGTGATATGGGGAGTCAAGTCACCAAGGAAAGCAGCGTAGATGTTTTGGTGAGGAGTTTGTACGGTAGTTGATAAAGTGGAAATGAAACACGTGTTAGGATCAGATCAATGGGAGGCCATGATGTGAAATCACTGGAAAGCCATGTTGTCGTCTCACTGGGAAGCCATGTTGACATTGGGAGACCTGTTGGATGTGATTAGATCCTGATACAAGGCTTCTTATCATTGGAAAGGAGAAACAAAGACGTGGGAGAAGAATTGACTCTGTGAATTAAGTTTCTGTAGCGATATCAGGGCTCAAAATTTCCACTTGCCCATTTGTCCAGGATGAGTCAAATTTTAAGCAGGGCGAGTGAAAATTTGGCTTTTTAAATACACAGCAGCTTGAATTTGGCACCTGCCCCTTCAAATGTAGTGATGCTGACTAAACCAATACTGTAAAATGATGGGGCAAAGTTGTGGGTGGGGTGGTTGTGGATAGGGATGAGCCGAACTCCCCCGTGTTAGGTTCGCATTTGAACAATTTCAAAAGTTCGATTTCAAACTCGAACACAAACCGAACTCAAAGCAAGTCAATGGGACTCGAACATTCGACTTTTAGAGTGCCCTGCAAGAGGGCATATATGCAAGATATTTCCCATAAAAGGTGTATGGGGGTCCGGGTAGTGCCCTGGAGGACAGGAAACAAGGACAAAAAGTTTAAAAAAAACACATTTTTAAAGGGACAGTGAGTTTTCCATAAAATAACGGTTAAAAATAAAAACGAAAAATTCCTTCAAATATCGTGCCTAGGAGGTCCCCATAACCTGCCCGTGAAGTGGCGGATTTCTAGGATGTATAGAAACATTTAAAAACAAAAAAATGACATTTCAAATTATGGTAAACGTTTTTTCTTTAATCTATTCATAAACAACTACTTGGGGCGGCAGCCTGTATGAAAAGAGGAGACGTTTTAGGACACGCAGAACAAGTTTAGTGATTTTTTGGCTAAATTATGGTGAAACTTATGCAGGCTTTGGATGAAAGTAACAGTAGGTGCTTTAAAATTGGGCCTTTAGTGTCGGCAACAGTGCCGTCACACCGTAACCCCTCTGTGGTATTGTTGTGGAAGAGTGCAGGGTCGGACCCTGCGGTCCAATATTAAAATGATATGAATCTGGTACAGGCGTCAGTGGCATTGCACCCAAATATTTTGCCTTTGGTGGCAGCAAATGCCTTCACACCGTCAGTGGCGTCACTAGGGTTGGTGTCACCCGGTGCGGTATCTCATGGTGTCGCCCCCCGAGTTTTACGTTTATTTTTTTAACTACTCTTACTCATAAAGCAGTACTCCCATATAATACTGAATGCTCATAAATACACGGCGCACATTACTGTGAGGTTTACAAAATCTAGAAATAAAGAGACTCTTTACTACAGAATATAATAATAAACGGTTTATTAGATATTGAATTAAAACGTGAATATTTTTAACATTGAAGTCTATGGGGCAAAACATTTCCCACACCGAATACACGAAAATGTCCAAAATCAGGAAAAAAGTCGATACGAAAAACGAGCCGAAACGAAACGAACTGAAACAGAAATAGGCCGAAGTGATCCGAAATGAAAATTGTTGAATTATGAACAAAACAAGCCGAAACAAAAAATTAATATCAACACGCAGACCTATATATATGTATATATCAACACGCAGATATATATATATATAGTATATCATACCTGTCCTTACCTTCCCCTATAAGTTTTCTAAAAATACACACACAAAAAACAAACCACTGCCTGAGACTCCGCGCAGCCCACATGCCACCCTCCTCTACCTGGCTGAATGTATCTAATATATATAATTAAATACGTTCAGCCAGGCAGAGAAAGAAAAAGAAAAGTTTTATTTTATGTTCCCGGAGACATTTAAAAATGTCCTCGGATTTTATTTTTTTAGAAATGTGTCGCCTTACCTTAGCCTGGTGGTGAGTGGGGGCTCGCTGGATCCTGGTGGGGGCTGGGGGGTCTGCCGTGGCCGCAGGTGCAGTGGCTCCCTCCCTGCGCTGCCTGTCTCTGCCGCATGCAGCTGGGCGGCTAGTCCGCACAGTCGCAGCTCTGTCATCCGGCGGTCGCATGCTCCTTGCTCCTCAATGCTCCTCAAGGGGATCCTTGGGAGGCCCTTGCAGGCTGCCCTCTACAGTGCCTGATGTTTTAATAACAAGAATGTTTTATCCCATAGGCTTCAATGTTAAAAATATTCCCGTTTTAATTCAATATCTAATAAACTGTTGCTTATAATATTCTGCAGTAAAGAGTCTCTTTATTTCTAGATTTTGTAGTATTTAAGCTTTTTTTATACTTTTTTTAAAAAAAAAAAATCGAACTCGAACCGAACACGCCAAAAAGTTCGAAGTTCGCGAACTTTCGAACTGCCAATGTTCGAATCGAACTCCGAACTGATCAAACCAAACAGCTCATCCCTAGTTGTGGAAGTGGACGTAGGGAAGGTGATGGGTTTGATCAGAAATGGCGAGTAACGTTTTGGCCTGGCTATTAGTTTAGTTCTCAAAAATGAACGTGAACCAGTTAATTAGCATATAATTGTAACAGTCTGTGATGATAAATCTCGTGCCTCATTAGAAATCATGACAGTCACTGTATGAAGAGAAAACCATATAATGGGAAGGCTTGCTCAACGTACACTCTTGAACTATTCTGTCTATCAGGATGGGGGTAACGGAGACCTCGGGTGTTCTGCCTGGTGGACATTGTAACGACTAGACTGAGCAAAAGAATAGTGTTAGCATTTTCGACCTGACACATATATAGGAAAAAAGAGAGTTAATCCCTGAAAGCTCCATCCATGGATGGTGAAACATGGCGGCACGTGGTGTTGGATTGAGGTGAGAACAAACTGTGACATCTCATCAAGGGCTGAGATATCGCATTGCTCATTAAGATCTCCTGGTACAGATGCACTTTAATCTCGTTATGCTGTAGGACAGCGGAGAATCTTTAGCTAATACAAAGTACAGGACCTGCCATGCGGTGCTTCAATAAGCGTTTTGAGCAAGGCCATCACATTAACCACCTGTCCACTGTTTAGGCTAAGGTCAGACCAGCGCATTTTTAACGTGCGTTTTGGCGCACTTAATTACGGCCGCACTAGCAGCAAATGACGGGCAATGACGCCAATATACGAAGTACGGTCGCACGAAAGTCCGGCTGCGCAACGCAAGTGGAAAATGAACGCATTTTTTCGAGAATGCAGAACCCCTAGTACGGACGTACAGAGTGCGCTGCGCCCGCTAGCGGTGTGTGTGTGTGATTTGGAGACGTCAGACCCTGCTCGTGTCCGGCCAACATAACGTACAGACACCCAAAGTTTCCTGTTTGGATTCGTAAAACATCACGCACGAAAATGCGCATCGTATGACCGTTTTCGTATATTCCGTGAAAAAATACATCAATGCGTTCGGACGCACTTTTTTACGTTCGCGTGAAAAATGCTTTCGTTTGACCCTAGCCTTAGATAAACATATTGTCTGATTTCCATGTCATTGATCAGTGAAGAGTGACCTTGGTGTAACAGGTTCTTCGGAACGACAAGTCCAAAGATGTTCGGAAAAGCCTTAATGCTGGTTGAGCATCGTGGACATGTAATTCTGAATTATCGGGGCTGGCAAGCTTAACCATCACTGACATAGGAGCTTGTTTAGTAAGTACTGCGAGGGCGCGATTCTGGAAACATTTGTAAAAAGTATCTGAAATGTATTGGCACTCACAACTTGAGTTTGTAGACTGCTAGGAGTCTTGCCAGGACAACCTGCAAAGCTAGAGCTGGGGGTGATAAGTGGTGGAGGAGTCGATGATATGGCTATTGCTCCTTTAATTGTGTGTATAATATCAAGATAATTCACAGTTGTGCATATGTAAAGAGGTGTGTGTGTGTGTGTGCGCGTGCATTTGTGTGTATCGGTGCATGGGGTATGGTGTGTGTCTGCAGCGCAGAATATTGTCTGTGGTGAATCTGTCAGTGAATGTCGGGTGTTTCTGTGTGGTGTACCTGTGAGTGGAATGCATTGGGGTGTTGTTGTGTGTTACCCGTTAGTGATGACCCCCGTGTTCGGTTCGCATTCGAACTCAAACATCGAGTAAAGTTCAAACGCGAACACGATGCGAACGCAATGCAAGTCAGTGGGGCTCAAAAGTTCGAAAATGAAGGTCCCTCCAGAGGGAATATATGCAAGATATTGGTCATAAAAGGTGTATGGGGGTCCGGGTAGTGCCCTGGGGGACAGGAAACAAGGACATAAAAACAAAAAAAGTTTTTAACCCTTTGACTGCTGAGTGCTGAGCCATTTCACCGCTGTGCGCTGAGCTCATTTTTACCGCTTTTGCTCATGTTTAAACGCGATTTGAATCCATGGGAAATGTTTAACCAACAACGAGTGGGGAAAATTACGATCTTAACGCAAACGTTAACGCTCACTTGCGTGAGCATTAACATTTGCTGCGGTGTTCACCACATGTTACAATCCACACACTGCCGGGCAGCACCTCTACAGTATAATTAATGCAGCATATGAATCCTCACACTGCTGGGAAGCGCCTCTCTGCAGTATAATTAATGCAGCATATGAATCCACACACTGCGGGGAAGCGCCTCTCTGCGGTATAATTAATGCAGCATATGAATCCACACACTGCTGGGAAGCGCCTCTCTGCAGTATAATTAATGCAGCATATGAATCCACACACACTGCTGGGAAGCGCCTCTCTGCGGTATAATTAATGCAGCATATGAATCCACACACACTGCTGGAAGCGCCTCTCTGCAGTATAATTAATGCAGCATATGAATCCACACACTGCTGGGAAGCGCCTCTCTGCAGTATAATTAATGCAGCATATGAATCACACACTGCTGGGAAGCGCCTCTCTGCGGTATAATTAATGCAGCATATGAATCCACACACTGCTGGAAGCGCCTCTCTGCGGTATAATTAATGCAGCATATGAATCCACACACTGCTGGGAAGCGCCTCTCTGCAGTATAATTAATGCAGCATATGAATCCACACACTGCTGGGAAGCGCCTCTCTGCAGTATAATTAATGCAGCATATGAATCCACACACTGCTGGGAAGCGCCTCTCTGCAGTATAATTAATGCAGCATATGAATCCACACACTGCTGGAAGCGCCTCTCTGCGGTATAATTAATGCAGCATATGAATCCACACACTGCTGGGAAGCGCCTCCCTGCAGTATAATTAATGCAGCATATGAATCCACACACTGCTGGAAGCACCTCTCTGCGGTATAATTAATGCAGCATATGAATCCACACACTGCTGGAAGCGCCTCTCTGCAGTATAATTAATGCAGCATATGAATCCACACACTGCTGGGAAGCGCCTCTCTGCAGTATAATTAATGCAGCATATGAATCCACACACTGCTGGGAAGCGCCTCTCTGCAGTATAATTAATGCAGCATATGAATCCACACACTGCTGGGAAGCGCCTCTCTGCGTATAATTAATGCAGCATATGAATCCACACACTGCTGGGAAGCGCCTCTCTGCAGTTTAATTAATGCAGCATATGAATCCACACACTGCTGGGAAGCGCCTCTCTGCAGTATAATTAATGCAGCATATGAATCCACACACTGCTGGGAAGCGCCTCTCTGCAGTATAATTAATGCAGCATATGAATCCACACACTGCTGGGAAGCACCTCTCTGCGGTATAATTAATGCAGCATATGAATCCATACACTGCTGGGAAGCGCCTCTTTGCAGTATAATTAATGCAGCATATGAATCCACACACTGCTGGGAAGCGCCTCTCTGCAGTATAATTAATGCAGCATATGAATACACACACTGCTGGGAAGCGCCTCTCTGCAGTATAATTAATGCAGCATATGAATCCACACACTGCTGGGAAGCACCTGTCTGCAGTATAATTAATGCAGCATATGAATCCACACACTGCTGGGAAGCGCCTCTCTGCAGTATAATTAATGCAGCATATGAATACACACACTGCTGGGAAGCGCCTCTCTGCAGTATAATTAATGCAGCATATGAATCCACACACTGCTGGGAAGCGCCTCTCTGCGGTATAATTAATGCAGCATATGAATCCACACACTGCTGGGAAGCGCCTCTCTGCAGTATAATTAATGCAACATATGAATCCACACACTGCTGGGAAGCGCCTCTCTGAGGTATAATTAATGCAACATATGAATCCACACACTGCTGGGAAGCACCTCTCTGCAGTATAATTAATGCAGCATATGAATCGGCACACTGCTGGGAAGCACCTCTCTGCAGTATAATTAATGCAGCATATGAATCCACACACTGCTGGGAAGCGCCTCTCTGCAGTATAATTAATGCAGCATTTGAATCCACACACTGCTGGGAAGCACCTCTCTGCAGTATAATTAATGCGGCATATGAATCCACATGCTGCTGGGAATCACCTCTCTGCGGTATAATTAATGCAGCATATGAATCTACACACTGCTGGGAAGCACCTCTCTGCAGTATAATTAATGCAGCATATGAATCCACACACTGCTGGGAAGCGCCTCTCTGCGTATAATTAATGCAGCATATGAATCACACACTGCTGGAAGCGCCTCTCTGCGGTATAATTAATGCAGCATATGAATCCACACACTGCTGGGAAGCGCTCTCTGCAGTATAATTAATGCAGCATATGAATCCACACACTGCGGAAGCGCCTCTCTGCAGTATAATTAATGCAGCATATGAATCCACACACTGCTGGGAAGCACCTCTCTGCAGTATAATTAATGCAGCATATGAATCCACAACTGCTGGGAAGCGCCTCTCTGCAGTATAATTAATGCAGCATATGAATCCACACACTGCTGGGAGCGCCTCTCTGCAGTATAATTAATGCAGCATATGAATCCACACACTGCTGGGAAGCACTCTCTGCAGTATAATTAATGCAGCATATGAATCGGCACACTGCTGGGAAGCACCTCTCTGCAGTATAATAATGCAGCATATGAATCCACACACTGCTGGAAGCGCCTCTCTGCAGTATAATTAATGCAGCATATGAATCCACACACTGCTGGAAGCACCTCTCTGCAGTATAATTAATGCAGCATATGAATCAACACACTGCTGAGAAGCGCCTCTCTGCGGTATAATTAATGCAGCATATGAATCCACACACTGCTGGGAAGCGCCTCTCTGCGTATAATTAATGCAGCATATGAATCCACACACTGCTGGGAAGCGCCTCTCTGCGGTATAATAATGCAGCATATGATCCACACACTGCTGGGAAGCGCCTCTCTGCAGTATAATTAATGCAGCATATGAATCCACACACTGCTGGGAAGCGCCTCTCTGCGGTATAATTAATGCAGCATATGAATCCACACACTGCTGAGAAGCGCCTCTCTGCGTATAATTAATGCAGCATATGAATCCACACACTGCTGGGAAGCGCCTCTCTGCAGTATAATTAATGCAGCATATGAATCCACACACTGCTGGGAAGCACCTCTCTGCAGTATAATTAATGCAGCATATGAATCCACACACTGCTGGGAAGCGCCTCTCTGCAGTATAATTAATGCAGCATATGAATCCACACACTGCTGGGAAGCACCTCTCTACAGTATAATTAATGCAGCATATGAATCCACACACTGCCGGGCAGCAACTTTACAGTATAATTAATGCAGCATATGAATCACACACTGCTGGGAAGCGCCTCTCTGCAGTATAATTAATGCAGCATATAAATCCACACACTGCTGGAAGCGCCTCTCTGCAGTATAATTAATGCAGCATATGAATCCACACACTGCTGGAAGCGCCTCTCTGCGTATAATTAATACAGCATATGAATCCACACACTGCTGGGATGCGCCTCTCTGCAGTATAATTAATGCAGCATATGAATCCACACACTGCTGGGAAGCACCTCTCTGCGGTATAATTAATGCAGCATATGAATCCACACACTGCTGGGAAGTGCCTCTCTGCGGTATAATTAATGCAGCATATGAATCCGCAAACTGCTGGGAAGCGCCTCTCTGCGGTATAATTAATGCAGCATATGAATCCACACACTGCTGGGAAGCGCCTCTCTGCAGTATAATTAATGCAGCATATGAATCCACACACTGCTGGGAAGCGCCTCTCTGCGGTATAATCAATACAGCATATGAATCCACACACTGCGGGGAAGCGCCTCTCTGCAGTATAATTAATGCAGCATATGAATCCACACACTGCTGGGAAGCGCCTCTCTGCAGTATAATTAATGCAGCATATGAATCCACACAATGCTGGGAAGCGCCTCTCTGCAGTATAATTAATGCAGCATATGAATCCACACACTGCTGGGAAGCGCCTCTCTGCAGTATAATTAATGCAGCATATGAATCCACACACTGCTGGGAAGCGCTCTCTGCAGTATAATTAATGCAGCATATGAATCCACACACTGCTGGGAAGCTCCTCTCTGCAGTATAATTAATGCAGCATATGAATCCACACACTGCTGGGAAGCACCTCTCTGCGGTATAATTAATGCAGCATATGAATCCACACACTGCTGGGAAGCGCCTCTCTGCAGTATAATTAATGCAGCATATGAATCCACACACTGCTGGGAAGCACCTCTCTGCAGTATAATTAATGCAGCATATTAATCCACACACTGCTGGGAAGCGCCTCTCTGCAGTATAATTAATGCAGCATATGAATCCACACAATGCTGGGAAGCACCTCTCTGCAGTATAATTAATGCAGCATATGAATCCACACACTGCTGGGAAGAGCCTCTCTGCGATATAATTAATGCAGCATACGAATCCACACACTGCTGGGAAGCGCCTCTCTGCGGTATAATTAATGCAGCATATGAATCCACACACTGCTGGGAAGCGCCTCTCTGCAGTATAATTAATGCAGCATATGAATCCACACACTGCTGGGAAGCACCTCTCTGCAGTATAATTAATGCAGAATATGAATCCACACACTGCTGGGAAGCGCCTCTCTGCAGTATAATTAATGCAGAATATGAATCCACACACTGCTGGGAAACACCTTTACAGTATAATAATGCAGCATATGATTCCGCACACTGCCGGGCAGCACCTCTACAGTCTGACGCTAGCTTTAACCGGCGCGCTGTGTGCAACTTATGAGAAGATACGCTATTAGTGTACTGGGGAAGCCGGCTGCGCATTATGCATCGCTCCCTCTACACTAATAGCGTATCTTCTCAGAAGCTGCACACAACGCGCCGGTGTATGCAGCTTCTAACAGCGTGGGAGACGGGAGGCTGCACTTGTTGGTGGATCCAGGAATCAGGTGAGTATTAGAAAGAAAAAAAAAGTTTTATTTTATGTTCCCGGGGACATATAAAAATGTCCTCGGATTCTATGTTTTAAAAAAATGTGTTGCCTTACCTTAGCCTAGTGGTCAGTGGGAGCTCCCTGGATCCTGGTTGTGAGGGGGGGGGTGCTGCCGTGGCCACAAGTGCAGTGTCTCCCTCCCTGCGCCACCTCTCTGCCACATGCACCTGGCCGGCCAGCCCGCACAGTCGCAGCTCTGTCATCCAGCAGCCGCATGCTCCTCAAGGTGGTCCTTGGGAGGCCCCGGCGGGCAGCCCTCTACAGTGCCTGATTAGAGGGCCGCGTCTGCCTGATGTTTTAGCAACAAGGTGTGGGAAATGTTGAATCCCATAGGCTTCAATGTTAAAAATATTCCCGTTTTAATGCAATATATAATAAACTGCTGCTTATAATATTCTGCAGTTAAGAGTCTCTTTATTTTTAGACTTTATGATTTTTTTTAAAAAAATTCAATTTTTTTCCCCAACTTTTTGCGAATGTCCAGAAAAGTTTGCAGTTCGTGAACATTCGAACAGCCGATGTTCGAATCGAACATCAAACTGATTCGAACCGGCAGCACATCCCTATTACCCGTGTACAAATGACATTGAAGACTTGGAAAGGATTGGATAGAAGCACGCACGGTTTCCCCCTGTGCTAGGTGCATCTTGTCATATCGCTATTGTTCAGTGCTCCAGCTCGTGTGGACATTATTCCATGTTGGTTTGGCTGAGAACCATGAAAAACATAATCTGTCAGCATCAGTCATCACTGGTTAACAGCATGAAGCCAACAAAAACAATATGGCAGGTGCCAGCATTCACTTTCAGGTGACGGCTCTGCCATAGGTTTGTGTGTCGGATTCGGTTACCCTGTATTGATAAGCTTAACCGAAATGAAGGATTATTTACCATCCAGCGCTCACCCCATAGAGAGCATGACCATAATCACACAACATTTTTGGAAGTTCAGACTCATAATATTATATTAGAGACTGGTGATGCTTCCAGTGTTCAGCCAATCTCTGTTTGATACAACTGGAAAGCCAATGGCATGGCATCACCTACAGCTTCAGGAGAAGTGGAGTCTCCATGGACACTTCCAAGCCCTCCAGCCAAGGCAACACTTGTTGGAGAGGTCACCGGGTCATCAAACAGTACAGTCAGAATTGGCAACTCATTTTTTTTGGTTTTCAGGAGCAGTAAATCATAGGAGCAGGAAACCAAGTCAAGTGGTGGTGATGATTCTATGAGGCTCGGTGATTACCGGGGCACAAGCATTTCTGAAAGGCTTGCAATTCCAACCCAGTTACTAAACAAGTGGTTAGCACAATTTGAATTATTGCAGAAAGATGTACCACAACGACCAGACATCCCAAGCCCTTCTTTCCAAGACATTCCAAGCTTTTCAATCCAAGACCAGACATTCTTGCTACCCGAAATATAGGGCATGCAAAGTGGTGGTAAACTGAGCCACAAGCTGCCCCGACTCCCGGTCACTCTCTTTCGAAAGCCGAAGAGCAATCTGATGCCTCTGTGGACTTTACACACAGAAAACCATTTAAAAAAAGACCTTCCCATTTACCTGTACTCACTGCTAGGCTACAAAAGTCTTATAGCCCGTTCAAACCATTACATCACCATATGGCCCCAGAATGGTGACCACTAGAAGAACCCGAGCTTGGCTTCGAAAAGCTGACACTTGACTTTAACAACTGGTGTTAACAAAGGAACAAAGGAACAAAAATGATTTACTGCTTGTGGAATATTGTGATAATAAGGCCAAATACCACCAGACCGACTTACAACAGTGCCCCTAGGTGGAAGGGTTTGGAGGACAAATTGACGTGTCCTTCAGAACCGGAATCGGACAGTGAAAAAAAGGCAAGAAATTGTCAACGTGTGGAAATTTAGAACCTTTGGGTTTATTTCTTCATTATCGATGAGACGGACAGTGATTTGACTCAAAAGGGTAGACCATTTAACCCACACTTGACTATGTAAGGCAGTGGTTCCCAAACCTGGTCCACTTGTCCCCCAAACAGGTCAGGTTTGCAGGATATGTAAGCACAGCACAGGTGATATGATTTGCTGCTCGGTGATTGCAGGATTCAGTCTGCATTTTCCCCAAGGTGATCCTTAAAATCTGGCCTGTTAGGGGAGCCTGATGACCAGGGTTGAGGAACTACTGTTGAATGGCAACCATGGCCATCCATATGTCTTGGAAATACATTTCCCATGAGTCTCCACTAGCCTAATGAAGCAATGAACCCAGTGGGAGATGTAGCTTCAAAACATCTGGAGGGCCGATGTTGCTGAATCCTGACGTAAAGCTTGACAGAGACCCATTAGGTGTTGAAACGTCGTCCATTTGTAGATTGAGATTAAAGGGATAAAACCACATATGAGATTTTTCTCACGTTGGAATAAATTTCTATTTTTCAAGTATTTCATGGCCATCGGATCCGAGTGGTGGCCGTATCCTTCTGTCTAGTCATTTCAGTTGGAAGTCCTGACACTTCTGACCAAAGTGTGGAAAAAAAAAACATTATTGTGTCTACGTCAACAATGGTGGCATCAGGGTGGGCCATGGATGGTTAAGGCTAGGGTCAGACGAACGCAGTGCGAACGCGCGTGCAGCCGCACTTAATCACGGCCGTAGTAGCAGCAGATGACGGCCAATGACGGGCAATATACGAAGTACGGCCGCACGAAAGTCCAGCCGCGCAACGCAAGCGGCAAACGAACGCATTTTTTCGAGAACGTGATACCGCTAGTACTGACGTACAGAGTGCGCTGCGTCCGCATAGCGGCGTGTTTGCGTAATTAGGAGACGTCAGACGCTGCTAATGTCCGGCCAACATAACGTCCAGACGCAAAAAGTGTTTTATTGGCGACCCGTACAAAATCACGGACGCAAATGCGCGTCGTATGACCGCTATCGCGTATTCCGTGAAAAAATACATCCATTCGTTCGAACGCACTTTTTCACGGACGACCGAAAAATGCGTTCGTCTGACCCTAGCCTAAAGAAACCAAAAAAACGATTTTACAGAAAATCCTAGAAATGGACAAAGCTACAAGGAGAGCAGGTTTATTTGTTCTGGTTTTACTCATCTCAGTAAGGATCCAGGCACAACAGAAAGGAGCAATTAAAGGGAAATCTTATATATAGAGAAGTCACAGAAAAACACCCGCACACCCTGAATATATGAGGAGCCCCTAAAAATACACCCGCACACCCTGAATATATGGAGGAGCCCCTAAAAAGACACCCGCACACCCTGAATATATGGAGGAAACCCTAAAAACACACCCGCACACCCTGAATATATGGAGGAGCCCCTAAAAACACACCCGCACACCCTGAATATATGGAGGAGCCCCTAAAAAGACACCCACACACCCTGAATATATGGAGTAGCCCCTAAAAAGACATCCGCACACCCTGAATATATGGAGGAGCCCCTAAAAAGACACCCACACACCCTGAATATATGGAGTAGCCCCTAAAAAGACACCCGCACACCCTGAATATATGGAGGAACCCCTAAAAAGACTCCCGCACACCCTGAATATATGGAGGAGCCCCTAAAAAGACACCCCCACACCCTGAATATATGGAGGAGCCCCTAAAAAGACACCCACACACCCTGAATATATGGAGGAGCCCCTAAAAAGACACCCACACACCCTGAATATATGGAGGAGCCCCTAAAAAGACACCCGCACACCCTGAATATACGGAGGAGCCCCTAAAAAGACACCCGCACACCCTGAATATATGGAGGAACCCCTAAAAAGACACCCGCACACCCTGAATATATGGAGGAGCCCCTAAAAAGACACCCCCACACCCTGAATATATGGAGGAGCCCCTAAAAAGACACCCGCACACCCTGAATATACGGAGGAGCCCCTAAAAAGACACCCGCACACCCTGAATATATGGAGGAGCCCCTAAAAAGACACCCCCACACCCTGAATATATGGAGGAGCCCTTACAGTATATAGATGGATATTTGAAAGAGGAGCAGTGGGATTTGGGCTGCTCCTCCTAATTAATGGTAATTATGACATGTGATGATAAAATAGATGATGCGGCTCAGTGCGGCCATACATCAGTCAGGTTGACTTTACATTAGGGATAAGGATGGTATTTATAGATCACCTTTCCTCTTCCACTCACCCCGCGGGGCTGATACAGGGATTACATCGCTGCCGTTACAATCACAAACTATGGCAACAATAGCCTCTGCTCGGGTCTGCATTCCACAGACTGATCCCACATGTTACATTGTAACAGTTTGTGTGTTTAGGAACGTCTGCGGAATAATGGGACTTAGATCCCGGAGCTCAGACGTTTCTGGGAGGGGGGGGAGGGCACGGAAAAATAATGCAAAAACATACATATATCACATGGTTAGGAAGAATGAATGAAACTCAAGATTTGGTGAAAAGCAATCACATCTCCCGATGTCTTAGGCTAGGGTCAGACGAACGCATTTTTCGTGTTGTCAGTGAAAAAGTGCGTTCGAACGAATGGACGTATTTTTTCACGGAATACGCGATAGCGGTCATACGATGCGCCTTTTCGTCCGTGATTTTGTACGGATCATCAATAAAACACTTTTTGCGTCTGGACGTTATGTTGGCCGGACATTAGCAGCGTCTGACGTCTCCCAATCACGCACACACGCCTCTAGCGGACGCAGCGCACTCTGTACGTCAGTAGTAGCGGTTTGACGTTCTCGAAAAAATGCGTTCGTTTGCCACTTGCGTTGCGCGGACGAACATTCGTGCAGCCGTACTTCGTGTGTTCCCCGGCATTGGACGTCATTTGCTGCTAGCACGGCCGTGATTTCGTGCGACTAAACACACGTTAAAACTGCTTTCGTCTGACCGTAGCCTAAAATAGGCCAAAGAGGAACGCTGGCATTTTATGGAATGTCGCTGGAGGCGGAGCCATAGATGATGCTATCCCCAAGATGTTATCACATCCTATCAGAGCCATTTATTTCAATAAAAGGTTCATACAGAACAAGTATCTTATTCACAGGGAGTGCTTTCTAACGGCATATGCTGTCAAACTCCACCCCCTCAAGATCTTTCTGAACTACAACTCCCTTGATTCCCAGGCCATCTATTGCATGGAAAGAATTCTGGGAATTGTAGGCATCAGCATCTGGTGGGACGTGAGTTTGACAGCCCTGCTCCATTGCATTCAAAGACTTCAAGGAATTGTAAGCTATAAACATTTTGGGGAATTCCAGAGTTTGAGACCGGGGGGGGGGGTCAGCAACCTTGGCCCTCAAGATGTTTTGGACCTACATCTCCCATGATGCTCAGCCGCTCATTAGATTGTCTGAGCCTCAAGGGAAATGGTGTTCCAAAACATCTGGGGACCAAAGTTACTGACTGACTCCTTAGGGCCTCCCTGCTTTATCACTGTGCAGCTCTGTTATACAGCCGTTGACCACAAGAGGGCGAGAGGGGGTTTCCGCCCTAAATAAGGACAGTCGGGGAGTATGCCACCAAGTCTCCAGAGGTTTCACCCATAACAGAATGGAAGTCACATCAGTAAATGTATCTAAAGAAATAGGATAAAATGTCAACTAATTTTTTTTTAAAAAAATTAAGTTTTTTTTTCCAGCTCTTCCACATTGGCTGATTATTTATTTATTTATTAATTTATTTATAAAGGATTTTACCAGGAAGGATACATTGAGATTTCTCTCGTTTTCAAGTATGTCCTGGGTTCAAGAACATTGAAGTGTTAGATTCAATTCATTGGTGAAAACTCCACCCCTTTGGCAAATTAACCCCCTTAAAGCAAGGATGTCCCAGGTGTTCCTGAACTCCCAGAAATCTCTGACTGCATTAGATGGATGGAGAAGCATGGGAGTTGTAGTTTTGGAACATCTGGGGGGCCGGATTTTGGACATCCCTGCCCTAAAGAGTCAATCTAGAGTCTTTAAAAAAGAGGACTAATTTATTGCCTAAAAAAATGGTTAGCAGTCGGTATTCTTGAGCCATCAGGTGCCAATGAGGAGCATCACAGACCTCAACTCTTTGGTCATTTCTTTCCTGGATCAGACAAAGTGCGGAGAAGTGATTTTCCAAAAATGTAAAAGCCCTAAAAAACCTATTAGGTTTTGAACAAATGGAATTATTCCACATAAACAGAATATATTCTCTCTCTAAAGAAAAAAACCAGATGATGTGCAGATCGATTCTCCACGCTCACATGTTTCAGAGCCTGTGATGAGGCTCTTTCATAGGCTCTGTATCATGTGAGTATAGAGAAATCCAACCAGCCAGGGCTGGATTTACAACTCAGGAGCCTGTGAGAACAGAAATCTGTTGTAAACAACAACAACAAAAAAAACAGAAGTTAGGGAATTTTTGTTTTGGGGCAAAGAAAAAATTTAGACATGTTTAAAAAAATGTAAAGTTCTGCATGAGCGGGGAAGGATACAAATTAGATTTTTTACAATTGTTTTTTTTACAGATTTTCTTTTTACAAATCTTTAGTTTTGTTTTATAGAGAAAGATGCTCAGCGCAGGGGGTTTATTTCTTTATGAAACTAGAAAAAGAAGGAGTAAAAAATACTTCTTAAAATTGTTTTTTACACATATATATATATATTTATTTGCATAAACCAATTATAAGAAATATTGTGTATATATATATATATATAATCTCCACCATTTAATTAATTTTAGTATCAGTCTGGAAGCCTGGATGTATTTTTTAATGATCACCCAAGTTTTGTTTCTAACTAAAAAAACATTATTTAGTTGAAAAAAAGTAAAAAATAAAATAGCGGAACAAAAACTTATTAAAAGCATAAAAATTAGGTTAAATAATTGACACTTTTAGGTTGAAAATTGCCAAAAAAGAGGAGAATTCTTCCAGTTTGTCCATTTTTGCCTATAAATGGCAATTCTCCACAATTCCCAGGCTGGCGAATAAAATAAAAACCACTGTGAGAGTTAGACACTAAACAGGGGGAATTCATGGATAATAAACAATTTTTGGGTTGTAATAGTTTTTTTTTCCATTAAATTATACTGTCATGGCCTAAAAATGTGCAATTTCCAGCTGTATAAGTTAAAAAGCACAGATGGGAGTGACCTGGAACTCAGGCACCTGACCCACTCCCAGAATTAAAAATATAGTGCTGCATGACCATACCTGCATGATGCCACTGAAGGATTTACTCACAAAACAGTTGGTTTATGACATATTTTGTGTAAAATAGCCCAAGATAGTCTTGAGGTCAGCTGTAGCATTTTAGGCTGTATTTTGAGCAAAATTGGCTTTTAATTCACCATTTAGTGGATAAACCCCATGGCTTACTTTTTTTTTAAAAAAAAGATAAATAAATATATATATTTATATTTATTTATTTATTTGTTGGATTGAGGATATTATTTTAGGCGGGGGGGGGGGGGGTGTAAAATGGGCCTGTGGCTGCAGGAGGCAAAATTGATGAAAATTAGCTCCTCACGTTTTGACGCCACCTATCGACAGCTCTTCAATCCCTATGAATATAATAAAATATATTTGAAAAAATAACATAAAATATTTTTTACACACTTTTTAAATTCATTATATATAAATAAATATATTTTTAAAAATAATTATATATTTACCCATTATGTAATTTTACTTAATTTTAAATACGTATATATATATATATTAGTTAAAAACTAAAATTCTATAATAGATAACGTATAGTATGTATTATATAATTATATGTTTTTTCTCGAGTATTTCAGTACGACGTGATTTTAGCATCTGGACTAACACGGTCTATCTAATCTACATTTATATGTGTTTTTAAATACATATATTTAAAAAAATAAAATTATGTAACAATACATTTATTATATAAATATATATATATATACACACACACACAAAATAAATATATATTATATAATTTTATCTATTACATAATTTTATTTAAAATAAATATGTAAAAAATATTATATAATTTTATTTATCTATTATATCATTTTATTTACAATAAATAATCCAACAGGTGGCTGGTATTCAACCCTTGACAAAAGATTTTTCGTTTGGTGACAGGGCACATTGCACGATACACTGTCTCATTCTCCACGAGTTACGTTCCCTGGGTTTTCAGTTTTAAGTGTTTCATTATTTTTTTTGCAGATGAGATCATCCGTTAACCCTTCGAGCCGCAGGGTTGAGAACAGCGGGGAATTCAGAGCGCCACATCCGCGGCACCTGAAGAGTTAAAATTACGACAGCAGCATTTTCCAGGATAATCCTTGGACACACAGAGCCCGGCGGCGGCGGCGGCGCAGGCGACCTGTTCCTTATCCAGGCTGGAGGACGGTCTTGGCCTTGTTTACGGGAGTTTCCGCCATGTCTGCTCTCCTCCTCCACATTAAGGCCTTTTTGTTTTTCTTCGCTTTATTCCTTGCTTATACTTTTTTTAAGGGATTACACCTGGTTTTGCTTCGGAGGCGCTAGAGGAGCCCATTAGACGCGCTGCCTGGAGAGCTTCGCTGGAAGCATCTAATCTCTAGATGTCGTCGTCGTCCCCGGCGGGGTTTACGGAGTCCTGGCTCTGCGATCATTAATGCGCCGGGAGCTATTTTTGGCGGAAGCTCGGCGTTTCAAAGCCGTTAGGAAAGTGTCGGTGCGCCTTGAGGCCTCCAACACGCGTCACATTGCGGCAACCTCTTGGTTTCGCCGTGACGCACATGTGGACAACTCTAAACGCAGCCCGGGATCCACTCGCCAAATGGCGAAACGCGACGGTTTGACAACCCGCCACGACGGCCAGACACAAAACCAATAATCGGTTTGGCTTGGTTTATGGCGACTTGCCAGGTCGGCCAAGTTTTCATGGACATATATTGCTATATCAAGCACAGGGGGAGCACAGGGAAAAGTGCTGCCCTGCAGTATGTATAATTCATATGCTGCAGGAAGGAAATCAAGGCAGGTCACCTGGAAATCCTCTTTGATTTCTTACCTGCAGTGTATGGATTATACATGCTGCGGGGTGGCATTTTTCAGGCACAGCCCATCAGCATGAATAAATTATATATGTCCAGGAAAACATGGCCGACCTGGCAACCCTATTTTAGACTCAGGTCCCGGACGTTGGGCGTTCCAGGAGCGCCACCAGATGTTTGGCCCCTTTATCATGGTGGCGGGTGAGGACGGGGGGGTCCCTGGCACAGCAAGGAGACGCAGGGGGTTAAACCTGAATTGCAGCGATCACAATAAGCTTCCTGAGCTGCTCTCGTGTGCAGGAGCGCACCGGGGCTCCATCTGCCCTCACAATGCCTCCTCTATTCAGCGCCGGCCGCATCCCCATGCTCCGAACAAGGCTCCGCTTTACCCTCGCTTTGATTAAAGTAATTGTGTGTCTGGCATTAATAATAACAGGCTATTTTTAGCAGGGGGGACGATTCGGGTCACAGGTTAAGCTGGTATCAACTGCGTCCCCCTCCCCACCCCTTCCCCAACCCAAGCTGAACGTCCTTATGGTTTTCTCTTGATGGGACGGGGATACCTGCAGCGTCGGGGCAGGAGCGGGCCGGGGAGCGTGGGAATAAACGTATGGATGGGGGAAACCTGGGACATATACTATGTGTGACTCCACACATACATATATATCCTGTTCCATACCCACGTACCCATACATTCTAATATATACCTGGCTGCTCTATAAAACACCCATACATATATATACACACACACACCAATACACATATATATATATAAACACACATAAACACCCATACACATTAATTATATATATATATTATATATATATATATATATTAGAGGAAAAAAATGAATCAACCGGGCACTCGTTTCCCAGGTGGCTGGCTCCTAAGAGACCCACCAAAAAGTAAATGTATATATGGCCTCAGTGCTTAGCTCACTGGAGAAAGATATTCAAAAAAATATTCAAAATAATTCATGTTTTTATTGACCTAAATCCTCAAGTGTTTCCCTATACCTATATTTTTTTTATATATATATATATATACACTCACACCAATACATATATATATATACCCATAAACATTATATATATATATATATATATTATATATATATATTTATTTATGGGTATATATATACACACACATACCAATACATATATATATATATATATAATATATATATATATATATGTTTATGGATAGATATAGATATATATATATATATATAAAAACACGATCCTTGCACACCCTGTATCAGGACAAATTGCTTTGATGCTGGAATGGGTATAGATCCAAATATCAAAAATAGGTATTCTGCAACACAAAGTCTTGTTCAGTAAAAAAACATTGTATCTTTTATTGCATCAAGTAAATCGATGTTTCAGTACAAAAACAGTACTTTCATCAGGACAACATGATGAAAGTACTGTTTTTGTACTGAAACGTCGATTTACTTGATGCAATAAAAGATACAATGTTTTTTTACTGAACAATACTTTGTGTTGCAGAATACCTATTTTTGATATATATATATATATACACACACCAAAACATTATATATATATATATTATATATATATATACACATAGACACCCATACACATTATATATATCTAAACATATATATACACACACACCAATACATATATATATATACGTAGACACCCATACATATATATATATATATATATGTATATATATACACACACACATAGACACCCATACACATTATATATATAATATATATATATATTATATATATATATATATATATATATATAAAAGAAAAGAACGAAATCCTCGCACACCCAGTACCAGTTCTAAATTGCTCCGGTGCCAGATTATGGTCAATGGCACCAAAGAAAGAGTACTCCATATTATTGATCACCTTCTTCCATTTGTGTATACATACATAAACACACGCGCATATATACATATATATAAACACACATAATTGTGTATATATATACACACATAATCACAGCAGTACGTAGTGTGATAGCTTTGTATGTCTTAGGTATATATGATTGACAGTTTATATTTGTATGTGTATATAGTAGATTGGATACGTGGTGTTAGTTCAGAGTGTAGCACTGTGTTATGATACCTTGAATATTAACATTACATTTAAAAGACAAGCTTTGGAGAGTATTCCTCTCTTCTTCAGGGAGTAAAGCTTCCAGACCTGAAATAAAGAGGAATACTGGGTGATGTAGAGGTAACATCACTGCTCTATGACCCTGGAGACACAGGTTCTAATCCCAGCCAGAGCACCTCTCCAGTAAGTGTCCTTGGGCAAGACACCTAACAGTACATACTCGTCACACAGGACATACTTGAAAACGAGAGAAATCTCAATGTATCCTTCCTGGTAACATACTTTCTAAAACAAAAGTATATATATGTTGCATCACTCGGGGTATATATTATGTTGCGTCACTCGGGGTATATATATATATGTTGCGTCACTCGGGGTATATATATATGTTGCGTCACTCAGGGTATATATATGTTGCATCACTCAGGGTATATATATATATGTTGCGTCACTCAGGGTATATATATATATGTTGCATCACTCATGTTGCGTCACTCGGGGTATATATATATGTTGCGTCACTCTGGATATATATATATGTTGGGTCACTCGGGGTATATATATATGTTGCGTCACTCTGGATATATATATATGTTGCGTCACTCGGGGTATATATATATATGTTGCATCACTCGGGGTATATATATGTTGCGTCACACAGGGTATATATATATGTTGTGACACTCGGGGTATATATATGTTACGAAACCCGGACTATATGGCTAGGGACAGATGAGCGCATTTTCTGCAGCCACCGTCAAAATGTACGTCGATGCGTGCGCACGCATTTTTTCACGGAATACGCTTAAGTGGTCAGACGATGCGCAATTCTGGACGTATTTCATGACGATGGGGTGAAAAGAAGTCTAGGGAAATCCGGCTGTTTGAACGTTATGTTGGCCGCACACTAGCAGCGTCTGACATCTCCTAATCACGCACACACGCTGCTATGCGGCCGCAGCGCACTCTGTACGTCAGTACCAGCGGTTTAACGTTCTCGAAAAAATGCGTTCATTTTCCACTTGCGTTGCGCGGCCGGACTTTCGTGCGACCGTACTTCGTATATTGGCTGTCATTGCCCGGCATCTGCTGCTAGTGCGGCCGTGATTATGTGCGCCAGAACGCGCGTTCGCACTGCCTCAGTCTGACCCTAGCCTTAATGTTGCGTCACCTGCAAAAATGAAAACCTGGAGAGACACAGCACTATAAGGCTGGGCGTCCACTGGCACCGTAGTTGGATATATATATATATGTATATATATATACATATATATCAGAGCTGTATAATACACACAGGAAAGTAAAACTAATACAATGACAAGCAAAACCCTCAGAGGTAGAAAGAGGAGGTGCAGGGGGGCCTGATCCCAGGAGCTAACACTCCAGATATATATACTGCTATGAACATATGCCAGTAAAGTCTCACTCCTTCAGTAATTAGGTGTGGGTCCAGGCTCCCCTCACCCCCCCCCGGCACCCCCCCCCCCGGGCAATAAACAACCTTCTGTTTGGTGCAGCTGCGAGTCTCACATGTAAATGTCACTTTTTTCACTTTTCCCTAATTTTCTTGCAATTATCTGACTTTTTGTCCCAAATCCCAGCATCTTCAGACCCCCCCCCCCCACCTCCCCATCCATTCCCCTCCCCTGCTGCCCTGCTCCAGCCATGGTGATCATTGCCCTCAGGGGCACTCTGGGCATTGTCCTCCAGTCATTATCTGCTCCTTTTTCTTCTCGGTGGTTCCTCTCTCCATCTAATGTGTCATTTCCCCAGCTCTCACTGGGAGCACTGGGATCCTGCTGGAGGCTCCACCTGACCCTGAGCAACTCAGACAGTGCAAAGAAAACAAACACAAACAAGAGAAACCACAAACAAAAACAAAGAGAGCGACAAGGATCCATTCCCTGCAGGCGGATACAATGTATCAAATCCTGCAACAACACAGAATCCTGAGCTGACACTGTGCCAGAGCAGCTAAAACACGCAGAAAAGCACCACAACCAGGTTTAACCCCTTGCTTAACCCTCTAGGACCTCTTTTTAAAGAGTTTTAGTGCATTGGGCAACAGGTAGGGCAACATGTAGACCTTCTGCTAGGGTGATTGTCCAGTGGTGAAAGCCCCCCCACCCCACCCCAACATTCTCCAATAAAAGCCCCCCTTGCTTACCATGTTTGTGAAAAGTCCAAGAGGAGTTGTCCAGAGTTTTTCCAGCTCTTGCCCTTTGGTCCACAGGGTAGCTCAGTGCTGAAGCTCTCAATCCCCTGCCTGGAGGAACCAGGTTCTTCTTCTCAGGGCAGGTTGGGTTGGTACAGATCCATGGCACAAGGAGGTGAGAGAGATCAGTGTGAGAGCAGGAACCAGGGACATTGAGTCTGTGTGGAAGGTGAAGCTGAGAGTCTGTGGCTGGGGCTGCACTCCAGCATCTGATGTTCTCTGAGAAGACACTGCCAGCTAGAGGCTGCCTCTCCTCTCCTGCTGCTCCTCCAACCTGCTGCTGCTTATATGGGCTCTCTCTGGGCTTTGATCTCAGGAGTGATGTCAGACCCCATTAGCATAACAAAGGGGCTCAGGAATTCCTGCTTCAAACGGGACAAATGAGTGTTTGATGTATTGAGTGAGGGGACCTCAGCAGCCCTGTGTCCTCCTCCATCACCTCCTGCCACCAGCAGCACTGCTCAGGAGGAGTGAAGCCTCAGCAGGGCAGGTAGGAGCTCTGCCAGGGGGGGCTTTCTTCTGTCCTGGACTGGGGTGGGCTTGTAGGAGGTCCAGCAAGGCTGTGCATGTATGTGATGTGAGTGGATTTAACCCTTCAAAAGATTAACATCTCTGGCTTTCAGGGCATTAACCCTTTCGGTGACACACAGGGCACTTTGCTAGATTCCACTGAAACTCCCCCAAACCTTTCTTTACACTTTATGATGTGAGGGGAGGAGGAGGCTGCATCTTCAGGGGAAACAAAGTGTGGCTCATTTATTCTTCACTATTTCTACTTGCACAGGAAACTGACAGTGCACACAGCACTCAGCTAGGGGGGGCTCAGTGCTGTACCTCAAAGAGGGAGGTGTAAGGGGGGCTCAGTGCTGTACCTCAAAGAGGGAGGTGTAAGGGGGGGCTCAGAGCTGTACCTCAAAGAGGGAGGTATAAGGGGGGCTCAGTGCTGTACCTCAAAGAGGGAGGTGTAAGGGGGGCTCAGTGCTGTACCTCAAAGAGGGAGGTGGAAGGGGGGGCTCAGAGCTGTACCTCAAAGAGGGAGGTGTAAGGGGGGCTCAGTGCTGTACCTCAAAGAGGGAGGTGTAAGGGGGGCTCAGTGCTGTACCTCAAGAGGGAGGTGTAAGGGGGGCTCAGTGCTGTACCTCAAAGAGGGAGGTGTAAGGGGGGCTCAGTGCTGTACCTCAAAGAGGGAGGTGTAAGGGGGGCTCAGTGCTGTACCTCAAAGAGGGAGGTGTAAGGGGGGCTCAGTGCTGTACCTCAAAGAGGGAGGTTTAAGGGGGCTCAGTGCTGTACCTCAAAGAGGGAGGTGTAAGGGGGCTCAGTGCTGTACCTCAAAGAGGGAGGTGTAAGGGGGGCTCAGTGCTGTACCTCAAAGAGGGAGGTGTAAGGGGGGCTCAGTGCTGTACCTCAAAGAGGAGGTGTAAGGGGGGCTCAGTGCTGTACCTCAAAGAGGGAGGTTTAAGGGGGCTCAGTGCTGTACCTCAAAGAGGGAGGTGTAAGGGGGGCTCAGTGCTGTACCTCAAAGAGGGAGGTGTAAGGGGGGCTCAGTGCTGTACCTCAAAGAGGGAGGTTTAAGGGGGCTCAGTGCTGTACCTCAAAGAGGGAGGTGTAAGGGGGGCTCAGTGCTGTACCTCAAAGAGGGAGGTGTAAGGGGGGTGTAAGGTTTGGAATTAAAAAAAAATTAAATATTTTTTCTTTTTTCTGTAACAGCCCTTTTTATTATCATTCATTGGATCATATGTAAATTTCAGACGTTTTCGCTCAGTAGTTTCTTTTCAAACATTCAAGCAAACTGCTTTTATTTTCACTCCATTCGTCTGCGGTGTCGGGTTTTTCCGGCGGCTGCTCTTTGGTGTGATCAGCTCCTGCTCAAGTTTCTCCGGCGTGTTCGGCGGGGTTAATCCAGATGTTTTTGCGGGTTTCGGCGTGCATTCGCCGAGTTTTGCGTTGAGTGTTCGTCCGGTTTGCGGCGGCTGTTCCCTGCATTACGGTGGCCCTGTAGTGCTTGCTGAATACACCGCAGGGTCGCCGAAATGGGATCGCCGAATCGCACCGAATTGAAGAGAACGAAAAGTCTCCGAACAAGCAGTGACTTTTTGATTTTCTTTGAATAACCCTGACTATTTTGTTATCAGTCAGTTAACAGTTTGCAGCTTTACCCGGGTAATCCTCGGAATTCAGTCAACTGTAACCTGCTGAAAAACCAAGAAAAGCCGAGCACCCAGAGGCGTTTGGATACTTTCCAGATTACCCGGATAAAGTCCGATGTTTTGTTGCACATCACACTTTATCCAGCAACACTAGGGTAATGTGCGAATTGCCCGGTTAAAACAGAGCAGAAAACCGGATTACCCAGAGGCCTCTGGATACTTTGCAGATTACCCGGGTAAAGTCCCAAATTTAATTTCACTTTTACTAATGACGCCTGGGTAAGGTCAGGATTACCTGGGTAATAGTATGTTTAACCACATTTCGGGCTTTAACCGTAACATATATATATATATACATACACACATATATATACAAATATACACATATATATATCATTTAAACATACAAACACATACATACATATATACAATAAACATATACATTCTTATATAGACACACACACATATATATACAAATATACACATATATATATATATATTTATATATATATACACACTCATTTAAACATGCAACCACATACATACATATACACAATAAACATAGATACATTCTTATATAGACACACACACATATATATATATGTATATATATCTTGCATTTAAATGTAACATTGGTCCAATAGAAAAGGTATCAATATGCACTGATATACTCTGCTGATTTATATATATATACAAAAACATAAAGACACATATATACAGATACTGTATATATATACAAACTTACACATGTCCAATGACGCCTCACTCGACCTTGTGTGGTGTAATGATTAGAGATGCAGGGTTCCAAAGTCCCCCCCAGTGCTATTCGCTGCAGTGCCGCGGTTTAGGTTTTTGTCGGAACAATGCGTAATAAAGCAATGTGCCATCGCCGCCACACTTGTTGGTGACATGAGAAATGAGATGGTGAGTTAGTGCAGCATCATTATTCACTTCATAATTGAAAAGTGAAAAATATTGCTGTGTTAGAAAGAAAAATAAATATTTATTATTTCATTTTTATTCTTACATGTAACCTGGTTAGATTTGATATCATTGGAAAGGTCACGCTCTGGCCTTTCCAGGGATACCTCACATAATCATGTAGCTTCTATAGAGCCAGAGATACAGGGGTCCAAATTCCCATCAATGCAGACATACAGGGTTATTTAGATGCCAAAATCTGTGCATGTATGTCCGAAAAATCAGCCGAAAAAATGCAGCCGATCCGATCCGAAGTATCGGATCACTTCGAACCGCCGCAAAAAACACACTGAACAAAAAACACACTGAACAAGTTTAGAAAAAGCCGACAATCCGCCAAACACGGCGCCGACCAGCTGCCGGAAAAAGCTGACAAGCCAACGAACGCGTTAAAAAAACTCAAAAAAAACGATTGAAACGTTCAAAATTTTAAACTCTGCAAAAAACAACTGGACAATAAGGTCCTATCATTAATAATAAAAAAGACCTGTTACAGAAAAAGAAACTGCTGATTAAAAAAAAAAAAATTGGGGAAAAACAGTTTGCCCAAAAAATCCTGAAAAATGCCTAAAAATATCCTAAAGATAAATAGAGAATTTTTCCTGCAAATTATAATAATAAACGGTTTATTAGATATTGGATAAAAACGGGAATATTTTTAACATTGAAACCTATGGGATTCGCCTGAATAAACCTGTTGAATGAAGCCACCGAACATTAGGGCATTTCACTAACATTTCTCTGCTGTTCAATGTGAATAGATTAACCATTGCTTCTCTATGGAGAATTTCACTGCCGTCGAACAGGCACCGTATTTCACTGACAATTCGCCAATATTTGGCGAATTACCAGCTTTTGATTAGCCGAATGGCCCCGAAATTGCACCGTACGGGGAAATTCACGGTTCGGTGCACCGTACGGGGAAATTCACGGTTCGGTGCAATTTCGGGACTAGTTCGGCTCTCTCTGAATAACCCTGCATGTGTGAGCCTGTCACAAACATCAATGTACCCATTTGGCAGGTCCCTACCTGTAACAACCTAATGCGTGCTCTTATGAGATTAACTCACTTATTAGGCACATCAGTCTGTATGCAGCTCTATGCAGAAGCCAGGTTTGCATGTGATATATATAAAAATATTTTTTTGTATCACTTGTCCTTGATGAAGGCCCGGTGTGGGGCCGAAACGTCGTCTTATTGTATGTCGTATTAATAAAATTTGTTTTATTCAAGTCCCCGGAGTGCGTCCGCATTTTGCTATTTATATATTTTCCACTTGGATTTTGGCACCCGGGCATTCTATTTCAATACAGACGGTGTGCTGGTACATGGTATGTATATATATATATATATGTATGTATTGAAATAGAATGCCCGGGTGCCAAAATCCAAGTGGAAAATATATAAATAGCAATATATATATATATAATAATAACGGATTTTAAAACGTGTTTCTTGTCTGCTCTGAGCTGACCTCGGTTTCTAATGACTGAATTTTTTAAGGTGTATAAGAAAAATATTTAAACAAAGATATATGTATGTTAGTATGTCTTTAGGAGAAAATAGAAAATAAAGTTAGAATTAAAAATTAGGGTTAGGGTTATAAATTACGTTTAGGGTTTGAAATCCAGATTAGGGTTAGAAATTAGGGTTTGGGTTAGAAATCAGGATTTGGGTTAGAAATTAGGGTTTGGGTTAGAAATCAGGATTTGGGTTAGAATTTAGGGGTTGGGTTAGAAATTAGGATTTGGGATAGAAATTAGGGTTAGGGTTAGAAATTAGGGTTAGAGTTAGAAATTAGGGTTTGGGTTAGAAATTAGGATTTGGGTTAGAAATTAGGGTTAGGGTTAGAAATTAGGATTTGGGTTAGAAATTAGGGTTTGGGTTAGAAATTAGGGTTTGGGTTAGAAATTAGGATTTGGGTTAGAAATTAGGGTGTGGGTTAGAAATTAGGATTTGGGTTAGAAATTAGGATTTGGGTTAGAAATTAGGGTTTGGTTTTGAAATCAGGGTTTGAGTTAGAAATTAGAGTTAGGATTAAAAATTAGGATTTGGTTTAGAAATGAGGGTTTGGGTTAGAAATCAGGATTTGGGTTAGAAATTAGGGTTTGGGTTAGAAATTAGGGTTTGGGTTAGAAATTAGGATTTGGGTTAGAAATTAGGGTGTGGGTTAGAAATTAGGATTTGGGTTAGAAATTAGGATTTGGGTTAGAAATTAGGGTTTGGTTTTGAAATCAGGGTTTGAGTTAGAAATTAGAGTTAGGATTAAAAATTAGGATTTGGTTTAGAAATGAGGGTTTGGGTTAGAAATTAGGATTTGGGTAAGAAATTAGGGTTTGGTTAGAAATTAGGGTTACAGTCAGTAATTAGGGTTAGATATTAGGATTAGGGTTCAGGTTTGAGATCTGTGTTAGGTTACCATCTGAGCTTCTTTTAGGGTTGGTTACAATTAGGGTTAGACTCCACCTTAACTCTAAGGCTAGGGTCAGACTGAGGCAGTGCGAACGCGCGTTCTGGCGCACTTAATCACGGCCGCACTAGCAGCAGATGACGGGCAATGACGGCCAATATACGAAGTACGGTCGCACAAAAGTCCGGCCGCGCAACGCAAGTGGAAAATGAACGCATTTTTTCGAGAACGTTAAACCGCTGGTACTGACGTACAGAGTGCGCTGCGGCCGCATAGCAGCGTGTGTGCGTGATTAGGAGATGTCAGACGCTGCTAGTGTGCGGCCAACATAACGTTCAAACAGCCGGATTTCCCTAGACTTCTTTTCACCCCATCGTCATGAAATACGTCCAGAATTGCGCATCGTCTGACCACTTAAGCGTATTCCGTGAAAAAATGCGTGCGCACGCATCGACGTACATTTTGACGGTGGCCGCAGAAAATGCGCTCATCTGTCCCTAGCCTTAACCCTAACATTTAGCTACTTTTAGGCAACAGATTCTGCCCCTTGTTTTATCGCAAGTGCAAAATCTTTCATGTGATACCAGAAACCATATGTGGAGCTCAATCCCCAGGACACGTCTCAGTGTCCATCATAGCTGAACATCGTGTATCGTATTGATAGTGAGCGTTTCTCTAAAACAGAGATTTGGCAACCATGGGTCCACCTGCTTTTAATCTAGCCCAGAGGACAGAGTTAGTAGTCACAGGGAGCCAGTGAGAATCGTATGTTTAAAGAACAGTATAAACCAGTCAGATAATGATATTGTCCGAGCAGAGGCGCCCGGATACCGTTACTCTCCCAGTGCTTGTGGTTACTTACTATTCACCGATCGGTGAGTCTCTATGTGACCACCCGGGAAACACAGAGTTTGTGTTCACCCCGAGCACAAGATAATTACTCCGGTAATAATGAAGTGTTTTCACTGAGCGAAGAATTAGCAGAGAAACACAAAATACAAACAAACAAACAAAAACTCAAACCATAAGGATAGAAAACAGGAGAGCGAGAAAAACATCACGTCCACGTGATTATCCACCAATTCACCGCAGAGCGAATCACCTGCAGATAGAACACACACCGCAGACACCATGAGAGATAAAACACATAAACTTACACCAAGACACAGAACAACAAGCACAACACAAGAAAGCACAGAACAACAAGCACAACACAACAAAGCACAGCACGACAAGCACAACACAACAAATACAACATATCAAAATGCATAACAACATGCACATCACAACAAAGCACAGAACAACAAGCACAACACAGCAAACACAACATATCAAAATGCATAACAACAAGCAAAACACAACTAACACAACATCAACAAAGCACAGAAAACAAGCACAACACAGCAAACACAACATATCAAAATGCATAACAAGCACAACACAACTAACACAACATATCAAAATTTCTATCAACAAGCAAAACACAACTAGCACAACATCAACAAAGCACAGAACAACAAGCACAACACAGCAAACACAACATATCAAAATGCATAACAACAAGCAAAACACAACTAACACAATATCAACAAAGCACAGAACAACAAGCATAACACAGCAAACACAACATATCAAAATGCATAACGACAAGCACCGCACAACAAGCACAACACAACAACAACAAAGCGCAGAACAAGCACAACACAACAACGAAGCACAGAACAACAAGCAGAACAGAACAAACAAAACATATACAGTTACAAGTATTTAAAAAGCACCAACAAATTCCTTAGCGCTGTACAATGGGAGAGACAGAATAACAAATATACATATATGTTACACACACGGAACAGAAGGAGGGAGGACCCTGCCCGAGAGCTGACAATCTATGAGGAGAGGGGTCACTCATAAGGCTGGGGTCAGACGAGCGTGATTTCTACGGACTGTACGTCCGTGCAGTACGGACATCGTCAGTACGGATGACGCAGTAGTGGTCACACAGTCCGTTTTTTCACTGAAGTTATTTTTTGACGGATGTAGGAGGGAAAATAAATTACAATGAAAAAACATTCTGTCCGTCAAAAATGCTGGACGTATAAATGCAGTCCGTCTGACCTCGCACCATCACTCACACAAAAAACTATGCAGACGTTGTGGACATGGCGCACTCCGTACGTCCGTTCTAGCCTTAGGTGAGGATGAATAGGATCTAAAAATGAAGAACAACAAGCAAGGCACAAAAAATGCAGAAAAACTAGCACAACACAACAAACACAACAAGAGCAAAGCACAGAAAAACAAGCACAACACAAAAAACCAAACATATAAAAATTAAGAACAAAAAGCACAACACAACTAAGGCTGGGGTCAGACGAGCGTAGTGTTCACGTCTGTGATTGCGCCTAAAAGTACGTCCGTGATAGCATGACAGGAAGCCCATCGGAGCCCGACACACGAAGTACGACCGCACTGAACTGCGGACGCACAACGGCCGCGGCCCACGGACGCAGGTTAGGCAAGAACGTACAACCGCTAGAACGGCCGCACAAAGTGCGCTGCGTCCGCAACGTCTGCATAGCTTTGTGTGTGAGTGATGGAACGTGGTCAGACGGACTGCATTTATACGTCCAGCATTTTTCACGGACAAAATGGTTTTGCTTTTTAATTTATTTTCCCTCCTACATCCGTCAAAAAATAAACGTCAGTGAAAAAAACGGACTGTGTGGCCACTACTGTGTCTTCCTTACTGACGTACGTCCGTGTGCATGGACGTACAGTCCGTAGAAATCACGCTCGTCTGACCCTAGCCTAAAACAACAACAAATAACAGAAACCCAAGCAGAACACAAAACCTATCAAGACATATCTAAATACATAACGACTAGCACAGCAAAAAACAACAACAACAAAGCACAGAACAACAAGCACAGCACAGCAAACAAAATATAACAAAATGCATAACAAGCACAGCACAACAAACACAACACAACAACAAAAAGCACAGAATAGCTAGCACAACACCACAAACACAACACAACAAAGCACAGAACATCAAGCAGAACACAACAAACAAAACATATCAAAATGTAGAACAGCAAGCACAACACAACAAAGCACAGAACAACAAGCACCTTTGAACAATACACATATCAAAATGCAGAACAACAAGTACAACACAACTTAACCAACAAAACACAGGCTAAGAAACACATTGCAATAAAACACAGAACAAAAAGCACGTCTTTACAAACACAAAAAACCTGACAAAACACAGAACTACAAGCACAACACAATAAACACAAGACACAGAACAATAAGTACATTATAACAAACAGAACACAACAAAGGACAGAACAACAAGCACAATATAAGAAAAACAAGACACAGGGCAACATAGTACAGCATAAACATCAAAATGGAGAACCACAAGCACGACACAAAAACAACCACAAAAAAATGCAGAACAAGCACGACACAACAAACAACCTAAACAAAAACAACCACAACAAAAACAAAACATTGAACAACAAGCAAGTTACAACAAACACAACAAAACAAGATACAGAACACAACTGAAAAACAGTAAACACACCAAAATACAGAACAGTGTGCACAATGCAACAAACACAGTACAACAACAAGAAACACACATGCTCTAATAAACCAATGGGAGAAAAAATCAATGAGCAAAGATAAAAGGCAATTGTGAAAGATGTAACAAAACTACATATAATCAAGAAAATCATGTTCAAATCACTTAACAAAACGGGTCCAAATGTGCCCCATATTACTGCATTATAAGCCCCAAAGAGCATATATAGTTACATAGTTATATAGGCTGAAAAAAGACATGCGTCCATCGGGTTCAGCCTCTCCCACATAACCTACTGCTGTTGATCCAAAAGAAGGCGAAAAACCCAGTCTGAAGCGCTCGCCAATATGCACCACACTGGGGAAAAAAATCCTTCTTGCCCCCAGATGGCATCAGATTTCTCCTTGGATCAAGAAGCTTTTACCCACATATTAAATATTATAACCCTTAATATTCTGTGTCTGCAGGAAGTCATCCAGTCGTTTTTTAAAAGTCTTGTACAGACTCTGACCCAACCACCTCAACAGGCAGAGAATTCCATCATAAAGCAACGACATAAACCCGATAGTGCAGTGTCTTGCACCGTTTTGAGGGGGGGGGGGGGGTGAGGGGAATATACAGTATATAGACTAATTAGATGAATACTCCTTTTGTTCTCCTCCACCCCAGCTTTAGATTGTAAGCTCTTGTGAGCAGCTCTCTTACTTCTCTTTAGTTCCTAAACTGTTTCTAATGTTTTTTGTTTAATTCCCCATATTTTATTGTAAAGCAAAGCAGAAGCTGTTAGCTGTATATAAACAACGATTATTAAACATAGACACCAGATACATAACAATAACAATTAATATGTGTGTTTAAAAGAAGAAAAAAGTCCACAAAGAACCGAAACATCAACAATCCCAATGTAGACATAATAAAATATTTAATATACAAGACTCCTGGAGTACACGTCTTCCTAGTCAACTAGATATATATATATATATATATATATTATTCTTTATTTATAAGGCGCCAGCATAATCCGAAGCGATGAACAATGGGCACAATGTATACAGTGTTATAATACATTGAACAACATTTGATAAACCGGTACAGGACGAAACGAGGTACAGTATATCTATAATGTGTGTGCTATGCCACCAGTATCTTGTGTTATAGAATTTCCAATTCTGATCTTTGAAAATAACCTTTTTCATGAAATAATTTCATAACCGAAAATATGTAGAAATTAATTTTACATTGAAATAAAAATCTCAATTAACAGATAATAAAACCAAATGTAATTAGATTTTTAATGCTGGGTTACTGTGCCCCCATGGGAGAGATTAAATTCTCACACCTGTCACCGTGAATTACTGTAAAGAAGCTGCAAGGAGCAGCCCCCACCCTCACTGTAACGAAAAGCTCAACAAACTTTACTGTGGCATTCCAGCAGCCAGGGATTTGTCAGAATACAGGGGGAGCTGTGGGGTCAGTCAGTGCTGTACAGGGAAAAGATTCAGGGGGTTATAATGAGTGTAAATCCCTGTACAGTACAGATACAAGGTGTTGCTGTAATTGCCGTACACAGGCATTATACAGCACATACAGATACAAGGTGTTGCTGTAATTGCCATACACAGGCATTGTGCAGTAGACATGTGCATTCGTTTTAGTACTAAAACGATTTAGTCAGAATTTTGGGATAATTTAGTTTTAGTATGACTCAAGAGAAACGAAACTGCTCAGTACAAAAAACGAAAGAAACTAAACTAAAATGCACTACATTTTAGTTTCAGTCCATTTTGTGATATTACATTGATGAGTGAAGGAGACCAGCAATGAAGAGCGCAACATCGCAACATCCGAAGATCTGCACCCTCCACATGCCAATGCAGTAGGATGTTCTATACAGAGAGGGGCATTAATTAATGCAGGAGGATCTTCTATACATTATACAGAGAGGGGTATTAATGCAGGAGGATGTTATATACATTATACAGACAAAGGTATAAATTGAGGAGGATGTTCTATACAAGAGAGGGGCATTAATTAATTCAGGAGGATGTTCTATATATTATACAGAGAGGGGTATTAATTAATGCAGGTGGATGTTGTATACATTATACAGAGAGGGGTATTAATTAATGCAGGAGGATGTTCTAAACATTATACAGAGAGGATCCTTTTTTTTTCAGCCCTTTAAATCCAGTGGCTGTGAGTGCTGAGATCGGCTGCTTGTTACATTATCTCTCAGTACAATGTATCAGGCTCAGCTGTTACAGTAACTGACTGTAACAGCGCTCAGAGTTTCAGTAAAACAAGGAAATAATATTGTTCTAACTTCTTATATATAAAAATATTATTTACTAGTTTTACTGAAACTCTGAGCGCTGTGATGAGCAGCAGTCAGTTACTGTAACAGCTTTGCCTGACACGGGACAGTATTACAATGTTGGTGCTAACTTAACCAGAGTTGTTGTAAACTGAAAACCTCCATAGGCTATAATGGCTCTGGGAAGTTTACAACACAGCTTGGTTATGTTAGCACCAACTATGTAATATGGCCCACATTGTGCTGAGAGTGAGAGATACTGTAACATGCAGCGATCTCAGCCCTCTGAGGAGCCACTACAATAGTAATTTTATCCATTGGTTTTCGGATGAATGAAATTAGTTTTCATACTAAAGAACTGAAAACGAATTTCTTTAGTAACTAAATAAATTGCATTTTAGGACTAATCCATTAGTTCAAAACGAAATTTTGTGCTGTGCACATGTCTATTGTGCAGCACATACAGATACAAGGTGTCGCTGTAATCGCCATACAAAGGCCTTATGCGGCACCTACAGATACAAGGTGTTGCTGTAATTGCCATACAAAGGCCTTATGCGGCACCTACAGATACAAGGTGTTGCTGTAATTGCCAGACACAGGCATTATGCAGCACATACAGATACAAGGTGTTGCTGTAATTGCCATACACAGGCATTATGCGGCACATACAGATACAAGGTGTTGCTGTAATTGCCATACACAGGCATTATGCGGCACATACAGATACAAGGTGTTGCTGTAATTGCCATACACAGGCATTATGCAGCACATACAGATACAAGGTGTTGCTGTAATTGCCATAGACAGGCATTATGCAGCACATACAGATACAAGGTGTTGCTGTAATTGCCATACACAGGCATTATGCAGCACATACAGATACAAGGTGTTGCTGTAATTGCCATAGACAGGCATTATGCAGCACATACAGATACAAGGTGTTGCTGTAATTGCCATACACAGGCATTATGCGGCACATACAGATACAAGGTGTTGCTGTAATTGCCATACACAGGCATTATGCGGCACATACAGATACAAGGTGTTGCTGTAATTGCCATACACAGGCATTATGCGGCACATACAGATACAAGTGTTGCTGTAATTGCCATACACAGGCATTATGCGCACATACAGATACAAGGTGTTGCGTAATTGCCATACACAGGCATTATGCGGCACATACAGATACAAGGTGTTGCTGTAATTGCCATAGACAGGCATTATGCAGCACATACAGATACAAGGTGTTGCTGTAATTGCCATAGACATGCATTATGCAGCACATACAGATACAAGGTGTTGCTGTAATTGCCATACACAGGCATTATGCAGAACATACAGATACAAGGTGTTGCTGTAATTGCCATACACAGGCATTATGCAGCACATACAGATACAAGGTGTTGCTGTAATTTCCATACACAGGCATTATGCAGCACATACAGATACAAGGTGTTGCTGTAATTTCCATACACAGGCATTATGCAGCACATACAGATACAAGGTGTTGCTGTAATTGCCATACACAGGCATTATGCAGTACATACAGATATTGCATTGCTAATAATCTCATTCTGGTAACTACAAATCCCCATAAACAGGAGATCTCACCATTTTATTATCTGTCTGCAGCACATTTGCTGACACAAAGGCTGTTTCTGCCTGTATGCTGATATTGCGCCTCCAGCGGCATCCCCTATAAAGCTGATATTAGTGTGCAGTCTCTGTCATGCGTCTCTTATAAATACAAAGTTGCAAGCAGTGCTGTATATTCCTCATGGCTCGGTGCCTACCTGACAGACTCTGTGTCCTCACCGTGTCCGGAGGCAGAATGAGGGACCCGGGGGCCGGACTCGTGGCTCTCCATTTCTTTCTGACCTTTGTATTGTCAGGGAGGTAATAAAAAGACGCGCTAATTAGCGGTTAATGATTTCCTTTCTGCATGTGACAAGGCCGGCTTTTACGCCATTATATAGAGGAATGATGCTAACTTGTGGGTTTTACCCCCAGTGCAGAGCCCGGGATGAGGAGGACGAGGTGTGTGGGTATGGCCAGAGAGGTATGGCCAATATCGCACATTTCGTGTTAACACCTTCACACTCAGAAACAACTGGCACATTTCCGCACCTTGAGATGTGGAAGAAATGAAAGGCTGAGGGAAGCCGGAGGTGGAAGCGACAGGTCATGTCAGACACGCGGCCTCCAGCTGTCAGGGAGTAATGACACCCACAAACACAAGATACCCCAATACTGCAACGGCACGTCCACACCACAAGCGACAACCGTACAGAGAAGGAGCATCCAAGCCGTTACTTTAATACCGGAACATTCTAAAAGTGTTTTAGCCTAAAATCACTTCCTCGTCTTAAATCAAACATTTTCCTATTTAAACCTATTGTTTACATTTTGCCGTCATCCAGCTGTTCCGTTTCAAAACACGATGAGTCCGCGGACTTCTCCCGCCTGACCTAAACGCACGCGCATTACTATCGGGTAAACCCCTCCCCCGCATGACGACTAACACAGGAATGCAATGTTTATATTTGTATCTATCTCTGTATCTATCCCATATCTATCTATCTATCTATCTATCTATCCCATATCTATCTATATATCTATCTATCTATCTATCTATCTATCTATCTATCTATCTATCTATCT